>VZTF01002689.1:793491-954881 GCA_013397755.1 Cnemophilus loriae
TGGATCCCCATGGGCTGCAGGGGCACAGCTGTTTCACCACAGTCTTCACCACAGCCTGCAGAGGAATCTTGGCCCCAGCACCTGGAGCACCTCCTCCCCCTCCTTCTCCACTGACCTGGGTGTTGCCATGTTGTTTTCCCCTCAGCATAGGTGTTATTTCACCTCCTCCCCTTCTCTGGCTAGAAAAAACTGTGCTGCACTTTGTTTTGGTTTTCTTCTTAAATATGTCATCACGGAGGCATTACCAGCCTCTCTCATTGGCCCCGTTTTGGCCAGCAGCATGTCCACCTTCAGAGCCATCAGGGACTGGCTCTGCTGAACATGGTGGAAGCTTCCAGCACCTTCTCACAGAAGCCACCTCTGCAGCCCCCCTGGCACCAAAAACCAGGCTGTGCAAAACCAACACAAAGAGGAACAGAGGGAAAGATCAGAATGGTAGGAGAACCCAGCAGAAGGAACCTGTGAGCGACTGTGAAAACTGTGTATTTAAATTTATATATTTTATCTCACTATGTTTAAACCTGTAGGTCTTCAGCCAGTACTTTGGGAAACTATTTTGACTGTTTCTGGCAATTTTTTCCCCACTTACAATTTTCCACATTTCATCTAATTTCTGTTACTTGTAGAGTTGTGTTACAGCTCTTTCTTCTTGGGCTCAGCCCACCTCCTCCCATGCTCAGATTGAGCCCTATAGTCCATGTAATAACCTGTAGGATTACCAGACCACTGTGTTAGACCTGGAGATCATTTGACCAGCCCTACAAGTTTCCCAGTGATTTGTCTCTCACCACCTCTCATCAGAGCCGTGTGGTTTCATCAGGGCACATATTAGGATCCAGTTCTGGAGCAGGTAGAGGGGACAGAGAGAACACGCCTCACAATTCCTCACCATCCTTTTGTTAACCGTTCACAGAATCATAGAATCGCCTGAGTTAGAAGGGACGCAGAAGGATCAAGTCCAACTCCTTGCCCTGCACAGGGTTTTAACTCAGTGAGTTTTGTAATCCCCGATCCCTATGTCAAAAATCATTCTGGCAACTTCTAAAATTTCCTCCAGCTCTAAAATTCCTGTGTACATACTCATGCTGCTTTGAAATGCAATCCATTACCACTGGTTCTGCTATGTGAAGACATTTTTTAATGTGGCGTAAAGGGACTCATCATCTCTTGCTGCTGGTTCATCAATAATACTGTCTGAGACAGATTTACATCTGATTGTTTCTTAGGTCAGAGGCAGGATCTGACTTTGCGGTAGGAGTAGAAATCTTGTGGTAAGGGCTAGGACCAGAGTCCTTAAGACAACTCAACGACCACGGCTCCATTCTGGAAGGGAATATTCAAGGAAGGACCAGGCAGAACTTGACAGCCAAGATCCACATTGACCCAGAGTGACAGGAATGTGAGAAGAGAGCTCAGACTGGCAGCTCCCAGAGAAGAATGGGAAGATGGAGCCCAGCAGTAACCCAAGAGGGGCTGTCAGGAAACACTGAGTTAATGTATGTTCAAATGCTATGTGGGCCTGGAATGTGAAATGTGCAGGAGACTGTGAACACTGGATAGAAAAGATGAAAGAGCAGATGAATGGAACCTATTTCTTGGTGCACACCTATAGTGAGCCGCAGTCATTTATCAAAGCAATATTTTAAAGACTAAAAATACTTTATGAAATTATTCATGAAATGGTCGTTTCAGCTCTGACATGCTACTCCTGCAGAGATCACAGACAGAACTCTTCTGCCTTTGCTTTAGTTCTTGACACCTTCTCCCCAAATACACCTCTGCATATTCTATTACTATTTAAACAATTTTAATTATATGAATCAAGGGTAAACTATCATTATAAGCAAAGAAATTTTAGTGTATTTATAGGAAGGTCCAGGGTTATGTTCTCTTTAAAAAAAAGTACAAATATAACCATCTCTTACCTTTTAGGAAAAAAATTGTTAGAAATCACACATTTGTAACCCAGTACTGCTATTCTAAAGCTAACTATTTTTTCTTGTTGGTATACAGCTGCAAGTGTAGAATCTTAAGACATGATGATAATCTCTCAGATTTAAGGTTTTTAGATTTGCTTGATCTAAGCATGAGGCACCTGGTAGTTATTCAGCAATTTTAAATTATGTCAATACAGGAATAAATACCAAAGGCAACAAACCATCAGGAAAGACACTGTGACTATCTGTGCAATCATGGAAATCCAACAGAAGCAAAATAAGAAAAGGCAGAGATTTGGTTTGAATCTGATTGAATCTTCCAAATTACTTATATTTTAAAGGTGACACTTTCATGTGGCAAATAATTCTTCAGGAGAAAAAAAAATAAAAACAAAAAAAACCCCCAGAACATAATTGTCCTCCTGCAGAGAATTTCTTCAATAATTTATAAATTTATATTACTGGTCACATGTATGAAGGTTAAATATGAACTGGATTTTGAGGCTTCTGCCTTCTACAATTAGAATGAGGATATACTAATTTTAAAAGTGCAAGGTTTATGTAAATTTTCCCACAATTTTAATATCTCGAACAAGTTAAAAACACAGAAATCAACATTGAAATTGTAAAGAAGCCACGTGAGAAATCTTCAAGGTAAGAAATGTACAAGTAGAGTTAATCTGCATATAGGAATTCCTGAAAATTTAATAGTAATCCTAAATAAATAAGCTTGCATACATAATTTTATGGTTCTAGTGTACTTTATTTAATGTAAAATTGGACCTCCATGTTCTGATTTTTAAAGCTGCCCCAAAATTTAAGGTCATCACAATGTTCAGATCAAGTCTGCCAAAAATAGAGCATTTTTATCTCTGCAGCGTGAGGTGTGAAAATGATTGTGAAGGGTGTATATGGGTCGGGCACAGCCTCCTATTGTCACAGCAAAGCTAGAATCTTTCCATGCAGAGGTTTGGTTAATGAGATTTTAGAAGCAATTTAAATCCACAAACTAAAGGAACAATCTAAAAGTGGTTTGTGGAATTGATTTCACTGCAACAAGATTAGATTTAGATGTGGTGCATGCTCCTTTCTTTTTTTAGTACAGAAGAAATATATATGTTCTTTTTTTCTTTTTTACTTGAAAAATAAAATTAAAGGGTGTTTCTAAATTTATATTTGTGGATTCACTGGTTTGTACTGGAAAAAAAAAAGATTGAGAAGGATCTGTAATTATTACAGCTTAAGTATATTTGCAAAGTATGTTTTTTCCAACAAATACAGCTCACTTCATCATAAAATACAGAAAGTAAAATATAAAAATTAATAAAGTCTGTTCACAGTTTCTTGTAAAACCAGTAACTCCAGGCAATAATGTCAACTCTTCACATACATTCAGTCTCTACAAAAAACCAAAGAAAATCTCTTTGCCCTTCACCTCCTCAGTAACCGTTAGGAGGAGTATGTGCTGCAATATTGATTCCAGCACAGAATTTGGCTTGTGACTATGGTGCTAAACCAGAAATTTGCTTATTGTAACCAAATCCAGGAAGAGGTGAACTCCTGAGCCCAAATGCTGAGAGGCCAGCCAGGGATGGATATTGCTGCTAATTAAGCTTGGGCTGGGTGAGCTGCTCTCCCAACCTTTGCAACAGTTGTGTAGAGCACTTCACCTGTGGTTAGCACACCATAACTCTGAGAAATTATTTTTGTCATCTTCCTGTACCTTCCAAATTGCCTCCCTTCCCACCATACCTCAAGGGAAAATAAATTAAACACCTAGTTTTATTTTCACACAAACTAGTTTTGTTTCCACACAAAGTGGGTACCTGCACCACAAACTTTAGTCTATTTTCATGCTTTTAACTACAGGTGCCAAAGTTAGTTTGGGGCATCAGTTAAGTGGTCAATGAAGGGATGTTAATGCCTGCAAAAGACAATGGACAGATCTAAGCTGAGCAAATAAGTTTTTTCTCACATATGTACAGTTTGTAATCATACCTGTGGCCTTGCTATCAAAGAAATCCCAAACGTTTAAATGAAGTCAAGGAGTCTAAGCAACTCCTCTAGCCTTCCTGAGCACCTAGAATCTGCATCTGACTTAAAAACAAAAAAAAATACAAACCACCTTTGAGTTGAAAACTGTTGGAAACTGTGAGACTACAATGGGGAGGTAGCAAAATAAGCTTTTATTCTTCCTAGAAACCTGCATGTGTATTGTTAGAAACAGAGCCAGGTGTGACCTCAGGTCTTACCCAGGGCAGATCTTCTTCCACATGACCCAGTACTATCAGCATTCTGTCACTGGAGATTTGCTAAAGCTACAGAGAAAAAAAAGTCATGTGAATTCTTCTTATCCTTGGATTTTCACAGTTTCAATGAGCTAAGGTGTCATGAAATCCTACTGTTCTCCATGGGTCTAGAGATTTCTCCAGTAACCATTTGCAGCAGTTCCCTCAGAAGAGCTGTAATTGACTCTACAAGTCACCAGACAAATATGTCTTAAACCTGTTTTGCCCAAATCCTCAATTAGAGTCCAGAATGTTTGATTACATCTTTCAGCTTTACTTGTTAGTGCCGTGGAAGACTTGTGTTCTGCCTTGTTAGAGGAACAGTAATCTCATGAAATGGTTTAAGATCTTATTATTTGTAGCATTTGTTTACCATCTGTATTAACCTAAAACTATTTGTGTAACTATATCTGAAATTGAGGGATATTAGAATCTTTTATATGCAATTTAATGTGAGGAAAAGACTTCAGGACTCAGGGAGTTGAAATTTTGATCAACCAGTCAAAATAATTTGATGAGTTTCCCTTATTTTACATTCAAAGCACAAAGCATCAGTGGCTTAGGGCTAAGGGAGAATTGATGGTTTCAGTAACAAAAACAATACATGAAAAGGAGGAAGCTCTTAAGTACCTTGAAGCTGGAAAATACATGGGTTGGGCTCTGTTCTGCTTTACCTTCAAAGAATTAAAAGTCCTTTCCTACAGTTATGAGATTGGAATTGAAAATGCACGTGTGTCACAAGCCCTGCTGTTATGTTCTACAGCCCAGCAGAGTGCTTTGAAGGAAGCTTAGTCTGCTCCCGCCTCTGAAGTACAGAGTTCCTTGAATAGATATTTCTCTTGAACAAAACATCCCCCTGAATTAATACTAGTTACACTCCATAAGCCAGCTTAGAAAGAGCTTTCAGGGCATTTCCTCAAAAGGACCTCAGTGTGTGCTGTCATGATAAGCTCCAGTCCTCTAGGATCTTGTTCTTCCTTTAAGAATACTAAAAATTGAGCCACCTTATTGTCATTTCAGGTTTTATAGGCAAGCAAGCTGGCAGACGTGATTAACTTTGAGATACATTCCCTCTCCCCCAAATATCCAGCTTGCTAATGGAAATGGGTGTTTGAGGATCAATAACCTGGAAAGTCCTCACTGCCTGATCTGGTGGGAGTACAAGCATGGCAAGTGCTGTGTGAGGCAGGTTCTCAGCCCACACCTGAGACAAAGGAAGAAAAAGGGATGATTTTTAATTTTTTTGCTGTCGTTGATTCCTTAAACCCTTGTAACTTCTGCAATGGCTTAATTCTTCCAACACTGGATGCTGCCTTTTATTAGTGCATTATTAGAACATTAAGAAGCATATTCAGAGAGACTCTCTGCAGCCTACAAGTGCCTACAGTCATCAGAGAGGCAGATTCCTGCAGGGGGATGGATTCAATGTTCCTAAAGTTAGTCTCTTGCTCCAAATCATCCTGTGGAGAAGCCTTCATTACTTAAGGCCTTAAAGGGAATACAGCAGATTTTCTTCCCAAGGCTAATGTTAACCTTTATGAATATCCTTCTTTGCTTCCCCAGAGAGACATCATTTTAGATCACTGTTTTAAATGGAGGCTGATTTTCTTTGTCTATGAATGCAATGAATGAAAAACAAAGCACCTTCCTGCCGTGTTTTTTTTCCATGCAGTGTAAATATTTGCTTCCAAGCAGTAGGTTTGTCAGTCAGATTTTAGTCTGAAGAAAATACTTGCAACCAAGACAGCAACCCCGAACATAAATAAGATTTATCATGGAAATAACAGTCCTTCCTCTAATGTTATGATCATGCACCTACATAAAAAGGTGCAGCCCTCCTGTTGTATAATCTAGTATTGGTCCTGTTATGTGACCTAATTAAAACGCTACCTTAAGGATGTCCTTGTCATGCCTGCCAAAATATTAGGGTAATTTAGAAGTTCCCCAAGGGAGGGACCTGTGAAACTGCAGACAGCAATCAAATGCCAGCTTTCACACAACAAGAGGGCTTACTTAGAAGTTGTGAGAAGCTGATTTTCACAGTGCAGTGTAGGAATTACTCCTTTTTCCATCATGGAAAACAGTTCAAATGCTCTGTCAAGGTTTAACCCCATCCAGCAACTAAGCCCCACAGAGCCACTCATTCACTCTCCCCTGACAGGACAGGCAAGAGAACTGGAAGGGTGAATGAGATAAAGTCAATTTAACAGGTCAAATAAAAGTCCTGTGTGCCAGCAAAGATAAACAGGTAGTTCATTCACCACTTCTCATGGGCAGGCAGGTGTTCATCCATCCCAAGGAGAGCAGGGCTCTGTGACCTGTAACAGCGACTTGGAAAGGCAAATACCATTGCTCCAAACATTTTCTCTTCCTTGTCCTTCCCCCAGCTCTATATGCTGAGCATGATGCCATATGGTATGGAATATCTCTTTGGTCAGCTAGGTTCTGTTGTCCCAGTTGTGTTCCTTCCCAACTTCTTGACCACCCTTCCACACTGTGTGAGAACTGCTCAGCAGTAACAGAAACATCTCTGTGTTGTTAATGCTATTTCCAGCACACCCAAAACAGCCCCATACAGACTGCCATGAAGAAAATTAACTCTACCCCAGCCCAGATCAGCCCATGCTCCTACAAAGAATTTTTGTTAGCAACTGTTTTATACAATGAAGTTTGCGATAGAGCCTGTAATGACTGGAATCCCCAGGAACCTGGGCTCACACTTTCCAGAATGGAACAGGAGGAGACTTCTGCTCACGATATCTCTGTGCCAGTGAACAGATGCAGGGCCTAGTGGGGAAGGATGACTGGAGTCCTGGTGATGCATCAGAAGTGAGAGTGGAGGAGTCAGGGATGGAGAGAGACAGCAAAGCAGGAGAGGAGAACAGAGAGAACCAGAGGATGGTGGGGACTGAAGCAGGAGAACAAGAAAAGAGTGACAGTATCCTCAACTCATGCAAGTTAAGTGCTGTATAAATTCCATAATAATGCAAACCACCCACTGCTTCACTCTGAAGCACCCTGAGTGCTCTGCTTTCCTCAGGTAATCCTCCAAGAAAGCAGGGGAAGCAATGTGTAAATACAAACTTCAGTATGTAATTACTGTTTTAAAATTTGTCAGACAAGCATTTCTGTGCTACCAATGACTTCGTCTTGTGCTCAAAAAAATGTTTTATTGGTTAGCCAGTTAAGGCTGCTACCTCACAAATCAAATAAATAATAAATCAGAGTGTACCAGGAGAAATGCCGGTCCATGGCCCCGTGCTAATCAGCTGTGTGCAATGCAGTGGCTCAGAAGAATACCTGGAAATTGGCCAGCTGTCAACCCTATAATCACTCAGACATCAGGGATGGTGATTTGTGAGTGGGTCCCTAGCCCTTTGGTGAGAAAGTCAAATTATAATTGCATGAATTCTATAAGAAATGGCTGTACTGAGCAGAAGAGCCTCCCACTTTCTGAAATACATTTGTAGAAGGTATTTATTGACTCCCCTTCAATCCCAACTGACTTCAGAAAGCTGAAGTTCAAGGCACAAGTAGTTAATACAAATGATCAACAGTAAGTATTCTGGCTTGTTTTAAAATGTACTCATTTCTCTCCCTTTAGAAAATCTGGAGAGGTGGAAAAAACAAGTTTGTTGTGGGTAACCAGTGGATAGCATGGTGTCCTCAGTGCTGAATACAGAAAAAGTCGGACTACCGTGAGGAGTTCCAGGGGAAAGAATTTCAGATTTCCCAGAGCTCAGTTGCTGCTTCTTTTTGCCAAAAGGAGTTTAAAATCAGTTTCACACTCCCCCAGCATTCTTTCAGGGAACAGTAATGTAAAAATTAGGGTGGCAAAAGCAGCTTTACCCTCACTTTCGGAAAAAAGAATCTAATGATTTAGCTTCCAATTCTTAAAAAGTACTGTGGAAATTCTAAATCCTTCAGCTGCTACATCCTCAAAAAGTGACTGAGTCAATAATTTTGGAAACTTTTTTTGCAGATTTACTCTTGTTATTGAAGTGCAAAATAGTGGTCAAGAAGCCTTATCTGTGCAAATCATGACATCAAATTCTCATCTAGGCTGCTGCCAGCTAACCCCTGGGATTGCAGCCCGCTGGGTTTCAGTGTGGGTTTTGTTCTTTATTATTTTGATGTAGCATTGCTAATGAGTTGTGAAATTTCTTGTGCTGAGCATTCGGTGCCTTGAGCACATTCCTGCATTTGGCAGTTGTGGGAGACGGTTACGGCAGAACTGCATTTTGCCATCTGGATGGTTTCCTTTCCAGAGGCCCTGCAGGGACAGGGAGATTGTAAATCTTTACTTAGCATTTTCAAAGGGTTAACAAAGGAATTAAAAAGCTCCATTAGCATCGGAGAAGGATGACAGTCGGCCGCTGTGCTTACATACATTGGAGTTTGAGACAATTTTGGCACTAAGGAGTTGAGACGCTGAGGACAAGTAAAATGTAGCAGGTTTTGCAGGCAAAGACAGTTACCTTAATGAGTACATGGGCAATCCTGAAGGATTGGAGTACACTACATGATTCTTGATAAAGCCATCTGGACACAGGGGCAGAGAGGACAGATCAGGAGGAAGTTTATAACCTTGTGCAGCAGTATTATGAAGTTGCAAATAATGAATTTTGCAGCTCTGTTCAGTTTTTGGACTTAAATCCCATTATATAGTTTTCGAAGTGACAGATATTCATTGAAATCCCAGTCTTATTTTGGATACTTATAATTCCATGCTCAAGAGCCGGAGAAATTTAAACCATTACTGTGCACACAAACAACATTAAAAGACGGTTATTACACTTGTGGAGATGAATAATGTTCTTTAATGTGTTTCTGTGCATGTGTGCAATTTACTTCGTGTTTTGTTTCTCAAAACTATTTTCATCTCATGGATTCATATTGATATTTGCATAGGTCAGCAGCAGACTGGGAATCATTAAAGCAGCAGAATGTGTCACTTTAAGCTAATGAAGTAGTTACTGCTGCCAGCAGCAGTATTGCTGTAAGCCCACAATAGCTTTGCCAGTGCTTTTCATAAGCATTTATTGGACAGCAAAGAAAGGGTAAGACTTGGGACTCTGAGCTTCTGGTTCTGTCTCAACAAGGAGTGATATATTCCAGGGGAAGGAAACTTCCCTCATCACTCCTTTCCCAACCCACACTTTCTAAGGTGTCGTGGTTGATCTTTCCCAGGTCTTAGTCCTGAACCACCTCCGTGGTAGTCCATACATGTGGGGTTCATCTCACTTAATGTCATTATACTGGGTTTTTGTGGCCAAGTTTTTGTAGGGGGGGAGTGGGAGGAAAGGTAATGCAAATGTCTACGTCTTACCTGGTTTTCTAAGAGCCTCTTATAATCAAGGATAGGACAGTATGTGTTTAACCTATTTAAAACCTATTTTAGGCTGAGAAGTGTTGTGCTTTGCTAGTGTCTTAAAGGACCTACGTGGTTTAATTGAAATAACTACCGGCTACACCAATTCCAGAACAAGTGAGCTTCTTTTTCTCACTTTTCCTACTTCATCCTCTCCAAGTAGCAGTTCTTCAATGGTCTCCTTGATTCAATTTTTGATCAGTCATAGCCTGGGATTCAACAAAATCATCTGATTGGTACCTGATCTTCCTCCTCTTCCTGCCTTTCTTTCTCTGACCTCATGTGGTTTTCTTTGCAGAAGGATGGTGAAGGGCCTTGAGGGGAAGCTGTGTGAGAAGGGGCTGAGTCTGTTCAGCCTGGAGGAGACTGAGGGGAGACCTCACTGCAGTTACAAATCCTCATGAGGGGAAGAGGAGGGGCAGGCACTGATCTCTGCTCTGTGGTGACAGTGACGGTACCCAAGGGAATGACCTGAAGTTGTGTCAGGGGAGGTTTAGTTTCGATATTAGGAAAAGGTTCTTCCCCCAGAGTGTGGTTGGGCACTGAACAGGCTCCCTAGGGCAGTGGTCACAACACTGCATAACATACCCTGACTATGCCTACACTGCTAAATAAAAGAGGAACAGGGACTGACTTCTGGCTCCCGAGGTCCAAGTAGCATGGGCTGGCTTGTGGCCACAACATGTGGCCACAACACAAGACCAGATCCCACTAGAGCAGATTGTTGGCGTCTTTGACCTGACCTGAGGCCCCACATCTCATCTGAGACTCATGTGGTCCTAAAGCAAAGGGATTGTTTTGTGTGTGGCTCTTTGCAGCCCAAAGGCTTGAGAGGAATTGGGCTCCAGTGCAGCTCTCTGGAGAGTTCTCTCTATAACAAGTAAAGGAGGATATGTGTTGCATGCTGTAGGGCATGACAAAAGGATAGATAGGTGTGTTTAAGGACACAAAGCCTGGAGACATGTCAGAGGACTTTTTTTGGTAAACAAGACCAAATACTGTAATCATCTGCTCAACAGTATCTTTTTGTACCAGTTCTGGGAATGAACAGTCTATCAAATTTTATATCATGGTTTGGGTGGTCAAATTGGAGGAGTGGAATGCAGTACTCAGCCTTCCTCCTCTTTCTTCTTTCATTTAGAAGTTTAGACACACCCACAGAAACCTCAAATTCTTTCTAAATGTGCTAGCTCAAGCATAAGAAACTGTGTAGTTATTTAAGCATAGAACTGGGACCTTACTAATTTGTTTTACTACTTGAATCAATGTTAGCTTTCCAATCATGGAGTAGCAAAGCTATAAAAGTCTCCATTAGCCATGTACGGGGAGTTATATTTTTATATAGTTATGTCTATATTAATATTTGCATAAAAAAATTTTATCTAGGCACATACCAGATGCACAGAACAGCACCATCCATCCTCTGCCAAGTGTGAAAACCAAAAGCATAGGAACTCTAGATCTTCTTAAAAGTCAGAATTTTCAGAAAAAAATTAAATGCAGAACAGCATTTTTCTGTAGCTTCAATTAAAGGAAGAATTAAGAGAAGCTGCCTTGGAAGGTGGCTCTGCTGGGCTAATCCCTGTCCAGTGCTCTCTAGCACTGCCCAGGATTCCTAGAGCAGCAAGTGCCTTTGGCAGAAGACAGTAACTCAGCACTCAGCAGGTGAGAGCACGGTGCTGATAAACATAAATCTGCACCAGGTGTCTGGGGAAAAAACATACAACTCTTGCTAAGTCAAAAAGTACTTTGGTTATTCTCTCAAAGAAGGAAAACACTGGAGGTGCTGGTATTTTAAAACCAAACTGTGATCCTGTTCCGTAAGCAGAGCCCAGCAGTCCCTAATTGTCTCAGCTCAGTCAGATCCAGTACTGGAATGTCACTGCTTGTAACAGTGGTATTATGTGTGTGTCTCTAGCAGTTGCCAATGTGTTGAAATCCAGAGTCTTTTTGCAAGAAGAATAAAAAAGGAAAACTTTGTCAGAAAACTCTCTCAATAGCTTCCCTAAGTTTCAAGTAAAAGTGTGAAAAAAAGTCTACTCTATGCTCCCAAGGTTTATTTTTTGGTCAGAATTTTTTTTTTTACATTTTTTCAGAGCTTTTGAAATTTATGTTTTAAAATTTAGCACATTGCATTAATAAATCAGAACCCTGTGGAAACAAATTATGAGGCATAGTTATACGTCAAAAAGATAAATCAGAACTTAATGGCCAGGATAGAAGATATTTTCTCATCAGTCAACTAGAGAACTAACTAATGCTATAATTTGTAAACCAACCAAAGAAATACAGCCATGTTCTTAGTTGGAATGCATAAATGTGATGGCAAAGTTAACACTTATAATTTGGATCATTTTGTCTAATGTTTATAAATCAGTCTGTTAAATAAGATTTGAGCAAGATCTATAAATTAACACACTAAATTAAAAGTGTGTGGTTTCTGATGATAAATAAGGATTTACAAGTGTTGGAGGTAACCAAACAAACAACAAATTTACATTCCTCGATTAGATGATGGTTAGCCATTATAAATCAAAGCTGTAAATAATGTTTATCTCCTCAGATGTTCATGTTTCAGAAAGCCCATCTTAAAGAAAAAGAGAAAAGCGTTGAATTTAAATTCAGTCTCCTCTTTAGCATACAAATAGAGTACATAGTAAAGACTGAGAGAAGCATGAGTAGATTCTCCTATTTAAACTGCCACAATACCAGCTTTTGTTCTGCTTTCTCTGCAAGCTTTGTAGCAAGAGATATACTGGTATATGACTTCCTATAAGACTGTGGTTCATACTATTAAGCATATCTGAAAATAGGAAAATGACTGTTTTTCTCCAAAAAATGAACATGACCTGACAAGACAGAAGAGTATCAGACTTCCCTCTGTGGATTTTCATCCTCCCCCTCCCCTGCTCCGACTGTCTGTGCAAACAATGGAAAGCTGAATACATCTCATGCCAGAAGGCAGCAGGTTACTGAAATACCCATGACATATTTATGCAAGAAACATGCTGGAGAACATATGGGCCTTGGGAGCCTTTCCCACCTTCTGTCTCTGTGTATTTTTTTCAGCTGTGAGAAGGCCTGATGAAGAGACTCATTTAATCGGGAAAATGAATTTTAGGCCAGAATGAAAAAACAAAGCAATCAAAACAGGTGACTGTAGACATGAGCCTGAATTTCAAAGCACTTTAGTAAAATAAGTTTTGCAAACTCTGAGTCAAATGCCTAAACATAATCCTGGGTTAACAGGTGGAGAAACCTCAGCCTTAAGGAGGCTGGAAACAAATCATTCAGCAGGAGCCACCAATTTTGAGTGCTTGACTGGACAAATACATGCAGGGCTCCAAGCTGAAAACAGGAACATAACAGCAACATAAATCAATGGTTTCTTTTGAAAATGAGGTCATGAATTGGGGAAGGCTGGAAACGCAGCTGTGTCAGCACTAGAGCTCACTCACTTCTGGCTCGCTGCTGAAACCATACTTCTTTCTGAAGACCTTGTCTCAAAAACTTCCACTTAGCATGAGAGATTTAAGACTGTAAAGAATCGCTGGATGGGTCAGGTTGGAAGGGACCACAGGTGGTCACCTGGTCCAACCCCCCTGCTCAAGCAGGGTTATCCTAGAGCAAATGGCACAGGTTTGTGTCCAGACAGTTCTTGGATAGCTCTGGTGAGGGAGGCTCCACACCTTCTCTGGCCATTCTGTTTGGTGCTCGGTCACTGCACAGGAAAGAAATTCTTCCTCATGCTCAGGTGGAACTTCCTGGACATCAGTTCCTGCCCGTTCCTCCTGTCCCATGGCTGGGCCCCACGGAGAAGAGCCTGGTCCATGCCCTGACCCCTCCCTGCAGACACTGACAGACAGGGATGAGGGCCCCTCTCAGCGCTCTCTTCCCAAGGCTGAACAGGCCCAGCTCCCTCAGCCTTTCCTCAGTGAGATGCTCCAGTCCCGTCATCATCTTTGTCATTCTCTGCTGGACCCACTCCAGGATCTCCATGTCTCCCTAGGAGCCCAGAACTGGACACAGCACTCCAGGTGATCCTCACCAGGGCTGAGCAAAGGAGCAGGATCACTTTCCTGACCTGCTGTCAGTACTCTTCCTAATGCACCCCAGGATCTCATTGACCTTCTTGGCCACAGGGACACGGTGCTGGCTCAGGGACAGCTCACTGTCCACCAGGACCCCCAGGTCGTTCTCCCCAGAGCTGCTTCCCAGCAGGTCGGCCCCAGCCCGTCCTGGTGCCTGGGGTTGTTCTTCCCCAGTGCAGGCCCCTGCATTTGCCTGTGCTGGATTTCAGGAGGTTCTCTGTCCATCTCTCCATCCTGTCGAGGTCCTTCCCAAGGGCTGCACGGTTCTCTGGGGTATTGGCCCCTCCTCCCAGCCTTGTGTTACCAGAGAACTCGCTGAGGAGGCATCTGCCCCTCGCCCAGGTCATTGATGAATAAGTTAAACAGTCCTGGGCCCAGCATGACATCTTGGGGGACACTACTGGTGACAGGCCTCCAACTGGACCCTGTGCCACTGATTACCAACCTCCGGGATCTACAAGGCAGTATTTTCATACTTCATAGTCCACTGAATGAGGAGGAATTTTTCTGCAAATTATTTACCCTATAAAAATTTAGAAGCACCCACTCGTATACCTGGTCTGGGATCACTTGCTGTCACATAGAGGACGTAAGTCCAACTGATGAATATCTGAGCAACAGCAGCAAAATGAAATTTTCAATTTCTGCCAAATTTTTGCTTCTTTTACCCCCTTACTGTATCCTAACCATCTCCAGGGTCTCTGTCTCCTAAACTAGGATTTGCTATTTGTCTTTAATAGGACAGAGTGTAAAATGCCAACCCCGATTATTAATCAGGTTTCCTAGATGCCAGTCCTACAATATCACTCTTGTGTATCAGTCAGCTCATTTGAGATTTGCATGAGCACAGTTAGCATAAGACAAATTGGTCTAATCATTGAAAGTAGTTCCAGTAAGTAATTTTGAACACAAACTTCCATAGTTTGTTGGACTCCTGGGGAAAAAAAAAAAAAATAAAGGACTGTACATATACAGAGAATCCACAAGAAACAGAAAATAGTTAAATACATTTTATTTTTAAGAATACTATTTATTTTTATTTTATTATATATACGTTAATATTCTATATTATTATTATTTAGATTGTGGTCAATAAAAAAAGATTATACATAGATGGATGTTTTTCCTTTCCTCTTTGAAGCTGATTGTGTTACCATCAGTTTCTGTATTTCAACTATCAGTTTCTGTATCTCACCTATGAAACTGGATAGTATCCTTAAAGATTTCTGGGCAGCCATGTGTGAGGAACCACACTGGAATAGTTACCATTTACATTTATGTAATCAGCACACAGGGATAAGTGTCCCTGTTCAGGCAGCAGGAGATGTGCTGTCTACAAACACGCTGGCCTCGCTTCACTGGGAGAGCCATGCATCCTTAATTTAGCCGATGGGAGCTTTATATTCCCTGCTTCTCTCTGTGAGGGGGGCAGCCAAGGTGACTGCTGGTGTGTATTGGTGCTGTTAAGCCTGTAGTGATGTGTCAGCATCCGAACCTTTCAAAACTTCCCCAGTTCTGCTAATCCAAGTGAAAGGACAGCTTTTTGGAGGAATATGTGATCTCTCTCTTTCTTGATCCCGTGTGGAAGGGTCAAGAATGAAAAGGGAAGCGGAGAAAATTAACAACCCCACAGTCAACGTTGTATAGTTCAATATTTTAAGCAAAATATAAAAAAAACCCCAAAAAACAACAAAAAAAAAGAAAAAAATAAAGCAGGAGGAATTAGGATAAGAGGATAGTGAATTTTATTTTTAGTAGTCTGCAAATTGTTGCCAGATTTGCATTTGGGTAAATGTTATCTGACAAAACAGGTTGTTTGATGCACTTGAGAAGGACTTCTGGTTCAGCCCTTCTCCAGCAGAGATTGGTAAAATACTCTGGTAGGTACTAGTCAAAAATGGGAGCTAATACTGCAAGAACAACACAACTCGAATCCCTGAAATCAGACCATGAATCTTACAACATCATATGCAAATTGCTAAAACAGTAATCATGACAGTTTTGACGTAAGCAAGGTGCTACTGCATTCAAGGCAGAACCTTCATCTTTCTATTTTGGGTTACAGTATCGCTGCTTCAGCGAGCAGTGAAATGTGCCCAGCACATTTTTGCTGCAGCTGTGATGCTTCCCTTTGGTTTTGCTACAGGTGTGATGCTTCCCTTTATTCTCTGGTTTCTGCAATGAAGAAGATGATGTGGCCAAGCTCACGTGCAGCAAATATTCATCACCAGCTTGAGGTAGTATCACTGATTTCCATCAGGGCAATATGACATGAATGGAGATACCTGCTTAAAATCAATGTCACGTTTGAGCCAAATATTGCCTTCAGACCCAGGGATTCAAATGGCCTCAGGTGTGGCTGAGAGTCACTTCCACTCCCTGCTCAGCTCTCAAGGCCAGGAGCAGCGCTGGGCTACACGGTGTCACATCCCATTAAGTCATTTCACATAAGATGTGATGCAACCCGACATAACATGTTTGGAGGGCTGAGAGAATGTTATCTCTGTGCCCACAGGTGCTGAGCACCAGCCACTAAGCCTTAGCATGCAGGCAGCGATTCAGGGAATCAGTGAATAGGGCTTTTCTTTTCTTTTGGAGAGATTACATTAAGGCGTAGTCATGAATCATTTTTCACTTACTTTACATAAGTCATACTAGGAGTCTTAAAATTCAGATTTTATGCCTTTTGATATATATTTTTGCACCTCATAAGAATTAGCAATCATGCAGAGAACTTGAGCAAACTCCAGGACTCCAATGCCAGTAGAGACGTCTGAGTTTGAAAAAACACTCCTTTTGGCACCAGATTTATGAAATCTGGAGGTGGTGAATTTCTAATTTGTATTTTTTATTTATGTTAGAAACTGGTTTATGCCTATCTAGTAGAGACCCATGCACAGGCATAGACCTATTTGTACAATGAGTAAGGGGGATGCAAGGGACTGAGTGGTGACCTACTAAAATTAATAAATGTAGATTCTGTTTCCATCTTTGCCTGTCACTGAGAATATGATACCTATCACCTGATTTTTCTCTCTGGGCTACAAATGGTGAAACAACATCATAAAACAAGATATGTAGATATCTACTATTTTAAAATATAAGGATCTCTCAGTCATATTTTCTCTGCATTGATTTAATTCTCACTATAAATAAACTTCAAAATAAAAGATAATTTGATTTTCAATTAATTCAACTTCTTTTCTTTTCAGAAAATGACAAATCAATGTACTTTGACAGCTTTGACATTTTTACCAAATGTAAATTTGATCAAATCAACCCTGTCAACTGATGTATTCTGATGAAAAAGACATGAAAACCGAAGGCAAATTTCCTGGTCAAGTTAACCTGCTAAATAGCTTGCAATTTTTTATTTGTCTCCAGTGAAGGCAGTTACCTACTGACTGTTGAACATATGCTGCACTTGAAATTTAGTTGCTTAAATACATTTGCACTGAAACCCCATGCAGAGACTGGAATAGGAATATCTGTATCACTTTCCCACCCCCATCCTGCCAAATTTTCTCCCTGGTAGACAGGCACATAAAGAGCAGTTTCCAGCATGGCAATCGCTATGTCTAATCCTTTGGGGCGTGTCTGGCTCTGCGGCCCAGCCGAATTCCACGTGGGCCAGGTGTGAGGTGGAGCTGGGTGCGGCACTGTCCGGGTATCCCCACCCGGAGCTCCTCCAGCAGGCCCCGAGGCACGGCACCCCGGAGGAAGACAGGGACACGGGGGAGAGGGGCCGGCGTGAGGCTCGGCTGCCCCCAAGTTCAGTGTGTCCCTCCTCCGTGCACAATGGCATCACAAAGCTGTGGATGGGGATGTCCCTCCCACTCTGTTCACCCTGCTTTGTCCGAGCCATCTGCCTCAGCGCTGCTCACAGAACCCTAATTCCTCCTGTAACCTCTCTTTGCAATAAGTCTAAAGGCTTCCAAATCACCTGCAAGCAAGCCACGCAGGGTGAGGAGCGAGCAGGCTGCCTCAGAACCGGGGCTGCCGTGGTGAAAACTGACCGCTTCTTTTACCACGAGAGAGCAGAGCTGTGGTTGCAGTGCTGAGAAACCATGGCGTGCAACAAGCACCACTCCCAGCCTCCCGAACACTTGCTGTTTGTGAAGATGTTCGTTCAGGTGTGAATTCAGAGGTTGTGAGAGCCAGGCAGATTCCCTGTTTGATTCCCATCTCTCCCTCCCTGTGTGGTACCCACGTCTTTTCTGCTCGCAGTGGTGTGTACGTGCTGAGAGCATCCCTGATTCGGAGTGAGATGTTTCAGTCTGGAGCATCCAGAACTCACAGTGTGTTTTGTTTGCTATTTGCCATTACATGATGCCTGCCTCTTTGATCAGTCGCTGTCACAAGCTCCCATGTGAATCTTCTTGAATGAGCAAGTGAGTGAATGTGCCTCAGAGACAGCTAGTTTTAGGAGAAGGTTGCAATTCCAGCTGACTCAGACCAATTTTACTGTCACCTTTCATCAAAGGCAGAAATCAAAACTTCTGAAGGAAACACGGGTAAGCTATTCTATGCTGAAAGTGTTCTTTTTAAGCATATGGGAACATTTACTAAATGTAGAAATACAGATATACTGACAGATCTGCTTATTGTAACACGCAGGCAGGAAATATGTTAATTTTTTTAACTAGTTAGTTCAATTCATGATTTACAGATGGTTACATATTCATTAGGCCATTAATTTAACAGGTTAACTGGAAGAGAAAAATTATTCTGATTTCATCAAATCGTGAACACCTCCTGGTTACTCATCTAGTGACAGGAAAGGAATTGCATTATTTTCCTTCGAAGATGAGGGATTCAATGTACTCTGACAAAACATGGCTCATATTGTCACACTGAAACCATCACTACTATACATTTTTCGAGCCTGCATTTCCACAGCTGACAGCTCCGAGACAACCGTGTAAAGAACATCATAAATAATAGCCCCAGTAAGGGCATATACACTGTGCTATCACTGCTCCTCGTTAGTGGAGTATTTACATTTTATGAATCGGTAGAAAAAAATAATTTTAACTGTTGACTGAAGGCTTAGTAATTTTTAGAAGTGCCAAGATTTCATCACATCTGTGAGAGCCAGCTGCACGTGCTTTGCCCTTCCCTGATGCCTGTTCTGTGTTTTCTGAGTGGCTAAAAAGACAGAGGGAAGAAACAGAGACAAGTTCCCCTGTACTGAGCTTCCCACATCTGCCTGGTTGAAAAAGTACACTGATAGATGGTGAAATATAGTTCTCATAATTTTTTTAACACGGAAGGCAGGAGATGCAATAGCTTTCAGACTACACTTTAACCTAACTTAGAGGCAAAATGCTTCAGTGCATAACTGAAGCAGTACAAGGGAAGCAAATGCAAATTCCCCAACCCCCTGGATAATTAGTAACCTACCCAGCTCTGCACTCTTTCTAAATGTTGTATTAAATAAGTAGGTGGAGTTCTGATTAACCATAGGATTGCTGGCAATATTTTTCTCCCTTTGATTGGCATTGGACAGATTTCTCTCATGGAAAAAAATGTTTCACATAGATTTTTGTAATTTGTCTCTGCTATTGTAATTTTCTGCTATTGTAATTTTCTGCAATTATTCTAAAGTCCATGACTTCAAACTGATTTTGCTACCTGAAAGAATATGACCTCAGAGTGTGTCTAATGATATTTTGATAGGAGGAAATCATAAAAATTCGAAATACAAGTAGTCAACTTTACACTGTAAAGGAAGTTAAACAAATCCCACCTTTTGTGTCTGGGAAAACAATTAATTTGCCAAGGGAGCTGCTCCAGACATATCACTGTTGGTTTTGGTTTGTTGTTTCTTTGGGGTTGTTTTTAATACGTTATTGATTTTTTTGAACAGTTGAGTGTGGTTTATAATAGCACCAATCTGCATGAAGGCAGCCATGACACAGGATAACACCGAGTTTATAGAACATTAGCTTTTGCCTTTACTAGTTAGCTGAGGAATTAGATTGAAAGGTGGGGGTTAGTTTTTGTTCATTTTGTTGTTAGTAATGAGTGACATTAAGGCGAACATTACTTGCATATCTCCAGGTGCTTTTGGAGTGAGGGTAAAATATAAATGATCAGCTGTTCCTTTATGGTTTTTTAAGGCATTAACTGGCCGGTAGTTTTGCAACTGGATCACATACAGGCTGTTTTTCAACAACTTATTTAAGTATGTGTTTACTTCCTACTGGAGTTGCAGGGACTGGAAATTAAACGTGCATTTAAGGGCTTTCGCTGAATTAGGTTGTTTAAAAGAGCTTTGGTTCCTAAATGAGATGTGGCAAGGGCTTATTTGCATATATCCTAACTCAGAAAATTGGAACCTGGTCTTCATGTTTTTCCCCTAAAGCAAGTAGAATACTGGCCAATTTATCATGTGCATTAGATGTGAAGAATCTGGGGTTGTATTCAATTCTGGTATTATTAAGAAGCCTTAAGGTATGAATATTAAAACTATGAAATACACAAATTATTACGAAAGCATATTTCAAGTGTACCTCACTGCAGGGTGTAGCTGTCATCTTCTCATGCTCCGATAGCTGCCCTGCAGCACTATTTACTGACTCCATCTCTCGTTCAGTGTTTTGTATTTTTTACCTTCTTTTTAATAAGCATATTGCTTTCTAACACACTTAGCATGCAAGTTTAGTGAGAAGATCATGTTAGTTATTGTTGGTTGTAGCTAATGTATTATTATTCATCTTGTTATGGAAAGTTAAAGTCAAGATTTTTTAATCCTGTAACCACAAAACTATTTATGCCAAGGTGTTGTCTCTTGTACTGCGTCCTAATCCATTTCCACAGAGGTTTGAAGTGTTCCAGAATAATTTTGCTGTGTTATCTCCCTACTGGTTGTTTCATTCTAGTATATATGTGCTAGTGTTAATGTTTTTGAGAAAAAATATCCAGTCATTATTATACAAAACATTGCGAAATCTCATATTCCTTTTCTTGTTTAAAATATGTTCAAGTTGACAGACAGTTGCATACAGGTACAGACTGTGAAAATGTCCAGGCTAGGATATGCTCTGATCCATAAATATGAAATACTACAATAGTAATAAGGATAATTTGCAATGGTTTGATTTCTGTTCTTCAGCCCGAGGTGCTTGGTTCAGGCCTCTAAGCTCATTTGTCTCTAATCAGCACCTGTAAAAACCTACAGGTTTAAGGGAGTCATTACTCACAGAGAAGGCTTTTCCTTTTTGTAGAAGCCTGAAAATTGAAAGAGCAGCCATGCAGCTCTCAGCATGTACAAAACTGAAATATATTGTGTGTTTCTTGGTGAAGTACTGGGTTTGGGGGGCTTTTTTTGGTGTTTGTTTTCACATGAATGCATGATATGCACAAGAGGTACCACTCTTGTGGGATATATTGCTAAAAGAATTCTGAAAGCCAAGGGGCAGTAAGCTTTTAGGCTCTGTCTATCAAGTCTGATATTTTGACCACTGTAAATTGTAGTCTTCGACTTTCAGCACTATTTTCGGGAACTTTTTAGAATTAGTTCAGTGGATTTAGAAGAGATCTCTAGCATTCAAATAACAACTTCAAGGTAGGTGAAATCTAAGCTCTAAAGAATTATATATTGGTTGTTACACAGTTTATTATGACATCTCAAAAGCTGTGTTTGCATGAACTTAGTGGAGCTATTAATTACTTTCTGTGCTTATTGCTATTAATATCATTTCTATAAGCCTTGGAATTAAAAATGTAAATAAGATATTAAGCTGCCTGAGTATTTAAAAGGTTTAAGGGAAAAAAGGCTTATTAGGCTGTTTAGTGTTTAAATGACCTCCAAAGGACAGATAACAGAGTAGACCAGCAAAATCAGACATTCACTGCAAAATAAATTACCTTGTTATTATCACATATTAACACATTCTATATCCTTCACTCTGCCAAATTGTGATTACATATCTGGAAGCTGTAAAAATATAATGAATTTCTCAATATTTTTATTAGAATGCAAATATATCTACATAGAAGTAGGGTGATTTGTTGGTGGGTGGATACCTTGATTTCTTTTAGAAAAAGAAATTTTACTGCAGAGTAAAAGCACGACGAGAGAGACAGGAGAGATAGCACAGCAGAAGCTATGGATTTGGAAAGAATAGAATGCATTAAGCAAAAGACACCTAGATCTACAAAGGCAAGTTTTGGTCAGGTCCACATCACATTAGATTTTGTTGCCAGCATAGTATATTTTCCATATTGAATATATTTTTTAAATCTGTAATTATTTTCATAAATTAAGAGATATCAGCTTCCATATAAACTGAAGCCATTCCTCTTGAAATGGCTGCACTTCAGAAATACTCCATCCCAAAACTGGAGGGAAGCATTGCACGGTCCAGCTAGACTAAAGCAGGTTAAAAGACATGTCTATCAAGCAGAAGAACATTTGGAAATAAATTTCAGGGTAGGTCAGTAACAGCTGCAGGAACGCCTGGATGAAAGACCATTTATGAAAATCCAGCTAATGGTGCGGCGGTGGACATCCAGTGAGGACAGTGGCACTGGCTCGTGGTGCTCCTCTCAGGAACGTGCCTCCTGCTCCCTGGCTGTGGGCTGGGAACCTGTGTGTTCTCAGCATGCTCCCACCTCTCTGCAAAGGCACCATACAGGTCCCCTGACATAAACCTGATGTGGGGTGTGGACTAGGTGGCCTTTTCAGCCATCAGCTCAAGGAATGGTCATGTTGAGAGGGTATTGTGCAAAAGCTTACAGCTCTGCAGGGAGAATTCCTTGTCAGGTAGCCAGTTCTTTCCATTTCACAAGCACTGGAATCTGTCTACAGAAGTTGTTATGGTCCTGTGGATGAATGCCTTACTCACTTTAACTGAAAATTCTAGCAAACCACTGATTTTGAAAACCTCTTGCCTTTGCTTTTAAGTAGAAAGATGAGACTCTAACTTCGGATTCTTAATCTGAATGAAAAAGATTAAGAGATTTCAGATATTATTCAGCTTTTCGATTTGCAAATCAATTCTTATTCTGTATGTTCAAATATACAATTGCAAAATTGTGTAAAAGGTATTAAATTGTGCTTTTAAATAGCTCTGGAATGTTTATTAATTGGCACACTTGCAGCATTTGAATTATTTTCATCTGTCATTATATTAAGAGAAAAGGCAACATTCAAAGGAAGAATTGAAATATTTTTCTGGGCATTACGTGCTTGTGTTGAGAAAACAGAGTGCAGTCTGAAAACAGAGAACACCAGGGCTGAAGCAAATTCCCTGACAAAGACCTAAAGAACTCAGAGGAAACATGGTTATCTTTCATAAAGCAAAATATAGTCTCTTATTGAATCTGATGCATAATCTAAAAACTAGAAGATTCCTCTAGTGCCTGGATGATTGCTGTTCTCAGCAGCCACACGAGAGACAGGTCTTTATCTCTTGATCTCATTAGGTACACTCAAGGTTTTGCTCAGCCCTTGAGAAAGGAAATGTTTTAGACTGCTCTGCAGTGATTGTTTTATTGCCGGCAAGGAAAGTTGTTTACCTGGGATTCTATTTTATGCAATCGTATAAGGACATGACACAAGATACAAAAAATGTTGGAGACTTGGAGTTAAAATCTGGTCATGCAAATAAACTGAAGCATGTGAAAAATTATGTGGAGAATGTTTTACATTTGGAAGACCCAGGCTTAGCTATGAATTTCTTTCATCTCTGTTTTTTTTTTCTGGTCAAACAGGCTTTTAAAACTCTTTTCATCTACTTCTTTGGTACATAAATAACAAGTCAACATCAACCATCTGTTGCACATTAAGAATTTTAATTTTAATGCATCCAATGATACCCTGCTTAATGGTCTTTTTGACTTAGTTGCCAATATCAGCAGGATGAGCTTGATAATTGACAAGGGCATGTAATTGATTGTCACAGGTGGAACTGTACCACTTATTACTGTGTGGTACAAAAAAAGCGCAAAAAGCGGAAAGCGCCTTCAGAGACAGTGGGGTTTGATCTCTGAAAATGTAAACAGTTTTTGCTTTGAGGGATGAAATTTGGACTTTGAGGCACTGTCAAGGGCTAGCTGATGGAGGGGAAAAAGAGTCCATTGAAGAAAATGAAATCTGAGCTGTAATCTAGCTATAAATTTCTGGCAAAATCTCTTTTCTGCAGACCCAGTTTTCAGCAGCAGCTTTGACAATAGACAGTGAGCAGCAATGGAGACCCAAGAGCAGAGCAGGCGCCTCCAAGAAAGTGTCAGTGCTGTCATCCAAAAGCAGCAACCAGGATCTTGTGTCTGATGACAGTTGAAAAGGCAGTATGGGGAAAAAAGTCTCGTCAGCACTGGAATTGCTTTTAAACATGATGTTTGGCTTGTTCCACAAGGACAAAGGGGAAATATGCATCATTGCTCATATCCCAAGCTGAACAGAAATGAGAAATTCTGCTACTTTTTGAAGGGAAAGTGCAGGCTTTCAACTGCAGTACAGCGAAATAAAAGAATAACTGTGCTTTATTTTTCTCACCCTCACAAATGGAAACTTGAAAGAGCAATAAAGTAGTTTTCTTAGAAATCAACTGGCACAATTCTTTCACCCACCTATTAAAATGGCTCTTTAATCTAAGGGAATCAAAACGCGCAAAGCGCTTTCATGTTCAATGCATTTCAAAATGTTCAAATGGCTGAAGGGGACCATGTTCTTCAAGATTTTCATCACAGATGATTCACCTGTGGAAAACATCTCTCATTACTGCTTGAAATTTCCCCTCACATAGCAAGGTGATATCTTCACAGTGGAACTCAGGATCTACAAATTACAAGGGGAGGCAGGAAGCAGCCGAAGATGCCAAGGCAGCATTTGTTCTGAAGCTGGGAATAAGAGATATGACCTTCCTGTCATCTCCGGGAATGATAGATAGGTGAAGTGGGCTAATGGAGCGACACAAAAGTGCAGTGTGAGCTATTCATCCAGAAAAATGTTATCTGCATTTTAATGCTATGGGTGGTAGCCATCTTTGAAGCTGGTTTAAGAAAATAAGTTTTGGAAGTTTTTCTGCTTCACTGTAATGGATGACCATGCAATAAAGTCAGACCTGTTACAATGTCGGGTAGTGACACTTCCATGAAGTTGGAATACAGCTTGCAGGTTTTTCTAAGCTTTTTCTTTTCCTAGGGTTTTTTTGACATTCTCTGGGTAATTATATATGCATGATAAGTTCCTTACTGAGAGCCTGCTTCCCAGCTTAGCAGGTTTTGCTTTGGTAAACATGGCATTCTTACTCTTCTCCATCCCCCATTAGCTTAACGACGGTGAGAAAGCTGCTCCAAAGAGAATCCTGCAGCGCACCCTGAATGTCATCATTAGTCTGGAAGATCATCTATCAACTAAATATTTCAGCTGAAATAATATATTTTTCCTCTCTTGAATACTTTGAAACAGGCTCTTTAGCTTAACTTTTCCCACAAGATTGCAACTACCTTGACACATTATGGTCAAAGACTTGGCTAGTTTGACCTTGACTCGCTGAAGTTGTTGAAAGTGAACCTTACGTTGGCATTAAAACTCTGCAGGAAGCTCACAGAGCAATCAACACAGCAGCCTCCTGGATTATTAATTTTCCATGTATGAACTTCTTTCCATCTCCATCCCTGATGTGGTAAGTGTCACCGCCCAGACTGGAACTTCTGGTGCTGGGACATGGACATGAATGGGGGGCTGTGGGGCATTCCCAACTGCCTGAGCCAAGAGATTTTGTCTGTGCTAAGTGTAAGTGTAAGAGGGCCCCAGAGTTGTGCATAACTCTCACCATTCACAGAGCACAGGCACAATTCCTTCAGGCCATTGCCTTGTTGTAACTCTCAGTGCTTCTGACCTGCACACATGAGGCTCCGCTCCGGTCTAGATAGGTTCTTACAACTCGTTGGTGTCCTATACTTTTAATGACAATCCAGTTAATTCTTTTCCTTGGGGCACCTTTTGTGGCTGAAGCCTGTGAATTTGTTTTGCTGACCTTATCACCTCACTGATTTATCTATATATACTTATTAATCTTATCCTGCAAAATAATTTTAGAAAAAGTATTTTCTTCCTACTGGAACTGGTCTCCAACAATTGCTTTTATCTAAGAATTTTGTGAACAGTGGAGAAAGAAAAATTCTTTCTTTTAAACTGTAAAATGCCATAAGTGGCCTCATTTTTATAAAAGCTGTCAAAGTTTTGTGAATCATGAAGAAATTAGTAAGACTGCAACCTGTTTGTAGATGTCTTGTGTGGATCATTGCATACATTATTTTTAATGGCCAATTTTACCACTGTTAGCTCAATCAGCACAAGAATTATATTTCTGAAAGCTAAGACAACTTGGACGCATTTTCCAAATTTCTTTCCAACATGTTGGAAGCAAAGCAAACGACTGTGTTTACTGAAGAGGACAGCTTTCCTGTGAGAGTTTATTTTTATTCCTCTTCTTACCAAGTTACAGGGAAAGATCCTATAATTATCGACTATCTTTTAGGGGTGATTTACTTGGCGAAGATTGATTAGCACAATCAGTCACTCTAAAGCAATTTTCATCACCAAATATTAGATGGTTTCTTCTCCTGCTTGATTAGCAGTCCTGCTGCAGGTTACATTGTAGACGTAATTCTATAAACATGGCTTGTAAAGTGTTGTTACATGAAAAATCCTCATCTAAATATAGAAATTCTTAAATATTTATGGGTAATAAATGAGGCATGCACATGTGTACACACAACTGTGTATCTGTATATATGCATATGAAGAAAATCTGAAAATGTTGATTATATTCTAAATATGGAGCTAAAGATTTGGATTCAGAGATTAATCTTCCACATGTGTATACGAATAATATTTTTGTTTGATCTTATCATCCTGCCCCAGCATAATCTGGGTAAAAGAAATTAAAAAATCCTTATATATGCTTAGCAGAAATTAATTCAGATTTGTCCTTAAAAACACAGCTAGCTTAATACATTTTGGCTCAGGAAATGCGTTGTGCTGGTTTTGGTTGGAGTAAGTTTCTCCACCCCTTATTCTGTACCATTTATGTCATGCTCGCATCCTACACTATCCAACAATTTAAAGGCATATCCAATACAATCTCCACCCCGATCATTTTGGGCCAGGCTGTAGGGTTTAACATTACAATTAACTCCTCCCCTTGCCCCCAGCCTTCCTGCTATAGCAATTTCATAACACTCCACTCAAATTATGAATTATTTTCATGAAGGTTTCATGTAAAATCTGCCAAAACCAGCCCATATGGTTCAGACTGATTTGGTTTCTTGTGGTTTTTGTTTTTGCTTTTTATTTGGAAGGTTTGCTTGTCGAACTATTCTGTTTAAAGCTTTGAGCTTTAAAGGCTGAGCAGTTTGTGTCTGTTTTCTAGGGCTGACTTGGGTGAACTGCAACTCCAGCTGAAGAAATCATATGTAACTCCTATCCTAAAATCTTCCTCAGATTGAAAAGAAAGCAGAAGCAACTATGTTCAAGTACAGATTCAGCAGAGCTGCTAAAGTGTCTGCAACTCTAGGTGTTGCAAGGCAATGTGCATGGTATAGATCAAATAATGCAGCTCACTCTCAGAGCCATGTAAATAATACATTTGCCTATAAAATGTTATATGTGCATTAACAAGAAGCCACATTTTATGAGCAAGTGAATAACATTGATTTTGCGTTTTGGTGCAGTTTCCTCTGCTGTGCAAACAGAAGGGCGAGTGAACTGCACAGGAGGCACAGAATATCTGTCCAATGGGGGGTCCATTTCCTTGAGCAACTTCTTAACCTAGGGCTGATCTAGAAAAAGGAGAGAGACTTCTACTGCCCGACCATGGCCTGGGGCAGCAGTCTTCCTTCAGCAAGGAGCCGTGGTTGTGCTGAGAAAGAAGAGGCTGAATGTGAAGCCTGTGTAGGGGATGTAGGACTTGGGAGAGGGACGAGGTCTGTGGTGGCTGCAGCAGGGCCCTGTCTCCCACCTGTGCTGGCAGCCAGCATGAGGAGGTTCCCAGTCTCCTTCAGTTCCTGAGATCAAATTATTTCCTGATTTCCTCAGAACTGATTTTCCTCCTGGGTAAATTCAGTCTTTCACTTTGTCTTTACTTTCCTTTCAGTGCCTTGACTTTCTGTTCAGTTCAGTTGGATATGGCTACTCAGTTCCAACAGTGGGTACACGATTTTAGACCAAAATTTTTTTATGGAACAGAAATGAAAGCTTTTTGAAGCTTCTGTGCAGTTTCTCAATTTTCAAACAGGACACGTCTTCCAATCCATAGTTATGCAGACATGAAAATATCTATATCTATATCTATATGTATTTCTCTATATATCCTCTCCTGTAATTCACATAGGCAGATAAACCCAGAAAGACAATCTTTCATTTAAAAATCAAGATTGAGGAAGGCTGCTGGTTTTTTCTGGAGTTGCTAAATTTATAGCCCCGTTTTCAGTGAAAACTTAGCTCTATTTATATCTCCTATTTTTCTGTGTACTCATGTTGCATCTAATGTAAGAGTTAATGCCATTGTGACTTACCACATACAGCAAATGAACATGAGGAAATTATGTTTTCATGCAAAATCACATAATTGATGTCTTATAAAATAATGAAAAAAAGTTCATATTTTTGCAAATATATCTAGACTTATATATAACACCCAGTACCAGCGGAAAGTGTGTAAAATTATTCCCTCTGATCCAAGGACAAAAACTGCATGTTCACATAAGAGTCCAAGTTTGAATTCTTGCTTACCAAGTAGCAAAAAAGAATAAGTAACCAGGCCAGTACACACAATTCATTTTTCTAAACATGGTACCTGGCTGTAAAATTATAGATACAAAAGCTTGAGGAAAGAAAAGCAGATATGCAAGATTTTAGAAATGTAACTCTGTCATATTACTGTAACACAAAAAAACCCCCAGTGACAGAATTATCACAAAGAAATGTTTTTATTCCGTTTAATTCCATCACTCTTTCTGACAGACAGACTTTAAGTCACTAGTGTAGAACACAAGTTAACAAAAAGATTAGAAGAACTTCTTGAGTCTCCAATACTTCATTTTTTCAACTTCTAAATGCTCAGGATATTAGAAAATATCAGTTTTATAACGTACTTTTTACAATGTAGGAGATGTCAGTAACAGAAATTGTCAGCTGTCATGGTTTAAGCCTGTCCAGAAACTGAGCTACACTCAGCCACTTCCTCAACCACCATCTCTTCCCCTGAGGCCATTGGACTGGGGAGGAGAATCAAAGTAAAACTTTTACCTTGAGATAAGAACAGTTTAATTATCAGAAACAAATTAAAATACAGTAATAATAGTAAATGATAATAATAATGATAATAAAAAGGGAAAGAAAATTCCCAGCCAAAATCAGCATACTAGCATATTAATTTCCAACTGTAACCTCTTTGCAGATTTTTTTTTTGCAAACTCCCACCATCAGAAGTAGTGATGGTTGCAGGCAGCATGTAGCAGGGTGAGGGTTTTCATGTTAGGCCTTATTCCATTTCTGAATCAGCTAATCAGCTCTGTACCACTAGAACTATACACATACTACAGGTTCCAACCCCTTAATTTAAGTCAGGAATTTAGCTGAAAGCAGTGAATTCATAGAAGGACTGTACAAGCTTTAAATTAGCCAAATTAGAGATGCTGAGATCATTTCAAGCAGAGCAGTATTTGTGGCAAATCGCTATATTCCAGTTGAACAAAAATGAAGAAAACTCACTGATCTGTAAGGATTCCTGTTTCTTGCAAAAGCTTTGATTATTGAGCTGGAGAAGATCTCTCAGATCACGCGGTATGACCTCCTGTGTGGAGCATGATGTTCCTGTGCAGAAAGCCAACAAGTAATGTACCTAACTTATTTCTGAACACCATTAGTGAAAGTCACTCAGGTTCATCAGTAGAAAGCATTTTTCCATTATCTAATTGCTTTTCTGCTAAGAAATGTTTCCTTTCATCTAACTCTGACATTTTATTTTTAAACCGTTAATTCTGATTCGATCTTCAAAAAGAAAGCAAGAAGTTATTCCTCTAGCTTTCTCTTCAAATGTAAGCAACTGGTGAATAGATTCAAGGACTATTAAATAATGCCAGTTTGGTTCTCCAGCTCCATGATTTATGATAATTATCTTTGCCATGGCTGAGATTTAATTGAGACCAAAAAAAAAAAGCAATCTGGATAGGTATTTGCTTTAAAAAAAGATCTCCCAAGTAGTCAAAATGAAAATATTAGATACAGGAATCAAACCCAAGCTTTTATCAATAAGGCATTTTCTGCTGAAACGAGGGATACGTGTAGTTTTTGTTAGATCTGAGTGGGTACTTTCAAAATACTCCAGCAGACCAAATATTGGAAATCTCAATTATGTATTTGCACTGAAGAACATACTACTAAATTAGATTTATTAGCACAAAATCCTGTGATAAGCCCTCAAATTCATTTGAATTCTTGCTATAACTATTACAATTCACAAAAGCAGGAATTAGAAAACGCATAACCAACCTCTAATTCAAGTCCTGAGCTGTGTCTTTGAAATGTGTGTTGTAAGCTGTAAATTAAAGACGATATCAAATCAGGAAATAATAAGTATCTTTTATTACTGGTTTTCATTGTGATGCAACTTTTGCAGGAAACCTTTTAAATGATAGGCAGGAAATGAAGGTTTTCTGCTGTAGAACACTACAAATTCCCATCTCAGTGAGTGATTATGAGCATTGCCTGATGTCTATTGCCAGTGTGGTTGTTTATAGTCTGCTCAGCTCTCCTTTTAAGTCCCAGGCTTATATCACACTATTTTCTCTAAACTCATCATAGTTGGGACTAAAATGTGCCTATAAGTCACAACATTTTCCTAGAGACCATCTGGTGTCCAAAGTCATGGGAATGTTGGCTGCTCTGCCTGACCTAACAGGCTGTTAATCTTAAATGTATTACTCTTCATTTAGTGGAGGAGAAAATGAAGTCAAGAATGTCTCCTTTGGTTTCAAAGAAGAAAAGTTTAAAAGAAAAAAAGAAACATTTGAAATAGATGTCAGAAAAGTTAGTGATAATATCTAACCCTGTGGAGCTGAGGTTGAGAGCTTAAGAAGCTTGTTTCTAATTTTCAGATGAAGGATAATTATTACACAGCAAGGCTTGAACTTAAAAAAAAAAAAACAAAAACAAAAACACACAGTAAAAGCTGCAACATGAGAATTGAGACAACAGACAAGTGATTACAGAGAAACAGCCCTTTTATTTTGGTCACAGTTGGATTTTTAATGCAGATCTCTGTTTCCAAGGACGGAAAGTCCTGCCTGCTGCTGTGAGGGGTCCAGTCCTGCACCCCATGTGCTGCTGGATGCTTCCCCAGGAGCTGCCTTCCCGAAGCTGGGGTGTGTTTGCCTGAGAGCCCTGGGCTGGGGCTTGCACGTGAGGGGCACCTCTCTGAGGAGATGTGCTGTTGCATTCCTGCTACTGCAAAATGCTCTGTCCCTCCAACAAAGGAGGGACAGAGCATTGTCACCAGCAAGTCCAAAGTGGATTTCTGCTTCCTTCACACGCGTGACACCCTGAGCCTCACCAGGGGCTGCAGCCACAGCCACCAGCTTCATATCCAGCACCTGCATCTCCTCCTGTCTGCATGGCTGGGTGGGGATGTCTTCACCCAGCAGTATTTTTGGCTGGTTTTCCTCTTTCTCTTCAACACAAACCTAACCCATAATTTTAAAGCGGCCCAGAGGGGTGGTAGAGAACTGTTTCTTGTATGCTTTAAGGAGAATCCCAACGTGTCGACAATGCTCAGAGCAAATTCTTTTTATCCTCATTCTACAGGGAACTACATAGAGCACCTGTCCTCCAGTGTTAGCATTCACATAATCAAACACGGTTACTTTCTTTGTATTTATTTTTATACTGTGAAAAAAAGAAAAACAACATTCTTTTTCCAGAAGAGATTAATTTTGTTTTAGTTTGTTTTTGTTTCTGTTTTTTTTGAGAGAAAGTATCATATCTCAAATTGGAAGATGTACACATGAAGACATTATAACACTGGAAATAATACAGCAACTACTAATCCAGCAAGAAGTCTGGGGATTCTTCTTAAAGACAAATAATAAAACCCTGTTTTACTGGTGATGATGCCAGCTCTAGACAGACAGTGACAGTTGAGCATCAGTGACGGATGAAGCAATTTCTGTGTGTATATACATAAGCTGTACTAAAGCCACCAGGACTTGGAATTCTTTCCAGCGATTTTAATTGGGGTTTTGCCATTAAAATTAGCAGACTTAGAGCCCTAATCATGATGAGTCTGATTGTACATATCTACAAGAAAGCATTTAAATAAATAATATTCTTAAGCCTCTTCAACTATATAAATATCTGGCACCCAATCAAATGTTTTTAAAGTGAGATACCCGGAGACCTTCAAAGCCTCTGCTAAGTGGTTGTTTTTAATTAACTAGAAGATGTGTGAAGCTGCAAAAAGATTTAGAACATTAAAAATCTTGAAAAGAGATGCATTAATGAGCCTACCATTGGTAGTACGTATGACTGCCACTGGTACATAAGAATATAGGCATATTCTTTTACCTGCACAAAATTACTGCCATTAAAAACAAAAAAGCCCTGATGCACCAATGTTGTGACTCTCTTTACCTGTGATCAAAGTACTTTTTGTTATTTTTCTGGCATACTGAATTCTAGCATGGGGAAAAACATTTAGAAAGGACTCTGATCTGAGAGCCACGACTGTTTTAGAGACTGAGAACTCAACAGAAATGAAGATTCATTTTTGCCACGTCAAGTATCACAGCTAAGCACTGCAATCTATTTCTTCGTTGTAACCATTTGATAGCAATCTATGCACAATGTTCAGGTCTAAAATTATTAGTTCAACTATTATAAAAGAACTTTGGCTGACAGACAAAGTCTGATAGAAGATAACAACACCAGGATCCCTGCCAATAGTTGTACTTCCTGTGGCTAAACTTATCTGAACAGGACTAGAGCACCAAGGTGGTCACAAGAAGATATACTAATGATTCATTTAAGGGACTGAAGTTCCTCTCAGTTTGTCCCATGGGATGTGCTTTCCACCCCACACCTTTAAAATGCACAGGGATAGTAGATACTCAATGATAATCCCACTTGCAAGAAAACTAGAGTTTACTTTCATTCCAAGTGAGCTTTTTTAGAGAGCCTAAGGTATCTGATCTTGTTTTAGGAGTTCCATAAAAATGCACAAAGTTACAAAATTGATAGTCAGTTGTGAAAATTTCCATTTAAATTTATAATGTCATTTATATACAGGCGCATATCTTTTGATTTGTTTATCTTGAACCATATCAAGGTTAATAGAATTATACTAAGTCTCATTGCCTGTGAATGCAATTACCAAAAAATTGACACGTAGTTAAACAGGAGCCTTTAGCAGGTCCCGCTGCTGGGTACATGTTGCTCTATTAGAACCTCCCTGCTGAAGTGCAGACATTCATTTTTACTGGTGTTTAAATTAAATGTTTGATTCTGAACCACAAAGAAGTAAATTGAAGGAATAGTGGGCATCAAGGGTATTTAAATTATTTCTATGTTATGCATACATCTGGGGCTTTAATCAAGACAGAAGAACATGAATTTCTGACTTTTCTTCCTCCACTGAAAATGTGTGGTATGCACATGTATTTATAGACAGATTATAAGCATATTACATATATGTTGTATTTTATATGCATGTGCATACATAGTTTAAAAAGTAAAGTAAAACCATGAAATACAAAATTTTCCATTTATTTACACTGTTTTCCACAACAATAAGTACGTGAAAAGGTGATTAAAAAACCCACTGTAATTTAAAATAAATTATAAGGCAGTTCCCTCATCTAAATGAATGCCTGTGTTTCTGGAAAAAAATAGATTGCCATTTTAAAAGGATGAAGGTACCTTCTGCTGTGACTAATCTTATCCAACCATCTGAGAAAGGCATAGCAGGAAGGAATTTATTGAGTGTAATTATTCAGTATGCAGGTAGCAGTAAATAACAAACACAAGCTTCTTAGGGCATAGAGTCAATAGAAGAAATACTTATTTACTGAGGGTTTTTGCAAGTCTCTTTCAGAGCAGAGTCAACATTCAGCTCTCAGGAAGGGCGCATCGTTATCTGCTGTGGAAAGACTTTGGACTAACAAATTAGCACTGGTTTTTGTCCCTGTATTATCACTCTTAAATATAGCAGAATATGCATAATATAGAGGTCTCATTTTATGAAATATAAGAACTCATAGTTCTTTAAACAAGTTGTTAATACAATAAAGCCAATTCTAATTAAAACCTCCTGCAGCATTATCCTCTTCTCCGGCTGCATAGGATGTAAATAATTCCAATTACAATATTTTGGAATCTATCAATTCATCATCTTCTAGACGGCTATTGTCAGAAGCTTTACGACTTAGAGATCTAGGATGGCTAAAAATGTCATTTAGACTTCATAGTCCCTCTGAAAGGAAATCAAGTATTCATTACATTGATCTCTTCAGCATACAGAAGGAGACCCTAAATGTGCCTTCCAGAAATTTGGCATATGGAGCTAATAGTAATTTTCCTCACTTCCTATTGTTCTGCTCCTTTTTTGTCTTCTTTGGCTGCTTCAAACAGAGAGATGAGTCTTCTGGTAAGAGGTCAGTCCTTATTTCTTGGCCTCATTCAACTAAGATAAGAAGTTACTGGAAATAGTCTGTAGCTCTCATTCCCCTGAGAAAGAAACTTCCTATTTTTGTAAAAGGTTCCTTCCTGTCCCTCACTCTATCAATGTCTGTCAATCCTAAATTATCTTCCAAGGACTTGAAGACCCTTTAATTTTATAATTTCATTTTTATTTTACAAATATTTTTACCTTTTCCTTTAATTCCTCAGTTATTCAAATGGAATAAAATAATTTTCAAATTTTAATAAAATATTTTAAGTCTATTTAATTTCTTACTACTAAAATGTTATTCTAAGCACCTTTCTTATAGAAATCAAGGAAGCTCAAAGTAAAGACAGTGCTGATAGCATCACCTTTCTTTTTTCACTTCTTTCAAAGCCTTGAAAGATTTGCACATACATCACTTGGATATTTTGCTTTATATGTCTTGTAGATTCTTCAGAGGATATGTGAAGAATTTATATGGCTGATAATCTTATAGACAATGCCACATTGCCTAGTATTCTGAAAGTTTGACAAAAAAATTAATGTGTTAATGGGCTAGTGAATAGTCACACTGGGGTTTTACATATTTTCTTCCTTGTGTGCTGGTATTTTTGATAGTGGTTAACAGCTGCTCAGGTTGCAATTTTATATTTTAAATCAAATTTAATCACCTTTACCTAAATGCAGACTCAATTTTGTCATTCTTCCTTGTTGCTGGTACCACGCCAAGAAATATGGAATAATCCCCCAGTACCAGCATTTAATTCACCACTCTTCAGTGGGTTTCTAGGTGACCCGGATGCATTATTGCATGGTATTTCATCTCCTTCATTCTGCCTCTTTTGCACGACATATCTATTATTTAAAATATAGGCTGGTGTCTTCCCATTCGTTTTGCAGTTTTCAATGTCTTTCCTCCCATAAATATTCTTTGCCCTCCCCCTTTATGGCTTTTCATTGCCATGATATGAGCTTAGTCCCATTGCTTCTCTCAGTTTTGTCATCCTCATATTTACAGCCTCGGTGTTATCAGATGTGGTATCTCCTCTGATGCTCGCATATACAATCCAGAGCTGCATTTTTATGTTGTTTTGGTTTATTTTATACTTTCAATTGAATTACAGCTTTCACTAGTATTACACTTTGACAACTTAGGATGCCTTTTATCTATTATCTATCCCAGCCCATATTCTTCTTAAAGTCCTATTCTCACAGTTTGAGCTCACTGTGAACTGCATTAAAAAGAAATCCATGTGGTTCTTTTGCTCATCCCATTCTCCTTTGAACATTACTTTTTTAATATGCTATGCCTATTACATGAGCACCGATTTTTGCACCTTTATGAGTAATCCATGTTTTCCATGTCAGTGATAGAGAGCATACAGACTACCAGGTGTCCAAACCTTTGAATTCAGTAATAACTGTGTGTGTCTGAGTTTCCACAACTGACTACTCTCACCATTGTGATAGGGATTACAAATTCCATTGTACTGCAGTGACATTTCCGCAGTTTCACATTAGCACTTCAACCTCGCTGCCACTTCTTGCACAATCTGAATACCTCCTTGAACATAATAATTCTTTCCATCATTTTGAAGGTATTTCTGGTGCTCTATTTTTTTTTATTTTTGCAATTTCTGCCCAGTGTCCTTGACATTCAGTCCCCACCCATCTTCAGCTTCCACTCCAGCCTTCTTAACTTTTCACTGCATTTCTCCCTATTACCTCCTCAACATTTAGTCAGTTTTCCTCATAGTTAGCAGTGCAAAGGGATTTGGAAGGCTGTTGTATTTTCTTTTAATTTCTCTTTAGTCTCTTTCCAAAGAAAAAACACATAGTTCTGCAGCATGGAAAAAAGGCAGAGTTCCCAGACACCTGAGTAGGAAAGGTCAGCCTGATTCAGGAGCTTCCATAAAACCTTATTAAACTCCTGCTACATATTAGGTTGTTTTCTAAAGTTCCCAAATGCAAATGTAATAGCTACCAAAAGCAAGAACAAATCCATATGGCTCATTAGTACAAAAATTAAACCAATGCATAAAGTCAGAGTCATCATTTCAAAGGGATGTGAGATACGAAGCCTCTTGAATATTGGACAGAAATTATTGTCTCCAAATTGCATGGCTATTTCTAATTCTCACAACAGTACTTTGTGTCCTCCCCACGCTGGGAAGCATTTTTCTTGCCATAGAATTCATCCATTTTAATTAAGTAGCCAGTTTGTAAAAACCAACACATTTTGCTACTACATTTTGAAATCCACATTCTTCTTGCTTCTTTCTTGGAGTGGGAAGAAGAGAAAAATTCACTATGACAAACCCAAATTTGCATAGTTTTGAAGCCAGGGACATGGAGTCACTCCAAGTCATTACGGAGGTGCTAGTTTATCATGTCCACATGCACTTGTTCATACACAGCACCATCTGATGCTTTTGTGCAAAACAGAAATACTGGCGTTGAGTTAAAGTTGACACAAAATTCAGCAAGTTTTGAAAATAATTATGGCACAGACAGTTTGGATCTGATCCCAGCCTTCAAGGATGTCACACAATTTCCATAAAGCTGAAACTTAATAAAAAAGGAAAAAAAACCAAAAAAACAACCCCATAAATTTAAAACCTTGTGTGGTCATACACAACAAAACAGTGTAGCTCACTTAAAATAGCAAGGAATGGAGATTTATGGGAAAATACTTTGAAATTAATTTCTGTTTTCTTTGGTAATAGTCAGGCCAAAATGTGCAGCATTTAAAAGTTTCTGTTCTCTGCTAGCTTTCTTCTGGCAGCCTGTGAGACTGGTTCCAGCCCTGTTCTCCTGGCAGATGGAGCACAAGGAGGGAAACATCTGCCTCCGTCTGCCGGGGCACTGAAGACACATCTAACCTAAAGTATGTGAGTACTCCTTCCAGAGTGGGAATTGGTCCTATAAAGCACAGAAAGAGGCTAGACAGTATTTTCTCCTCTACCAAAACAAAGTGAATTGCTCTAGATGAGAGGGAGACCCAACACTGATGTAAAATCACTGGCATTCCCGCAGAGAGTTCCCTGTCAGGCACGCTGTTTCAGGGGGGAGGCGGGGTAGTGGGATAGGTGTGATGTAGGCTGAAAAGAAGATCTAACTCTTCCAACCAACTCCCATCTCACACCCTTATTTCACAGTGGTGGGAATCAATTTGCTTTCAGTATCGTGTCACTGTTTCTAGTTGGTTTTCGGATCCCAAGTGCCATTTTTAGAGAGCCAGACATGCTATGTAACAGGGCCATGGAATCTTTTCTTCTCAACCCCCAGACCTACAGCTGCCTTCAGGCAGAGGCAAGCCCTCAGCACTCGGCTCCCTGGCTTCCTAATGCTCCTTGTACATGCAGGCTGCATCCATTTGTGAATCAGTCCCTTCATTCTTCGCACCAATGGGGCTCTTCAGACAGATGAATCCCACTCAAAACAGAGAGGCAATTTCCAACCCACATTTTGGAGACGTGGGGATGAACAGTGTGAAAGGTCTATAATGGTTCATCTCCAAATGAGCAGCGTGCCACAGACATCTGTTCTGTGTCTGCCTGTGCAGGCACTGCTCACAGCCAAGGCTCCAGCAGCAGGGCAACACCAGCCACGCCGCTGCCAGCAGCTGGCTGCCATCCCACTGTGGTCCCATAAGGACAGAAAGCTGTGGGGATTACATAATGTTTCTGTAAGTGATAAATGAAAAGGCAACATCTCGGTGCAACCCTGCACTCTTGAAACTGAAAAGGAAGTTGATTTTTTAAAATGTATCGATTTTTAAAAAGCAACACCAAAACACAAATGTTGCCTCCTGTGAAAGGATGAACGGGGAGAAAGAGGAATGAAAAGATACTGCAAAAGGGTAGGGGTTATTTATTACCAGTGCTTGTTCTAAACTAGTCTGCATTCCTAACGTATTCATCTACTCAACTCAGTAACAGACTGGAGTATGCAAAGAATCTGGGACTGGGTTTAATTTTCATGCTAGTCAAAGTGATTTTTCTTCAATCTATCATATACTGTATTTGACATATAGCTTTTCCCTTAATCAGTAATTGACTGGTACATGCTTTGTGCTCCAGTAAAGGTAGATTTAATACACTGGACATCAGAATGAGCTATTTTAGTCTTTTGAATGACAAACTTAATTTTTGTAAGATGTATTGTACCATTGCTTCTACTAATTTCACATTCTTCACCAGCTCTTCAGTCCATCATTTCATAACTAATGTTTTACTTCAAGTGAACAAGGATCCTGAAAACATCAAAGGTGCTTTGACATCTCTCAATAGATCATGACAGCCTCTTTCATTCTCCATATTTCTTAATGTGGAGATATCCAGTGAAGGAAGAAACACGGGACTGTAGTAAACAGACTTAGGAAAAATGAGTCACTGTTTTTTCAGTGATTTTAGGAGTGGAATTTCACTGTCCAGATTAAGTAGACTAGGGGATTGAGCAATTTACCTGGCCAGCTAGTGGAGAGATGCACACGTTAAAGGAAAATGTAAATCACCTTCCACGAGAGAGTTTTAATTTATCTTCTGTCTAAAACTGATTTTTTGAGTCAAAATAATTTTTCTGGTTTCATTCTGAATCTTGGTTTTGTGTGTATTTTTTTTCCTTATGAAAGCAAAGCATTTTGGCAAACAAAACACTTAAAAATAGATCTAGGGAAAACTCCTAATAAATATCCATTATTTTCTCAGTCTTCAAAAAATTGATCACCTTATTTGCTTTGCATTCGATTCTGTTAAGAAATGAAGTTTTTGAGACTCCTCAGTGCAAATCTTTCTTGGCTGTACTTCTGATTGCAAGCTTCCCTTCACTTTTATTTTCACTACTTCTTGTATGACTGACAGAAGACAAATGAAACTCTTTTACTGGCAATCTTAATATGAACAACAAAGCAACTGGAGCTGTGAAGCACCACTTCTTGGCTAAAAACAAGTGGTGAGTGTACCGTGTGGAGGAGGGAGCAGGAGGAGAGGGAACTGCTAGGTCTCAATTTTCTTTCTCTTAAATGTTACACGTGCATGAAGTTAGTCTGACAGAAGAGATTACAAGAAATAGGATGGGTGTAAAAGACTTTTTATAGATTCTCAGAGTATCCAAAAAAATGCCAGACAGGGTTTAAAAAAACCCCAGCCAGGTGACTGTCCTTTGCCTCATTTAGGAGAAAGATCTGAACAATTTGCTTGAAGGCAGCACAAAGACTATGACTGAAATTCTGACATATTATAATAATACAACAGCCTTGCTAGACTAGTAATGGGATTGTCCTCAACAATCAGCCTTCCCCTTCCTCATCTGCATTTCTACTAAGGGCAATACAGAAAGAGAGGAAATGCAAGGGGACAAAAGGGCTGGAGTTTAGCGAGAGGGGCCTGCAGGACTGCTGCTGGAGGACAGGCCTGGTACCTTTGTCAAATGCCAAATGGACCACAGGAAGGTAAAAGCCTGAGGGAGCACAGACCTGGGATCAGTCACACCTGGAACAGCAGCAAAACTTCCAGGCTTGGCTGTCCTTCCCACTAGCAGGAGAGCTAGAACCACAGGATGGATGCCGAGGGGGAATGGTTTTCTAGGTGACCTTCATGTTAACCAAAGTAATCAAAGAGCACAGCAATAGTGCAAATCCTGACTTCTTTCTGTGTTTCATAAATTCCCATATATCCCTTTTTTCAAATGTTGAGTTTTGTCATTAATTTTAATTAGATTAGCTCTAACATTGAAGTTAGAAGCATTCTCTTAATATAGCAGAATAAAATGAACCAGCTTGCTCTCTTTAAATACTTTGTCATTTAAAGTGGAGTACTAGGAGAAAAAAAAAACAAAACACAAAACAAAACAAAAACGAATGTCACATTACAAATGCGATGAAAAAACAGCAACATCAATTCAGCCAGTGAAAAATACATTTCTGTTGATGCTCGAGGCCATATGAAAAGTGTTAAAATATATGAGTGAGGAAATGCACTCAGTCAGATGTACAAATGACAACGATTTGGGGAAAGATTCAAAACATTGTGAAAGAAATTCCAACAGGCATCAACAAGCAGAACAAATATACTTTCTCAGATATGATGTCTGGGAGGTTGCACAGTAGCTCATTTGGCCATATGAGGTGACGATATATCAGAAGATAATGTTTCTACAATCCCAGCCTCTGCAGAAAAAAGAAAAAAAGAAAGAAATGAAATGAAAAGGATATTAAAATTTGTAGCAACGACGCTCCTCTTCTTAGTTTTGGATGAATCAGTCACATTGAATTTTCTGTTTGTCACTAGCTCAGCCATATATTTCCCCTTGGTATGAGTTTACCACCTGGTGCAAAGAGTAGTTTCTACTCACCTTTTTTATTTTCTTTGATATGTCATATTCAGTTTCATCACAGTTTTCAAAACACATTTTGTTTTCTTACACGGACATAACACTATTTTCCATTCCTACTAAGATAAACTTTTCACATGCTTTTTCAGTATCTGCCTCGTTTTTTTCATAGTGACTGTGCACTTTGTGTCACAGCCAGTACTAAACCACCCAAGGTTTTATTCTGCTGCGTAGTGACAGGTTCACCGTGGACAAGGGAAATGCAGCAGCTCTTAGGTGGTGCTGTACTTCCCAGTTTGGGTGCTATTTCACTTTAAAGTCTAATTTAAAACCAAGCATGTTAGCAGCAGTGACCTCAGCCCATGCATAATTCAGACCCTGCCCCACTTCAGAGAAAAATAACTGAACTGCTGCCTCAGTACTCCTGATAATATCACAGAGTCTGGTGCCAAGATAGTATGCAGAATAGAAGAAGTCCCACAGAAACCAACATCTTGTTTGCTTGGATACTTGTTTAAAGGTTGCAAGGCTGGAACCTTCTCATGAGACCTCTGTCACACAGGTTTTCCTATTGAGTCTGCAAAAACCTGGTAATAGAGGCAGCTGTGGGACTGGGCTTTGACTGCTTGCTGCTGCTCTCCTGTAAGAGTCTTGTTCGTGACTGAAGGGGGAAAAGGCTTGTCTCCATCACTTTTCCTCAGGCAGTGTCCATCATATTCAGGCCAGTTCCTTCAGCTCTTTGACTTGGAATGACCTTTGACAAGGTATATGGTTGTTGCAGCTGTGACTTAGGACAGCATGAAGAGCAACTCTCCACAAATTTGCAGTGGGCACTGAGCCCGAGGGGGAGCAACCAATGCCCTGGAGACCAGGACTGGGATTCTGAAGGAGCTGCTCAGGGTGCAGTAATGGTCTGGCAGGAACCTCACAATGGTCAAGGATGCAAATGCAAACCTTGCACCTTGGAGAGGATTATCCCACACCAGAACAGACTGAGGTATGAACAGCTGGGAAGCAGCTCTGAACAAAAATGACCTGGTGATCAGGACGGGCGGCGAGGGGAGCAAGCACCACCAATGTGCCCTTGCAGCAAAGAAGGCCAACAGCACCCTGGGCTGCCTTGGCAAAAATGCAACCAGCAGGTCCGGGAGGGTGATTCACCACTTCTATTCAGGATTTTTAAGACCAGTTCCTGGAGTATTCTGTCTAGAATTTTGGCTCCCCAGTGCAGGAAAGGTACAGGCATGCTGAGTGAGTCCTACAGATGGCACTGAGGAAGGTCAGAGCACTTTATATAAGAGAAGCTGAGAGAAGCACGATTGTTGAGCCTGGAGATGTAAAGGCTCAAGAAGATTGTACTATTTCCTGACCTGAAGACACAAAAATGGTGGTGCAAGACACATGAACTAGTACAATAGCAGTAGCAGTAGCTCATTTTTATAACATCTTTATGTATCTTGGAAAAATAGTACTCACTGGAAATGCTTTAAATTAGAATTGCTCTATTTCAAGGTTCATGCAGAATAATATATTGTACTTCAAGAGATATTTTTGCTCCAAAGTGTGGCACTTAGAAGTGTGGAAATGATAAGATTTAGATGGATTTAATTCAGCTGTTTCTACAAGTGCTCTAACGTAAATGGTGGCATACTAATTAATACATGAGCATGAGCTATGTTTCCTGAGGATCCCTGCCTCTCCAAGGAAATGAAGCAGGCAGACAGTAGGTCTTAGAACCTTTACTATTTATTCATTGCATTTTATCTCTATACTGACTTTTTATTGAATACAATGGTATTAATTCTCTTGAAATACTTTTATGGTCTTTGTGACTTTAGCATATGGCTTCCCATAAACAGTAATGAACATCTCTGTTAGATTTAGAGATGGTGTATTTTTTCCTGTTTCCTAAGAGAGATTCCATGTACAGACTTACTGAGATTCACTGGAACTGCCCACTGATGGTAAGAGTGGGCAGTGCTTTGCACCCGGCATTTGGCAATATTCAACCATCTTTAAATATCTTATATGTTAGAAACAACCTTGTAATTAATTTCATTTTCCAGCTTGAGCTCCGAACATGAAACCAGGTAAGTCACTCAGACATTTCGAAAAATGACTTATTTGTACAGATGAAAGGCACACTGTGTGAAATTGCACCGAACCACAACTTATGTCATCAGCAAAGGTCAGGTCTTCCCGGGGACACAGAGGAGATCCTTATCACTTGAACTAATAGTTTCAGTAGCTGTTCCTTCTCTGGACTAACTGCCCAGGGAGGCAGGGCAGATTTCTGCAGTTGATTTCACATCCATTCACCACAGGAAAAGAAAGAGTCACAATACTTAAGTGAAAGACAAATTTCTGAGGCAATGGTGCTTGTTACTTTGTTATGAACTCTGCTACTTCGGCTTTCTCGCTGTCTTTTCTCATTTTGCCTCTATTCACTTAATCTGGCTTGTACATTTATACTGTCTCTGCCTTCTTTCCAGCCCTCCTTACTCCCCGTGAAGCCCAAGCTTTCCTAACCCTTGAAACCCCAATGCTGGATGGTGCCTTAGGACAAATGGTCCCACCATGTGGGCTGTTTCCAATAAGCTCTTTGAGCAGAATATCTTTGAGATGGGCTGACATGTCCCTGCTCCTTTTCACTCCCAGACTGGGCTCCAGCAGGCTCTCCCAGGCACACAGGGAACAGCGGGTGGCCAGAAGGTGGAGGCTGGAGCATGCCCAAGCATCCACTTGCTGATACATCGTCCATTCAGACAGAGACGCTGTAAATGGATGCAACACACTCACCATAGATAATTCTTTGGACACTGTTAAGATACAAAAGCATCTCTCTTGAGAACAGCACACTGCACTGAGGTGTGCAGGTTGTGCTTGGGTTTGTTTTTGGGGAGGGCTGTGTGTCAACCTTCTGCTTCTCACAGAGAAAAATGTTGAAGTCTTTGGGATAATTTTTTTTTTAGATGGTGAAAATTTCTATTTTTCAGACTACATATGACTGAACTTTAGAGTAACTTTAAAACAAAAAATCAACCTGAGGCAGGTATCTTGTAGAGGAAACTCCAGCCCAAACAGCAAAGGTCTAATAAAGTAAAAACTGAGTTTTTGCTGCCAGAAAGTACTGGCAACATTAAGTATAGGTGCCAGTGTTATTTCTGTATATAATATCAGACGTTTTCACATATTCTAGCAAACTGTTTACTTTTTCTTGCCCTTTTATATGAAATTTCTTGCCTTATTATATGAAATACAGATCAGAACCAAGATTCTGCACTTTATGTGGTTTTGAAGTCTTTAGCTTGGCACATCTATGTTCAGTATCAATTATTGTTTAAATCCCTTCTCATTTTTTTAAATTATTTTTGCCACGTTCTTCCAATACTTAAGACTTTATGTTTGGGAGGCAATAGAAATAAGAGTCAAACAAACAATTTGGTTGACATATTAGTGCCTGGTACATACCTACTGAAGTAAGACCAGACATTAAAACACCCAAAAAACAACAAACTCCACAAAATTCCACCCCCAAATTTTTAATTTCTTTCCGAGTTCTAGCAGTGAAAGGTCAAGGAAATGCATTTCTTTTTCAGGATTAGTGACAGACTGGTGGTAGTTGAATTCACAGGTACCTATGACCAAGAGCCCTCTAGAAATACCCCAAACTTCTGCTAACATCATGGTCTTTATATGCACTGTGATACACCTGCTATGGTATCAGGGTACTGAGCTTTGGTGGTTGTGCTTCTAGCAGAGGAGGCATCTAAATGAAAAGGAAAAATAGTTGCAATATGCTGTAAGTGTTCTCTAACATAACACCACTGGGAAACCAGGACTAGACCTCATATGCTAACTCCTACGAGCAGCTGTAGGAGCAAAGCTGTTTGTGCTCCGAGAAGTTTGTCATGTAAATAGTACTTTTTCTTTCTGTTTCAGCCTTAAACTGTGAACAGAATGAAATGAAACTTGGAAGGAAGCTGTGCAAGCCACTAGGGTTTAATCCTGCACCTTTTGAAGTCAATGTGAACATTCCTATAGTTAGAAGGTAAAAAGAAAAAACCTAAATACTATTAATAGGGATATAATAATTAGCACTTATGGACAAAATTTTCCCTGTTTCTTCACTAGATGATGGCTTTCCTGGCTTAATTTTTCTCTTCCCGTTCTATAGTTCTGCCTCAAATGTAAGTAGCAGCATTCATTTTAAAGTCTGCAGGTTAAATCTTCCTGTTCTTCTCTTTTTAATAATCCTTTATGGACATTACACTCCACCTTCGTGCTTTTGCGTGTTTGTATCTTGAGGAAGAGCTGCTTCAGACAGTGAATTATACTAGTACCTTGTTTAATAACTAACCTAAACATTTGCCCTTGACATTCTCAGCACCTCAGTACTAATTAAGCAAAATAAACAGAGACTAAATGGAAACCCGGCAAAGTACTTTTCCTTCTTCAAAGATTTAATTTGGGATCAGCAATGCCCCTGATGGGAGAGGGAAGCGGGAATTGCAGGTAAGCCCACACACGAATAATGAAACGCCGAATTATTTTTTTAAATCCTTCACTAATAACTTGTGCTTTAAAGGTCACTCCAGAAGAAGAATCAAGGTCAGGCACCGCTAATCCTGCATCCGAGGCGGCCTTTCCTTTTGCCCGGTTCCTCGGCGAGGCAACGCCGCGGCGCGGCCGGGGGTGCCGGGCCGGGACCCCCTCACTGCCCGGCCACACCCGCGGGCTTGCGGCGCGGGGCCGCCGGGACAGAGCCGCTGCCTCTCCCGCTCCCGGCGCGGCCGAGGCCCCCAGCNGGAGCGCGGGCCCGGCCTCCCCCGGCAGGGGCGGGCACGGGGAGGAGCGCGCCGGGCCGGGCCGGGCCGGGCGGCGCCGGAGGGCCGGGAGAGCTGCTGCACCTGATACACCGGGGCGGGAGCGCGGCGGAGGAGGGCGGGAGGGAGCGGCGCTGCCGCCGCCTGCGAACGCCTCTCGCCGCCGTTAGACAGCGCTGGTCTCGCCGCTTCTCCCTCCGCCCGCCCCTTCTGCGCGGAGCTGGGCGCTCGCTCCTGTTCCCCTCGGGGCCGGCGGCAGCGCGTCCTGCTCCTCGTCTCCCCTGGGCCCCATGGCTTCGGCCGGCAGCGGCATGGAGGAGGTGCGCGTCTCGGTGCTGACCCCGCTGAAGCTGGTGGGGCTGGTGTGCATCTTTCTGGCGCTGTGCCTGGACCTGGGAGCCGTGCTGAGCCCCGCCTGGGTGACGGCGGACCACCAGTACTACCTGTCCCTCTGGGAGTCCTGCCGCAAGCCCGGCAACTTGGACAGCTGGCTCTGCGAGNCCCCGAGCAGCTTCTGCTTCACCCTTGTATCCTTCGGGACTGTATCCCAGCCCCTTCCCGGGGCCAGCCCCCCCCGGGCCGGAGCAGTGCCCGGGGCCGTGCCCCGCTGTCTCTGCCGGTTCCCCGCCTCGCCCGCTGCCGCCCCTGGTCCCCGCCCGCTCCCCGCACCGCCCGCCGCTGCCGCCGGCACTAGTCACCTGCACCTTTGTCCGCCCGCCCTCCGCACCCCTTCCCTTCCCGAGCGTCTTCGCCCGTCCCCATCCTCCTCCTTCTCCCCGTCCTCCCCCCAGCCTCCCCGTCCCCGCATCTCGCCGGCGGTCGGGCCGGGGCGGAGGCGGCGGCGGCGCTCCCAGCGAGCGGCGTGTGCGGGAGGGGCAGCGCCGAGCGCCCGTGCTCGGATCGTGCCCGGCGTGCGGGAGATGGGAGGCTTCAGTGAGCTAACGGGGTGACTGGCTCCGTATCTGCCGTGGTAGTCTCACAAAAGATCCTGAGTTTGAACTAGTTGCGATTATTTTTTCCGTGTGGCGGCTTCCTTATACAATGAGAAACTGTTTGGCATCGAGTATCTTTTAATTCCCCTCCACCCCCATCTGCGAAGTCTCTGGTCTTGGAAAGTTGGGGCTTCCTAAACCAAAACCGGTTGCTAGTTTGTCCAGAGTGGGGACGCCTGGGCTCGGACTCTCTCCATCACGCCGGGTGTGCCTGTGTGTGTCTTTTTCTAGCACGTACTGATCTTCCCATCGTCTTTCACGCTCCTTTGCCTTCATGCCACACTCCCCGTTGTGATTTCTTGATGCTCATTCTTTCTTCACCTTTTTAGGTCTTTGATCACAGATTGTTATTTTTTTTAACGTCATTTCGCTCTTGCTTGGAGTACTTCAAAAACGGGTTGTGAATGATAAAAACAAGCTGCCTGTTGAACATTTTTCAGTAAATTCTTTTGTAGTACGATAATTGTTTTGTTTTTCATGGGTGGTTTTATTTACTTTATGCCTGATAGCAACTTCTGGAGCCCCAGCAGAAACACTGACAAATGCAGCCAGCCTCCCCCCACATCGTTTTCATCCCCATTCCTGTCCACACACACACACGCTTGCATTGATAAATCATCTGTTTGGATTGCTGTGCTCTTTGGTTGGGTAAATCATGCAGGGGCAAGATGTGTGTTTTGGGAGGGAAAGCAGAGGACTGACCATATTCTCAGTTTGTTTTGTTTTCCTCTATTCTCTGAAGTCCTTGTATAGGTTCTGGGGAAATAACTGATCTCTGTTTGAGTTGGAATTACACAGGTTCTTTTGCTGCTGTGCTTATTTTTTTTGTATCGTACGCAGTAATATTTGAGGGTTTAAATTTTGTTTGGGATTTTGTTTTAAATAACATAAAATGAATGGTAAAGAAATGTCGGTTTCAGTCAGTTACCAGGGTATCTGCACAAAGTTTGGAGTGCTTTCTTTTCCTTCCCTGGTATAAATGGAAATTTATGTAGGAATGTCAGCTTCTACGTGTCTCCTTAGCAACGTGGATCCTTTGCCCCTTCTCCCTGTCTCCTGAAATAGTATCCCCTTGATTACAGAAAGACTTTTCAGATGGCTTGAATGAGAACCTGCTTCAAATCCCCCCCACCTCCACACACTTTACTGGGCTCCCCCTTCCATCCATCTCCCTGTCACGCATGCGTGTGTACACACATACACACAAAAGTGGGACGGGAAGGGAAGCAGAACAGCTTATGGAACAGCATAAAAGGACACTAATCTGTCTTGTTCTTCTATTGGTCACCTGTCTGTCTGTGGGGAAGTGGAAGATGAATGCGTGAGGATGGATAGGAATGAGATGTAGTTTTTGTATGATGCTGTGTGTTGAAAATCTGATCTGTCCTCTACTGGTGCCTTCTGCTATCATGTGCACAAATTCCTGCCTATCCAGTTTTATTCAAGTTCCTTGAATGAGCTTTACCCATTTTCCTCAAATACTTTCCAGTCCAGGGGAGCCAGGTTTCGCAAGGTACTGTGGAAGAAGTGAATGATTGTTTTACTTGAGGTGACTGGAATAAACCCTTCAGTTTCCTCATGTTCAGCCCAGAGTACTGCATTCTGACCAGACCTGAAATATGAGAAACTGCACTGTTTCCCTCTTGCCTTCTGCTAGTGTGTTACAATTGCCATTAAAGCCAATAGGAGGGCTCCTACTAAGTTCACCAAGTTGGATTGGGCTCATATTTGAGACCATTTTGTGTGCTGGAGTTAATATTTTAAGTGCACTTTCCTCCAGCATCGTGAATCCAGCAAGCAGTATTTTGGAGATAGTGGAGAGCTCCCACAGGGAAAGCTCTTTTAGCCTGAAACCGGTGCAGGCAGCTTTGCAGCTAGCTCTGAAAAGCAGCAGTACACACAGGAAAAAAGGCATCTTCACCTGTGGTTTTAAGAGATTTACTTCATCATCCCTTGAAAGAGAGCACCTCAAGTGGCGCCATCAAGGGCAAGCTCATGCTAGAAGCTGTTAAAGCATATTCAAGGTTTAATTAAAAACTTTTGTTGTAATTAGATGTAGGACCCCTGACTGCTGTCAGAAGGGCAGCTTTAGTGGAGAGTAGGAGGAAATGCACAGAGCATCATTGCATTGGCTGTTGTAGCAGGGAATAATCTCGTTTTTCCTTGAGCGTTGCTAGTGCTTGGAGCATGTGTTCATATTCATTCTTCCACTGTTCCAGTAGCTTTTTTGTAACTTGCAACCTATTGTTTGCTCACATACTACTTTTAAACTTGTGTAAGTACTTCTCAATATTGATGGTTCAAGTATGTAAAATAGTGAGTCAAATTAATTTTTTGACATCTGAAAATTATAAAATATCTCATCTTAATTTGCTTTTCTTATTTTTTTTTTTGGAGTCTTTATGGTCTATGTAAATCACCCACTAGCAGCAACGTCAGGAGATGAAAAACTAACGAAGTTTCCAGTGTGGAAAGCTTCGTTATAAAGTCTTGAAACTCAGAAATGCAGTTGTAAAGCTCTGAAGTTTCACCAACTGTCTGGGCATGTAACTATTTTCTGTGATCAAAGCTTACCTTGGCTAATGCACATGTTGTCTTTAGATCAACTGAATTTTAAACTTGTGTGTCTTTAAACAATGTTTTTTTAGACCTTATTTGAAATGCATTATACCTAGTTCATGATGGTTCATTTACAGATTTATCAAGAGTTATATATGAATATTTATTCCTGTCACAGCATTAAAATTAAATGCATCCTGTGTACAACTGCCTGGTGTATCTATACCTGCACAGGTACTTGTCTTCTTCCTGCAGATTAATAACAGTAAATTTGAATTTGTGCAATAAACTGCAGCCATTATAGCTCTTTAAATCAAAGATACACAAATGTGATGTGGAAGAAATAAAGGGCTACATAGCATCTGACCTGCAGGTAAACATTGTCTATTTTGACTTAAATACATGTATATGCTATTCATAGAAAACAATGGCTCATTTGCAGCCTTTCAGTTTATTGTGAAAACAGCATAAATAAAAGTACATTCAAATGGTTTTGGTTAACTGTATTCGTTCTGGTAAATGTGGGGGTATATGGCTTTGTTACTTTACAGCCTGTGGATTTCTTTATGCAACATTCAGTTTTCTTCAAGAATATTATGCTCTCTTAGAACTGTCCATGAATGTTTGAAAGTCAAAACATTCTCAAGGAAATTCATGCAGCAGGGTCTCTGAATGTGTATTAAACTTTGTGATGAGCAAACAATGAAGGTAAGCTTAGCTTATAGCATGGTGCCGTAAACAACTTGAGTGTAGTTTTATGCCTGTAATTTTGTTCTAATTTGTTCTTAAAATAAAAACAGCATCAGAGGCTGTTTGTTTGGTAGCACTTCAAGGGGCTTGACCTTAATTACACATTAGATGCAGATATCTGAATAGGCATGCCAGAATAGTCTTGGATGGTATCTCCTTGTTCAGAATACAAGGAGCTGTTCCAAGGGGAAATTACTAGCTCAAAAGTAGCTTCCTCATTAGAAGATCTGGATCGTTGCTCAGATTTGATGTTGACATGTATTTGTCAAAACTCAGCAAGGCTGGTAGTTTGCTATAAAGCAACAGAAAAAGAACTAATGTAATTTTACTAACCTGAGAAAAGTGGCTCATACAATCTAAGGAGGAATTAATAAAATGTTCCTCCTAGTTTTGGAAACTGTAGTCTGTCATTCTGTGTATTAGCTCTAATAATCATCTCCAGCACTTTATCTGAAGGTGGATATAAAATCAAAAGATATGCTACTTCAAACTCAGCAGGCTGAGTGGGCTGACCTGACTTTGAAGTTGAATCTGACTAGAAGTTGGCCCTACTTTCCATGGGGAGCTGAACGAGGTGACTTCCAGGGGTCCTACCCAAGCTGAAATATTCTGTGATGCTATGATGACTGATACTCTGTTTATGCCTGATGTCTATCTGGCTTCTTCAAACTGTGCTGAATGCCTTGAATTGGCTTAACCACCCCTCACGGCAGCCCCTGATAGAATATTTTAAGGTATGCTCCTTCTCTTACAAATGGATCAGTTATTTTAGCCTCAGACTTCCAAGGCCATGGGAGCAGCAGATCCTGTTGAGCAGTCTTTTCACCTTTTAGTATGGTGAAGGCTACCATTGCAGCCACCCTTCTCCAGCCAGGAAGAGACATGGTTAGAGCAGATTTGTGATGTTTGTGTAAGTTCATCTGATCGGGTCAAGAGCACCTTACACCTTATCAGTGATAATACTCTTAAAAAAAAAAAAAAAAAAAAAAAAGGAGAGACTTGTAGCTATAGTGGATTGTTGATACTGCTGTTGTTCACTGCAATCTTAAAATCAGTAATGTATCCCGTTGTTTTAAGTTTTGTTTATTAAATATGATGTTCCTGGAGTTAGGGATAATACAAGTAGCTTAAATATTTGATGAGATTTTTATATTTAGAATTGCATAGAGAGTGGCCTTCCCTCTGCTACTGATTTGTGGCCCAAGACGACCGCATTAGCTTCAGGGTAACAGGAGGAGTGGTAAAGTCCATCCAGCTGTATTGCTTTATGTGTTTCACTTGTTCCACTTAAAGCCATCGTTCTGATGGGAAGTACTCCTCGAACTCTTAAATGCTAATTGTTTTTCTCAAGGAACAATGGAACGAGTTTTGAAAATTGCAGAAGATTGGCAGTTTTCTGGAAGAACATTGGTAACTGTGGAAAATAGTTATATTCCAGTTCCCATGCAAAGCATAGTACTTCAGATTGCTAAAAAGTAGTAGCTTATGTAGAAGAGGTCAGAAATAGTGAGCTTTTTGTGAAAAGCTTGTATAACACATCTCCCACACTTCTTTCCTAATGGCAGAGTTCAGAGAGTTCCAGGTTTTTGTGAAGTTCTCAAAGTTGTGGGTGTGTGCAGTTGTTTGAGGGTTTTTTATTATTTTTATCGAATGAATGAAATCCAATAATTAAAATGACATAGTAGCAAGCTAAGCTTGGAAGAATGCTGTGTATCCAATAGAAGAAATGCCTGAGTACATGCTGTACTGTTCTGTGAATGAATTATAGATTACATGATTTTCTGTAATGCTGTGCTTGTCTTGAAGTCCTCTGTTGGCAAAAGCGATGTGCAATGCATGTTGCTTTTAAATGATGAAATAAAGATCTGTATAATGGCACCACTTAATTCTTTATTTGAAGTTATGCTGTGTTTAAAGGACTTTGTGATTTTAGAAATAAAAGCGGGCCACAGAGCAGACATGCAACACACCCCACCCCAACCCCCATCTCTACGAAGTGTATATATTTTGTATAAATAAGGAATGCAAGCTTTATTCTTCAGGAGAGATGTGTGTCTGTGGGCAGATGAGCAAGCACCTGCTGCGTTTCAAGTTGCTCATGCATCTGCAACCCCCCATCCAGGCATTTAGACCATTTTGTTGTCTTGCTGTCTCTTTTACACAGCAGTAGAGTTGCTTACCATATTTTTACATATATAACCAAATTGTCCTCTGCATGCCCAGTGGCATCTTTGAGTGGAAGGCGAGGGGGACTGCTTTCCATGGCGAGGTGAGCAGTCTGCGTTGTGGCTGCCTAGTTATTCCCCCAGACTATCAAGCACGTCCTTTCCAGGCTGAGGAGGGTAGTTGGCAGAGCACCTACTGACTGGAGCATCCTGCCAGTGGGCTGTTGTCTTGCCTGCAATAGTCAACCTCTTTCTCTCTCAGTTACCTTGCTCTTGGAGAAGAGGAAAGCCATAGGAGGAGCCCAAGGGAGAGGGCTGTGGCTCTATAGGTGGCTGCTAAAGCCTTTTTCCCTCAAAGGTGAGAGAGCCCTGAGTCTGGGCTGCCATACAGTAATGGTCAGCATTCTTGTGCATCAGGGGAAAGGTGCATAAACAGCAACAGAGTGTTGGAGGGAGCAGTTAGGTAAGAGGCTCTCTGAGGCAAGACTCAGGTTTGGATTCCTTCGTACCTATTTGTTCATGGACCTCATAAATATTTTTGCAGCTTTGGTCTAGCAGACAGAGGAGAAGAGCAGTTCCAACCTACCCTAGCTGTTGAGAAATCCCACTGAGAAAAGGGCGCAGAGGTTTGAGGTTAGAGTCTGGAGCCAGAGCTGGGAAGCAAAGACCTTGCAGCTTCTGAGAAGCTCTCTAGCCCCTGGTGTATGGCAGCTAAGGAGGCATCTGCCTTTCCTCCTTCACTGGTCGGCTGCCATCATTATCCATTAGCATTCTGTACCTCTGGAAGACACAGTCTGCACCAGAAAGCTGTTTTTTTGGATGTCTCCCTGCTCATTCTCTGTTTCTTTGGCTGATTCTAAGTGACTCTCCACTCAGCATCAGGAACACTAAATCATCCTACAAGCCTCTTGTACAGTAGATGCAAAACGACTGATGCCTTATGTAGAGCCTCTGAATTATCCTTGGGAGGCACTTAGGGATTTTGGCACCCAGCATAAAATGCTTAAATTTCTCTTTGGGTGTTGTCAGTGTTTTGGTGAATTAGAGCTATGGGAAAGTCTTCCTGTTAATCCCACGGGTGCTGTGCAGCACTTGGGTTATTGAGGGCTTTGTCCCACGTGCTGCTATGTGTGGATGAAGAGAGATTTCTTAGGGAAGATGTCATGTCCACAAACAGCTTCTTTTTAACATATCTGTGACTCCACATAGCTATTTAACATGTTTAAATTTATGGCTTTTAGAAGATAGCCTTGGTGTAAAGTGAGTTCTCTCTTAAGGAAATGATGCTTTCATGCAGAGCTGGCTGGTTCCTGTAGCTCTGCTAGTGCGTTTAAGTGTCTGAGTGACTTGAGTAGCCACATGCACAAGTGATTTTCATACTTCAGAAAAATCTTATTCTCAATCCGTAAAATAAAAACAAAATATAAAAGCCAGAGTGTCTCTGCAGCAGCCAGCACTAGTAAACATACTATACCAATCAACGAGCAGAAAATACTTACTTATTGTCATTTTTGTACAAGGCTCCACTGTGAAAAGTTGTGGCTAGAGCAGTTTATGGAGGTTTGGTATGGCTCTTGCCAGAAAGCACAGAAAGCACTTCTGTCTGCAGTGTGCGAAAGTGTCCATTGCAGGATCCCAAAGGACTGTAGTTGCCCGTTGGCTGTACAGGAGCAGAGGAGTGTGGACCCAGTAACTTCCCAGCACTGGGCTTCCCAGCTTTAGCCAATATCCGCTTCACCCAGGGCAGAATTCTTCTGAGCAGCTCTTTGAAAACCATCATTCTGGCTCAGGTTGAGGCTCCAAAGGTGACTTCTGTGGAGTAATTTGATGTGAGAACTTAATGGCCTCTGCTGGACCTTCACCTTCCACAGATGGCTCTTCTCATAATCCTGCTGAAAAAAGAAGAAATCTTACTGATCATGCAGCTAATGCAGTTTTAGGAACTAGAGTTTGCCTTTATGATTTTGTGTATACACTACACTTCCTGAACTTTTGTGGCTATTTGATATCTAAGTTTGAAAATGAAGCAATTAGGAATATCTCTAGCTATCCTATTTATTTAAGTTGATTGTTATGATACCCAGTGGGTTGTATTTAATTTCTTATGTGTGGGTGCCTCAAGTTTCTCTGCTTCACACATTCTTTCAAAATCATTATTCTTGATTTTAAATGCTACATTGCAATTTCTTAGAGTATTTATTGTCTGAGGGCAGGTACTCGTTAAGTGGAAGCTTTGCAATGAATCAGAAAAACTTGCCTGAGTGTTGTGGTTTTGTTTCTTACCAAGATTTTGTTTTGTGTAGAAGAAGGTGGTCAGTCATTGCCTTCGTCATGTAACAGCTGCGTGCATTTTGGTACTTCAGCCTTTATGAGGAGAAGACTTGGTGGAGAGCCATTGTATGGAGGAAAGGAATTGTTTCTTAAGAAATTAATTCAGTTCATGTGCACTATCTGAAAGAGCCCTATACACAAATGCTTCACATACTCCACAGTATGTTTCTATGCCCACCACTTCTTCTACTTCTTTTACACGGTAGAATACCTTCTCAAAAAAAATATTTAATTTTGAGGTACCTTGCTGAAAACATGACATCTATACTAGCCTTTTGCATTGATCTTTCTTGTGTTGAAAAAAGGACCTAGTTATTAAAATACACATTTCAGGACTTCGATGTGTTTTCTTCTTCTTCTTTTATGGCTTTCCTGATTTTACCCTAGTAGTGAAGTACTATTTCATCCAAGAAATTGAGAAAATAGAGCTGCTCCTAATTAAAAATTACTATGCAGCTTAAAGCCTTAGGTCATTTCTTTTGGGGAAAAAGGGGAGGAGAGTTAGAAATGGCAATGTACAGTTGACACTGTGCCTCTGGCTCACTAAGAAACAGGCAGAATTTCCAAATAGCAAGGAGACCAAGCTGTCCTCCAGAAAGGCACTGACTGTTGCATGAGAAACTAACTGAAAAGAAACAGTATCATCATGGTTTGGAGGCTTTTATTTTTTTTAACTAGAGATGATAATTTTAATACATTTTTCACCAAATATGTATTGGAAATATGTGTTAAGTGCCCGGGTTCGTGTATATATATATATTTCCAAATACTGAAACCCACATTCCCAAACTAATGGGCAGATTGTTATAGTTAAAAGTATGCAAACACTGTAATCGCTGTCAGAACTGCAGTATATATTTCTCATGGTTATAGACATTGGGATGCTTCGTGGGGATTTTCAGACCTAAAAATAGGATACATTAGTGAGGCTTTTCTTAAGAAATCTCTGGAGTTACTTAACAATTGTCAAAAATGTCTGAATTCTAGTTTGGATGGGATAGGTGGCATTATTAGTGTAGTTCTTAATGTATTGCTAAAATGGTGGAACACTGAAAAAATCTAAAGTTATCCAAACCAACAAAGCAATCTTATTTGGTCATGACATGAGGTCACGGTGCTTTTTAAAGTCTAAAAGTTTATTAATATTTGTGTGAGTTTTACTAGTTTTTTTACTAGTTCTTAATATTTTTCTTAGATAATGGGTGTGTAGTTTAAAAAACTGTAGTGGTTTACAGTGAAAAAGACTGATGTACACTCTTAAAGTGTAACCAATTGTGTTTTGAATGCAGAAAAGTAATAATTATCATCTATAAGGTCCCATTTTACTCGTGTTTTTAGCATTTTTCTGTCTCCGCGAGATCAAGCCCTCTCACTGAACTGCTGAGGCTCTTGAGCTTACAGTTCTTATGAGTAACTGATTTGCAAGATTGGTGCATGCCTAGAAGAGGTGCAAGCATATTTTGGATACTCTGAAGTAGGTTTATGATGTTTATGTTCTGTGTACCAGTAGCACTATGTAACAGAACGATCTCCTGATCCCATTTTGATGCTGTGTGTTGTAAATCACTCTTTGGTAGTTTGAGGAACACTACAGATCTTTATTGCAGAAAAACTATGCTTGCTGTATGTGTTTATATTGTAGCAATCTAATTTACAGGGTGTTCTGCCTTCAGTGGTAGTGGTTCTGTTTTCTTTGGATCTTTCTTTTATTTTGTGTAAAGTCCAATGGCCTGGATTTGAAAAAAAAAAAATAAAAAAAAAATGCTGTTAAGTAGAAGACCCATGCAGAAGATTTTGCTCTCTTAATCCAACATAAGCTTTATTTTGTCACCAGATCACATGGACTTCGGAATTGAAAGTTAACATTTTTCCAAGATGACAAGAAGATTTAAACATGTAGTTACTATGGGAGCCAGTATAGTCTGGAAAGTTTGGTCCTGTGTTCTTTGTGCAGTAATGTCTGACCTTCACGATGTTCTTCAACCAAAGTCCCACTCAGCTGCAGCTTAAGGCAAAGGCTGGTAGCATTGTATGCTCCTGTGAAAGGAGCTAAAATAGATAGGCAATTCCAGGCATTGTGGCCCAGAGCACAGCATTCAACACCTGGTCCCCAGCTAGTAGTGAGGAACAGTGAGAGCCTCGGTTTTGTCCTGCTGTCAGCATCACTGAGTAGGTTGTCGCACTCAAGAAATTAATTTTGTTTATCCAAGTCAGTTCTTTTTTAGTAGGGAGTGTAGGTGTCTCCCAACACTCATTTGTCCTTTTACCTCCCACATCAGTACTATAGTAAGGTAGTTTGTTTATTTTTCAACCTTTCTAAAATCTGTATATGTATATTTGTCCTGGAAGTTAAACTATATTCTAGCCCCACACTTAAATATTGTCTTTGCCTAATTTATTATCAGTTGCTTGGTGGTTTTTCCAGTGTGGTTTTGAAAAGCAATAGGATGCTCAACCTTTTTTTCCATTTAGCTGCTACTCCAGTGTTGTATACCTTCCCTTTGCATTAGAGTTTGGCATCTGATCAATGCAAAGATAACACTTAATATTTTATTATTTTTGGTGACTTTCAAAAAATTTTAGTTTCTGAGTTTTCCCGTTTGGCCCTTTGATTTATTTCATCAATTTTGTGTGGCTTTTAACTTTGGTGTGATATGGATTTATGTGGCTGGTCTTTCTATCTGTGTAATTTTCTAGTGCAAGGATTCCTTTCATATTGTTCCAAAGTGGTCCATTCTGTTTATTTATTTCTGTATTTTATATCTGTAATGCACTCTGATATTGGAAAAATCCTTTCTAAATCATCAGTACACTAACCACTTCGTGTTTCTGAACACCAAGTTTTCTCATGGTAAAATTAAAAACCACTCTCCAAAACATCTCTGTCCAGTACTAAAATCATATTTCCATCCCAGTAATGATAGTATAGCAGTGGGACACACAGTAAACTGACATTAGACATTGCATGCTGATGATAGAATGAAAGATTGTTCCCAGCCTTGGGGTTTAGTCCAGTAAGAAAACAAGGAGTAAAATAGCTTGGAAGGTTGAGTACTTAGTAATTAAATTATTAGTAAAGAACATGCCTGGATTTCTGAAAAGAATGAAAATAAATGTGTGTACTTGCACAAACACACCTTTAAAATCACTTTCTTTTCAAACAATGCTTTTGTAGCTCTTCTTTCCGCTTTCTTCTTTTAATCTCCTTCATCCTTTTTCATATAATATGTGGAGGCTTTTTGGTGATAATAGCTGCCAGCATTCCATTCCCAAACTCCACAGCTGCACTGTCTGTATCTTTAGCAGATTAGATTCCTCTTGAAACTGGATCCATTGTTTTTTTAAAACTGTGCTTTTTACTCATTTCCAAAAGAGGATGTTCATTTTTGTTGTAGTTGTTGTTATTTTAGTCACCTTAAGATATTTATTTTGGAAATAATTAATCTTATTTTCTTTGAACTGTGTAATGCATTTTATTCTGAGTATCACATGACTGCTAGTATTTTCAAAGTAATGAGATGCAAAGGATCCATGGGTCCTTTTCGCATGACCTGAATTTATATCATCTTCCTTGAACTAGTTAATAGTAGGGATAAGCAGTAAATAGTGATCTGATTCTTTTTCTTGATGCCTGCTACTGGAGAGAGGAAAGGCCTTAGATATTCTTTTGGGAAAAGAGCCCAAAGCCTGTGCTTTTCTAAAATCCCACAGAAGCTCTTAAGTTAGATCTTGGATGTTGTATACACTCATCATGGCCATCAGCTTACAAATGGATTTTGATCTATGTGATTCAAGACTGCAAGTATGTTGTTTATAACTGCATCCATTATATATGAGAATAACTAGAAAATAGGCTGGGCCAAGTGCAGAGGTTGCTTTTGGGGGAAGAAAAACTGACACTTGAGGATAACTGACATTTTGAAATGGGCTTGAGATTTGACTGGGTCTGCAGCTAATGATTTTTACTGCCTTTAGAAAGTCTTGATTTCCAGCTATCTTTTATTCTTGAATATATATTTATATGTATTTTCATTCCTTTGAGCATCTCCTCAGTTTTGCTACTCGTACTGTGTGGCCTTGGTACTTCGCGAGGGACAGGTGTGCATGATGAGGCTCCATTCATTCCCCTTGCTGTGTCATCCTGATCAGCTCAAGCCGAGATTTGACTTTCACCCTCTTTTGTGAGAAAGTTACGGCAGACTGAGGGTCAGCTAACACAACACCAGCTAATCCCGAGCCAGCCTCAATTTCTCATTCTAAATTGGATAAAAACCAGCAGACCAAATTACTCAGTTTTACTTGAGACAAAATCCCAGTGAGGCCAACTAAGGCTTGAGTAAGCGTGGGAGGTTGTGGCACTTTGCTTCTGAGTTACATCTGTTTTGTAAAGGTGGTTCACTAATTAGGGGAAAAGAAATTCAAGGCACAGCTGTTTATTTACCCGAGCCTTGATGCAGCCTCTGTGTTCCTCATATTCTGTTGTTTCTGTCAGGCCTGTGGGCTTGTTTTACTGAAATCGTGTTATTATTTTTTTCCCCTCTGTTTTTTTTGCCCCCTAGACTGGCAGATAGCTACTCTGGCTCTGCTGCTGGGTGGTGCTGCCATTATTCTCATAGCTTTCCTGGTTGGGCTGATCTCCATCTGCGTGGGATCTCGGAGGCGGTTCTACAGACCAGTTGCAGTCATGCTCTTTGCTGCAGGTAAGCACTGGCATCATTAAAAAGATTTCCTGAGAGCAGCTGAACTTTTGTGGAGGGAGATATGCCTTGTTCTGCATACTAATTCAGAGGTGTTTGGTTACTTCTGTGTTAGCTCCGGTGAGGTTTCTCAGGATATAAGTTCTGCACAGCATTAATAATTTTTGCAGTTGCACTATTATTAGTTCATAAACAATTATTTGCATTATATTTATTGTTTTGTGAAGTATTTGCAGCAGGGGAAACTACCGAGGATAAGTCTCAAAATATAATTTTTAATCTGTGACTTTGGGCTGCTTGATGTCCCCATTTTTATTCTTCATGCAAAGCCATTTTTATTTTAATGTTCTCTCTTCTGCAATTTTAAAACAGGGAAATTAATACCCAAAGGTGAACCCTGGAAGCTCTACATGTGAAAATAAATAGGATTATCTTGCAAGGTGTTTATATATGCCCCTGTGCCATAAGGAATTAATTTCTTTGTGTCATCTCGCTTAGTTATTAATTTAACAAGCTGTCACACTGTAGTCCCTGTTTGGTTTTAAAAACATAAAAATGAAAGAGTTTATATAAACTATCACAAAATCTTAAGGGAGACCTAAGAATCTGAATTGTCTGTAAGACTGGTCCAGTGAGGTACAATTACAATATCAGATCATCTCCTTTTATATATTCTGGTGCTCTGGGGCTTTGTCAGCATAGATGTTTCAGATTCTCCTGAGACTCACCAAGTATGGCTTGCCTTCATCCTGTCACTCACATCTGCATTGGAGCCAGCAGCTTAAGCCCCCTCTGATAGCCCATAATGAAGAGAGGATGACAGAACCTTCGGGATGTATTAAAAAAAGCCACTTAGGAGGATATGAGAGGATGAGAGTGCGGAATTGGAGAGTTTGGGATGAAGCACAACTCCAGGAAGACTCCTGCTGCCCCCTGCTGATAACGTTGCCTTGATGGAACCGAGCCCTTCAAAATGCACTTTTATGTGCTCAGGACATATTCCTAGATTACACTTCATTTGCTTTAGGAAATTAAAGCAACCTAGGATCAGATTCCCTGGATGGAAATCATCTGGTTTTGTTCTGTGTGTGGTATTGCTTGCTTGGTTAAATGAATAAAGATACTGCTGCCATCGTTTTAAAATGTGGTGCTAATTCTGAGGTTATAAGGCATGCCAGGCAGTTAACTTTGAAGGAAATGGGGTTATTGAATTTTTGTAGTGGTTTCTTATTTGGCTTTTGGCTTCATTTCTCGTAATGTTGTGTAGTAACTCGGTAATTATTCAGCCATACACACCTGTCTTGCCATGTTGCTCATTTAGTAGTTAAGTTTGTACTGAAAAAGAAATGCCTTTCTCCAAGAAAAGGTTTCCTCAAATCCTGCTGTTTGTCTTGGTGTGCTCTCCTCTGCATAAAATTGCTTCTAGTCTTTCCCACAAAAGGTTGATGGTAAGGGGGGTTAATGCTTACTTGAATCTAAGAGGACATTAAATTGGTCCTTTAGCTTATGATGGTGTTCACATCTTCCCTTTGCCTCTGTGTGTGTGTGCGTGTGCATTTTGAACAGCCTTAACCTGAAGCATTTGAGAAGAGAGATGGTGAGGCCAAGACAACCTACCCTATTCTTCTTCATTATCTAGCAAATCTGAGGAGAATCCTTTTGGGATTTGACCCTTACATTGTTAAAAGATATTTCCTACAGATTTTATCTTTGATGTCTGCAATTTGTGGAGATGAATATGGATGGCGTATCTTGAAAGAATTATGGAAAGAATCCCCCACTGAAGAAGGGAAAGTTAAGATTGTAGCAGTTTGTGCCTTATGCAGCTTTCCCTGGATTCAAGCCTTCATCTGTGGATTTCACAAATCTTTCAGAATAAACCCCGCCCTGACCTGTGAATGTGCTGACAAGACCAAATATTCTGTGTAACTCTGGTTAGGAGTCTATCAGCTGCTTCTGGAAAAATGGCACCGTATGAATTGCCCAGAGACATTTAATGATGTGCGGGTGTTGGGTAGAAAAGGTCTCTGTGTGGAAGAAAGGACAAAATGGAAAAGTTATTTCCAGGTGCTTTATAGAGTCCAAACAGTTGGCTCCAGGCTATTTTTTTCCTTCGAGTTTTGATTTATTTTTATTTTTTTTTCTCAGCTTCAGGTTTCAGTTAGCAACTCAGTAGGTGAGGGAGAAGATTGACTGACTAGGACTGGAAGAGATGATAAAGAAAGAAACTAAAAAAACCAAAACTCAACCTAGATACTGAGAATAAGCCAGCAAGTAATGAAAAGATGTGAATGTGTTTTCATAGAGTTGACAGTATGTATTTTAATGTTGAAAGGAAGAGGAACGCCTCAGGTAATGGAAAAATGTGGAGCAGACAGGGAGGCAGTTGCAGGAAATCTTGCATGGAGCCACCTTGGCTCATGTGGCTCTTTGGTCTAGTGCAGGTCACCAGCTCATGGACCTGCCGGGATGTCTTAGAGATCATGAGCCAAAGTGGCCCTGAAAACTGCACCCCGAAGTGCAGGCTCACAAACTTGTCAGTGTAGGAGTGTCGTGATACACTTACCATTTAACTAAGTGCTAACCAAGTCTTAAAGTAGGGGCAGAAAGAGAAAGTGTGCTTGCTGAAAGTCCATAAAAGAAAAAAAAAAAAAATTAAAGATGCTTGCCTTTTGGTGCTGTGTTTTAACAAATATAACACTGTTTGGAAGAATAACCTGTTGACATTAGCAAGCTTTTAACACGTTTCACAAGATGTTTTACATGCAAGCTAGGAAAAACAGTGGCTAAGTGAAAATATTGTAGGTAAGAGAGTAATATAAAATGGTGGCAGATAATAATTGGAGAATACTTAAGGAGGTAACTTTTAATTCTGACAGACAGAGCATAGTCCAGCTGGACTGCGTCCTTAGTTCTGTGCTATTACCTATTTTCATAATGATGTGGAAGATCTAATGAAAGTTTACTTGTCAAATTTTACAGTGGAGCTGGAAAAAATTGCAGATACCAGAATCTGATTTTGTGAAGTTGATGGAATGGTCTGAAAAGGTAGGACTGACTTCAGTAGAATGTAGTGCAGGTTGCTACAGGGCAGCAAAAAGAGTCATAATATCAAAGAAATACTGTTGGGGAAAATACTCTGTAGGTTATGTACTCCAATCTCCTTGTTGAGGCAGGATAGTCACTAACAGTGACAGCTTTGTCTGGACCAGCTTTGAAAAAATTCAAGCATGAAGATGTCACAGCCTTTCCAAGCATGTTGTCCTGGGCCCATTCTACCCTCCTTATGATATTTTTTTCTTTGTTGATGTCCATCCTGAATCTCTGAGATTAGTGTCTGCTCTCATTACTGCCAGCTTGCCTGGCACTACAAAGAAGAAGGATTTTTTTTTTTCTGTCATTGTTGCAGCTACATTTTCAGGTAATCTTTGAAACACCCAGCACTTATTAATGAAGTGCTTTACTCATCTGAAATGAGCAAGAGGTAAAGAACAGAAGTACAGAACTTGCTAGCCAGCACCAGCATTTTCATAATCACAGATCAATTAGAAAGCCACATCATAAATGGGGGTTTTTTTTACATAAAAATTTACAGTCAAACATTTGAACAAAGGAAAAAAAAGATTACTGAAATTATGTTTTCCTAGTTTTAAAGCATTTGTTGTGATTTCTGCATGTTTAATATGATGAGTATGTATAGTTGCTTATATTTCATGTGAATACAATAAAACTAGTATTCCTGTTCCCATATTGCAAGCATCATAGTGCTTCATAAAAATGTGTTTACCTTCGAAGTGAACAACCAAGTTTGAGGTGATTAGTCTTTTCCGAACAGCATTTGAGTAGCAGATTTTTTAAGATTTCCTTTTCAGCCTGTTTTTTCTGCAGGAAAAAACTTGTGCTTCTGAAGAAAGACAGTACACACTTCCCTAAAGCAGGTCAGCATAGCATGGAGTTCCTTTAAATTCATTAGAAGCAGATCAGTAGTTGCAGGCATTGCTTTCAACATCTTTAGGGGTCATGCTGGTCATTTCTCATAACTTTGCTGACTGCTGTTTCTAGCTTACACAGCTCCCTTCCTGCTCTACAGCGAAAAACAATGACAGAAGGCAAAATTAGTGCAAAGTGATGACAGTGCTCTGTAGGGTGGCTGCTCCCACCAGCCACTTGCTGCCAGCACTTCCTTTGAGTTCTACAATAGTGTATCTGGACCAATAGTAGGAAAAGCTGGAACCCTTACTATGGAAATGTCAAAAAAACCCTCTTGTGCGTGTTGCTGCTTTAGCAACATGTTCCTCTTCCAAGAGAATCACTTTTTTGTTGTTGTTGTGTTTTGACAAGTCCAATCTGTAGATTGAAATTGAGCATACTTCATATGTTACACTGGGGAAGGTGGAGCCTTCCTTGGTTCGCGCTTGACACAGACACACATGGAGCAGTTTCTGCATTGGCTCAGCAGAGATGCTGCATCCCCAGTGCAGGAAGCCACTAAAGAAAAACTCGTCTATTTCCATACATTTTCAGAAATCCTTTCGGACCTTGAATGATCTTAAAGATGTGTCTGAAAGCTGAGCATATGTTGAGGTGCTTTTGGGTGTAAAGATGCTGTCATTAAACAGAATTGGAATGCATAATCTTTTCATAAGAGTAGTTGCTTTTCCCAGTGTACCCTGCCAAAGTTTCTGCAGTATTGTGCAGTATTTTGTGAGCTGACAGACAAAAAATTATATTCAAATGGACTAACATTAAGTAGCACTTCAATAATTGTAGAATTAAAAAACAGTCCTGTGGATTTTGATATCGACATCAGAAAATCCACTGTGCAAACATTATTCAGACTGTCAGTCTCAAGTAAGGGTCCAAAGACTACTCTGTAGGCTAAGCTGGGATGAGCTGAAATTTCCATCGACTGAAATTTCCATTGAGGTTCATCACCGAGGTTCTGATGAATGTGGGACATGATCTCCCCATATCAGTCCTGTCCTCAGGACTGGTGAGCATTTGTCTCCAGGGCTAATGAAAGGGGCCAGTTGGACAAGGGTGTGGGTGGGAGTGAAATGGCCAACGTGTGTCTGTGAATCTCAGAGACAGTGCCATAGGAAGTAATGATTTTGAAGCTTTTTAATGTCTTGGATTTGATCTATTTTATTAGCTTCTTTCATCACAAAGTATTTCTGACCCACCCCCTAAGTTCATAATAGTTTGCCGGTTTGAAATTTAGTGACTAATCAAATTTTATAGATTCCTTGGTATTCTGTGTGAGAATGTCATTAATTCTGATTACAGAACACAGTAATGCATATGAAATATGTGATTCACTGAGTCTCTACTGAGCACAAGTATATATCACCTATGACAATGAATTATTTCAAGGCTAAGTAAATTATTTGATTCTCAGCTACATTTCTTAATACGTATTCTCGCTTCTCATTTTGACTTATTTATAATGGCAATAGAACAAGTTTTGCTGTTATGGAAGGAGTAATGACTGCAAACTAAAATGGAAAGGCGAGACAAAAGAATATGGAAAATACTACTCTCACTATTTATTTTGTGGACATTTGAAGGATCATCATTATATCACAGCAATAACATTTGTTCATCTACAAGGGAATATGAAAGAGCTGCTCCGTTCTCTGTGAATGAAATGAAGGTGATTTAAAAAGAGCAGCACTTACAAGCTAAACATCACCAAGAGCATTTTAAATGTGAATTTCAGTTATTTGATGTTTTCTTTGTTTTAGGGAAGCAAATTGAGTCTTCTTCTGACATTTGTATTTTTTTTTCTCTCTCAGTTGTTCTCCAGGTCTGCAGCTTAGTCCTTTATCCAATCAAGTTCATCGAAACGGTCAGCTTGAAAATATACCATGAATTCAACTGGGGCTATGGCCTGGCGTGGGGTGCAACTATATTTTCATTTGGGGGTGCCATTCTTTATTGCCTGAACCCTAAGAACTATGAAGACTATTACTAGAATTATTTCATGAAAAGAAAAATAAAAAAAAAGGATTACCCCATCTTTTCTAGCTCACAGTTTTTTTAGAACACTCGTGGAGCACAAAACAGTCTGCTCTGTTGATAAAATAGCCTTTGCCTTTTGGGTGTGAACACTGTAACCAGCTTTTACAACCATTTAAAAGAACTGCAAACACTAGGATTGCTGATTTTACATAGGCAGATACTGCAAGCTGCTGATACATAAACTTCATTTTTCCTGACAACAAGCAAAAGGATCTACGTGACAGCGATCATTGTGAGAAAACTAGTTGGAATGAGAATGCAATGCCAGCATCTGCTATTGCCTTCAGGGGAGCAGCTGGTATGGGCTCCATTTAGAAGTTTCCCTGTATCATAGAGGATTCAGATGTCTGATAAGCAGGCAATGGCATCTTGTACAATAGGCTGAGTTGGCCCCTTTTTACTTGCTCAAAAACGCTCTTAAGGAATTAGTTGCAAGTGACTGTGTTGAGGGCAGTGAATGTAACTGGTTAATGACTTGTCTGCTATCTGCATTCAACAGTCTGCTGAGAGAATAATAAAAAAAAAGGAAAACACGAACAAGCCACCAACCCACCCAGGATTTCATGAATTGGTAATCGACATCACCGTGCCAGCTGTAGCAGATTGTTGAAGGAGGTCCAAACCCAGAGACATGTGCTTCTGACTGTGTAGTTGGAAGTTGTCTCAGCTCTCAGTGTGTTGCTGGAGGGGTGAAGATAAAGGGGAATAGAAAAAGACCTGATCTGTCCCTGAGACTTCTAAAATGTATGAATGAATTGCAGTTGTCCTGAGTACCCATTTAACTTGCAAACATTGTCGTGAAAAGAACGTATATGGAACAAGTTCAGTTATATTTTTGAAAGGTATTTGTTAGTATAAATGAATATATCTAATGCAAATATATATGCAGAGGGAGAGAAATGATTCATCTTAAAATTGTAATATGAGCTGTGATGCAGTGGTTAAAATACTAACTTTGTACACGTTCTTGAAAGTCTTGGATTGGTACCCCCAATTTTGGTTGGTGTTACAAAATAAACACACAATGGTTTGTCTTCTGTATATGCCCTTGTACAGACTCTGTGTTATGGGAAATGCTTCAAAGTTCGCATCAAATTAAGGTAGAACTGGACAAAAATAACTTCTTGCTATTCCATGTGTAATATAATACTTGCTAAAAATTCCTTTCTAAGGCTGTTGCAAATTAAAAAACTGCCATTTTTTAAAAATCTAGTTAGGTTGTGAGTGTCCCTGATCATCAAGAATACAGCTGAGACCCCATCATGTCCATGTTAAAACATTAGCACTTCAGGAGGTAATCTCTTGTTTTTAAAAGATGAGTTTCTAATTGACTTTTTGATGATTATGTACCTCTGATTACTCCTTGCTTAATATGTTTCCCACTTAAAACATCCAGAGACTGTACTCATGAAATGAAACCCAAGATAAAATAGGGAGAACCTTCACATGAATTTAATCCGCATCACTTTTATTTTTGTTTAGAATTTGCTTATTTGGATATTTTCAATTAATTATAAACATATTTTTATACAATTTTAATCTTTAGAAATAACTATTTTTTTTAATGGAGAAATTTAAAATATATTCTATGTGGACCTCTCCACAAGCAGATATGCTGTGGTTGCACATTCACCTCTACACAAATGGTTTTGCTGGTTCCATGGAAAAGACTCTTGAATTACTGGGTGTTAAGATGGAATCTCTTGTGTTACTGCTGTGCCCCCATCTGCAGGGTGCTGAGGGTCTGCAATGAGCAGGGCACCACAGGGCTGCCTTCAGGAGGTCATTGTGCAAGTATTGCTGGCTCATGGAGATGGTTTTTAAAACTCTAGGACTCTCTGGAGTTCAGTCTCTACTACCTTGGCAGAATATTCCATATCAGCAGTCTTTGCAGAACCAGTGGTGATTAATTAGATTAGATGGAGCAAAATGACAGCTTGACATGGAAGGGATTGCATGGCAATGCCTGGAGAACAAAAACGATGGGAGGAAAACTTGTATCCAGTTATTTCACAGGCATCAAGAGAGCATTTGTAACTCTGCTTTATTTCCTGAGACTGACTTAAGGTGGATATTCAATCTGTAGTTCACTCAGTATCTTTCTGAACAGCTGTGTAGCTCTGCTTTTATTTAGCAGCATGGAGAACATTGTAGTTTGGCATGAGAATTAGATTAGTGCGGAGAAGCCCACCGTGAGAAGATGTCTGTACCTTTCTAAGAGGATGCTGTTTTGGGGCTGGCATTGCGTGGCGCTTTGTGCTGACAAGAAGGTACGATGCTGAACCCATATCGTAGCCACTTATTTATCAAATTGGTTTTTCTTCATGTAGAGTTTGAGCGAAAGCAACTGCCAGGCCTGAGGCAAATGCAAATGAATGGTGTGTGCTCTGCAAGTCACTGGCTGTTAATGTGAAAGGTGTTCAAGCAAAACAATTTACAAACATGAATGCCTAAAGACAAGGTTCTCAATTCACACTGGAGTCAGAGATCTGATTTTCAGTCTCCACATCTGCTTTTCCTCTTGAAGGTAATGCAGTCTATTAGGACCCAATTCAGACTCCTCAGGACCTTTGTGTTTGGGCATCTGGTATGTGGATTTAGGTACCTACCTTTAGCTTAGGTTGCTACTGCAGTGTCTTTTTTTCCCCTTTACCTCTGCAAATTTTGGCAAGCATTCTGTTTCTCAGAACAGAACTAAAGGTAAATGTAACTTTGTGCTATTTTTTTTTTAGCCACAAAAAAGATGCAAGTCTGTGTCTTGAGTGTACGTATGACAAATTAATAATTTTGTATGATGTTGTGCTTGTTTCATGTCACAACTATTTCAGTTCTTTGACTTTATCTCACTGGCAGAATGATTCTCTCCCACAACAAATCCACTTTTTTTTTCTTCCAAATATATATGAATAAATATATATAGCAAACTTGCAAGCAGGGCTAGTTATTTGTATTTTTTAAGCTTAAAGTATACCGTCCGGTGCTGACAAGTACCCAGCACCTCTTCTGGATTTCTTGCACAACTTCGTTTAGCTTTTGTAAATTTTAAAAACAAATATAGAGAGACCTATGTGTTTGAAATATAAATGATATATATGGATTAGCATGTAACTGTATATTATTGAACATGCAATGAACTGACTGGTAAGTGAAGTCTAATCTTATGGCTAGCAATGTAATTTATTCAGACTGTATTTTTGTACAGCGCAGTGCACACTAACCTATTGCCTCTGTGTCCTCTATAATGCCTAAAACTGTGCCTAGAAATTTCATTTATGTCTTTCAAAGAAAAGAAAAAAAGATGACTAAATGCTTCATGTTGTTGATAGTATTGGTTTTTCTGATGTTGTTCTTTATTTATTTTTGAGAAGTGTATGGTATGTTTATTAAATGAATCCATCAAAATATGGTTCGTTTTAAATGGTCATTGTTAGCAGGGAAAGATGGAATTTTTTTTATCTAAACTTTTAAGTTTGCAGTTTTAATACCATTTCTGCATTTCACGATTTTTGTAGCTTACATAAAGTTTTATGTGAAAAAGTAACTGAAATAAAAAAAAATTGTTACACTAAGAAAATGTGCCTTTTTTGCTCTGAGTAGATGTATGCAGCTCAGGTGGCACGGTTTCTTGAGAAGGAACAGGCTCCTTAGGAATGGATATTCCTGGTTTTTAGTTATTCCATGCTAGAGGAGTCTTATCGAAATACACAGGGGGAGAAAGGGAGAAATGGAGGGGTGTCATTGGCAAGTTCCTGTATCTCACCTGGCCATAAAGCAGTAGCACAGGGTGAGTTTCTGGGTGTCACAGAGCCCACACTGCCTTTATAAAGATGCAACTATTGTAACATCAGAAAACCAAATGCTTTCAATGTAAATAACAAGGACGTGTGTTGAAATGGGAATCTGTACTGAGCACCTTGTTCCAGTGGGGGAATTTATTCGTTATACATTGGTTTTGTTTTTACATTTCCAATAACTAATACTTTTGTCTATTTTCATTCTGAAAGCTGGGTTACTTTTCATTGTGGAAAAAAAAAAATAGATGCTATTTTTGAACCTGAAACTTGGTGTTACAAAAACGGAAAAGCATGTTCAAAGCACTAAAGACATGTGTTTTTTCTGCTTTTGGGTGATGTATCCACTGCATCGCTGGATACCCCCCAAGTGGGTGGGCAGCAACCTGAGGCTGCCAGCAGGAAGCAAGAAGAAAATGGGAGGCAAAAGCCGTGCTTCCCTTCAGCAGATGAGTGCTGAGTGAATAGAGACACAAGGATGGGGTGCCCAGAGTGGAAATCAAATAATGGAAAAGGAATTCAGAGCAGGGAGTGAGCATGATGGGGATGAACAAGGATGGGACGTGTCTGAAGCTTTGTTTTCTCTTGAAATGCATTGAGGGAGGATGTTCATAGGGAATTATGAATCCACGGGATTGAGGGATCAAGCCAGAAGTGATGGAAGGCATATTTCTTGAAATCTGCATTAAAATTCTTGTAGTCGTGGCTTGAGGGGGTACATTACCCAAGGGTTTGACCTTGTTTTAATGCTCAAATGTTGGGTCATTTGTGTTCCTACATGTTGGCACAAGTTCAGAGGGGCCCACTATCTTAATGGGAAGAAATTAGGCATAGGGTGAGGGTGCCTTGCTCAAACCTTGTCTATCCAACTGAATGATAGGAGCACTGACCAGGCAAGACCTGGCAAGCTCTCGGTGTACCAAAGATGTCTTGGCAGTCTTGGGAGTCCTGAGTGGCATCTCACAACATGCTGGGTATGCACCACAAAAGTAGGTCTGCATTCTGCTGCTGAACCAGACACGGGGCATGTTGTAAACAAGAGAAAAACGTGAAAGATGGTGTACGAGCCCAAGTTTGCTCCTACTAAAATGTAGTTTGAGCAGGGACAAACCACAGAGAACTGGGTGGAAACAAGTGGTTTGAGGTCTGTAAGTGATGATGAGAACTGCAGTATGCAAACTCAGGCAGCCATACCCAAAGTAAAAGTCCTTGGGACTTTAGAAAGTCTTCTTTTAGGTTGATATTTTGGTGTTTTTCCTGTGGAGAGGGGGTTGTAATGCACTTTTTCTTCTGTACCTTGAAGAAGTATTTCCCAAGTCAACTTTTTTGTGGTCAATGTATGGGTGTGGTGGCATTTTGGAGATTTTTCTTCTGTGTCAATGACTTCATGGAACTCTCTTTATGGAAAGCAGTGGGCTTTTCTAACAGGCAATAGCTTTGAAAAGGACTTTAAATCTTCCAGGCGAACAGAAAGCGAATGCAATTTGACGCAGCAAGCATTCAACCTACAGGAAGGCTGAATTTTGTTATTTTTTTCTTTTGTACAGTTAACACTCACATCAAGTTTTTTTGATTTGTAAGGAGAAATATGGGATGCAGGAAGAAACAGTTTGGTGTGTTATTAACAGCATGGTCTGTACACAGTTACCCCACAATAAACCGATGAGGCCTGCAATCCAGAAGGCCATTGCCCATTCTTAGAACAACTGGTTTGGTTGGTATATAGAAACTCATAATTACCATGAGCAATATATACATTGTAAGTGGGTGAAATACTGATATTCAACTATGTTCTGAATTATAATAGCAAAATCACAAAAGCAGTTGGTTATTTTCCACCTGCCTTCCTTTCTCAGTCCATTTTCTTTTGTTTTTTTTCAGACCCAAATCATATGATTACAGAATCACACAGAATCACAGAATGGGTCAGGTTGGAAGGGATCAATGTGGATCATCTTGTCCAACCTCTCTGCTCAAGCAGGGCCATCCCAGAGCACACGGCACAGGCTTGTGTCCAGATAGTTCTGGAATAGATCCAGTGAGGGAGACTCCACACCCTCTCTGGACAATCTGTCCCAGTGCTCGGTCTCTGCACAGGAAAGAAATTCTTCCTCATGCTCAGGTGGAACTTCCTGGCCATGAGTTCCTGCCCGTTCCTCCTGTCCCATTGCTGGGCCCCACGGAGCAGAGCCTGGTCCATGCCCTGACCCCTCCCTGCAGACACTGACAGACAGGGATGAGGGCCCCTCTCAGCTGTCTCTTCCCGAGGCTGAACAGGCCCAGCTCCCTCAGCCTTTCCTCAGTGAGATGCTCCAGTCCCTTCATTATCTTTGTTACCTTCTGCTGGACCTGCTCCAAGAGCTCCATGTGTCTCCTGTCCCGAGGAGCCCAGAACTGGACACAGCACTCCTGATACAGCCTTACTATAGTGAGCTGTAAGATTTGATACATAAATGAATGCACACATTAGGCCTGCCACTGCAAAATACCTGAATGGATGGAGCTAGACAGCAGGTGTTAATGGTGGACAGGAGCCAGGGACATGTTATTGCTGATAATGATTTCATCTTGGTGGAAGCAGCACATGCCAGGACAAAAGAAATGGTGACTTCCATGTTTCAGGAGTGGTGTCTGAGTTGGGTTCAGTTCTTGACTGCTTCACAGATTCTCTGCCCTGCAGCCTCCTCCTTCTCTCCATTGAGAAGGGAGGTAATAATTCAGCACCTCTCTGTCAAAGCTGCTGAATAGTGACATAAACATCTGGAGTGAGAGTATTGGGACAGGGAGCTGAACTGTTTCGGGTATCTGACTGTGGTTACTTTGTGGTGCCATGTATGTTATGTCACACTAAAGGGTCTGTGAAATAGGGCAGCAGGGAGAGGAGCTGTCTGTTTACCTTCTGCACTCTGGAGGGGATCTAATCCTCTGCCAAAAGGAGACTGCCCTTCCCTGCAGTCCACCAGGCATGGATAAGGTTCTGGAGTTCAGAGTACAATGAACAGAGGGAGCACAGGTGGGTGTTGAACAGGGAGCCTGTTGTCTCAGGTCAAGGTGAGAGACACCTGAGAGAAGTAAGCGACCTTCCTGCCTGTACAGAAACACTCCCAGAGCTAAGCCTCAAGGGTCACAAAGACACACAAAAGATCCTAGTTTCAATCCCCTGAGAGGAACTGGACAGCAAAGCAGCTTTGGAGGCTTTTGTGAGCTCAAACCCTTAATGCATTCCCACTGAATGTGAGCTTCCCGTGGTGCTTTTGCCCTTGTAAGTGCCTTTGGTCACTATGCACCTTCTGAGCATCTCTCTGCACTGTAGTGTGCACCGCTGATAAAACCCTGTCCTGAGGGGAGGTGTGGCCCACCGTGCTGTGACACTGAAGCTGGGCAGGACGTGGAGGGGTCTGGGATGCTCCTCAGTCCTGCCACAGATCACCAGATGCAGACAGCTGTGTCTGTTGGTGGATATGAAACCAGCTGTAACTGAGATAAATTGTAACGGTACCGTGAGGTACAAAAGAATTTCTGCAGCGGCAGACAAGCCTTGGTATATTACAATGATGAATGGATTCATAAATGCCCTCCTAAATATGAGGAGTACTTTCTGACTCAGAGCTGCTGTGGGCTTAAAATACCTTTGTCTTCAGGTTGGTGTTACAGGAGGCAGAATCAGAGCCATTTTCTCAAAGTTTTTTCATTGAGAGCAAGTAAGTCAAGTTGTTTTTTTCTAGACAAATTTAATAATATTGGAATTATTTAAAATACTTAAATGTATTCAGGTTGTGAAACTTCGGTTCTTCTAAAATAATTTCTTGGCTGGTACATCTGGTTTAGGTTTTGGTTTCTTTTTTCCTTTTCTACTACTTATCTATTTTTCACATCAATCAGAAAAAGAAAGCTGAAACGTTTGAGCCGCTTGGAAGTTAAGAGAATAGGAGGGCAAGGCTGAACATTATACTTATCTTGGAATAACAGGAGTGTGCGGGGACTAATTTCAGCTCTATCAGCAGATAGCTCTGTAATAAAAATGTCTGAAAAAGAGGTGAAATGAATAGCAGCTGAGAAAAAAAGGCCTCTCTTTCCTAAACACACACACTTTGTTTCTATCTGTTCCCACTTCATCCCTTGATGCTACAAGAAAAGAAAAATTTATTTCAGGATTTGTCCTGGTTATCTTTTGAAGTAAGTGTGCTTGCTGCAAAGCTGTATAACAAAGTAGTTGTTAAACTAATATCAAGAATTTCTAATGGAAATGTTTAGAATATCTAATTTCCAAGGCCTAATTGGAAACAACTTAGATTATTACATCAATAAAATTTGCTTGAGAGAAAGCCAAAAGGGATTCACGTAATGAAATAGAAAGTTCTAGCTGCAGAAAATTATTTCCACCGTGGAACATCTGAAAAGCTTTGCAGATGTTGGATTAAAAGAAACACTGCTGAATTTTTCTGAATCTTTTAACACATGGGCATCTTAACATAAAATATCATGCAGCTTGCAAAAGGAACAGGCAAAGATATTCTGAGAAGCGTAAGTGTGAACAGATTGTGCTCCATTTGTTTGAAAACAACCCTTACCTGACGGAAGTGCAGTGCCATTATACTCCCTACCAAACATCTTGTAATTCTAACACAGCTTATTTTTATGGCTGTTTTTAAAGCTGTAAGAGTGTGACAACATGGTGGGTTAGGCCTCGGGTTCTAAAATGCCACTTCTCTTGGGAACCGAAGATGCAAATCCAAACTTCCCTCAGCTCCTGCCTTCATCCTGGCAAAATAGATTTGATGCTGTTTGCAGCTTCTGATTCTCGAGTCTCATGAACTAAAGCTAAACCCTCAAGAGTGTGGCTGCTCTGTGTCTGTACAGAAGCAGTCTTTGCAGCAGATGTGGGAGGGGGGTTTGGTGGGAGCCATTTCAATTTTCTCACGAATTCTCACTCTGTCCCTGCAGTAATTTGCAGACCCGTGCATGTCTGTGGGACACCACTCTCCAAGAGAGAGGGGGATGTGATCCAGCACCGCTGCTCCTGGAGAGCTTTGGCCAGCAGCTCTTACACTGTGCACTAAGGAATGTCAGATTTTTCCCTGCTTGAGTCAGTGGATATTTGTGCACATAAAATGTGAATTGGTAATGGTGTAACCAGCTATCCTGGTGGTGGCTGACCAAGTCCAAACCCCATTTAAAAATGATGAAATTGTCACTGGGCAATTCTCAGGGGCTCACGTGTGTGTAGGCAATGACCTACACTCACACAGTTCAGCTAATGAAGCTTTTCACACATGAAAAATCTTCTGTGGAAACAAAATATTTTATAATGTTGGCAGAGAAGGATATGTAATTCTCATGTCTTAGACTTATTCTACATACAGAGAAATGGAATATTATTGAACACATCTACATTTCAAACGTATAAACTTAAAAAAATCAGAATAAATATCAGCGGAGAGTACAGAAATGCCATTCTAGAATGTTGTTCCCACTATTAGTTTTTAGCAGAGCTTAACAGAACATAAAGTAGGTGGTCATCTTAATAAGAAATTAGCAACAGGAAGAAAAAAAATGAGAACTTCACGAACAACTAGGAGGCGTAAAAGTTTCACTGTTCGTGGGCTACACATCTTTTCCCACAAAGTGGCAGTTGGAGAAGAATGTTTTCTGACATTTGGGTTTTAATGAGGAATTTTACTTGCTCTTTGGGCAAAGATTAAAACTAATGCTGCTTTGCAAACCTTATTTTCTGAGAAATCTGAGTAGGTACAGGTTAATTATTTGCTTACAGTTAAGCTTTTCACACCTCTGGTTCAGTTTCGTGGGTCTCATGCAGCTGAAGCTCCTGAGAATAGTTACACTAGCTCTTTCAAAGATCCCATTTTTAGTGCTGCAGCAAAAGTTTACAAAAAAGTCAGATCAGCAGCCTCTGCCTCCCAACAGTCACATATCTGGGGAATTCAAAGCAGGGTTCTCTAGAAGCTGCTAATTGCCTGTCAATCATCTGGTACACCAGCAGTTCGCACGTTTTTGCTATCGACCTAGCAGATTAATGGCATAACCCAAACAAAAGAACAAAGGCTAAACTGTTCAGTTGGGAAGGGTACTGTGTGGTCTTTTCAGGCCAAGATTAACAGAGAAACAGAGAAATGGTGTTCTTTGTAAAACTAAAGCTGCAGTGACCTTAACTCTGGCAAACAGACTGAATGAGTTCAGCACTATTTGCCAGCAAAACCTGAAACAGCAGTGCTTTAAAAAAAAAAAAGACAATTTAAAAAAAAAAAAAAGGAAAACAAAAAGAAAAAGAAAAGAAAAACCCCAAACTCTATATTGAAAAATCTTTCCAAGCAAAATGAAGTAAAATTAAAATTAAATTGGTTTAACTTTTAGGAGTCAGCAGCATAGCTAAAATGATTCACAGAGCAGTGCTAGAAACTGTTGACCATTATGCAGAATGTATTTTTAGTATCTGTGAGAGTCTATTTTCAGGACAAAAAACAGCACTATTTAAAAAAAGAGAGTTTAAATTTTCCTCTGGTATCTTTGGGACCTGTATTCTTGAATTGAGGTCAATCAGAATAAGGGTACTATTATTACTGAAATTAATATTTTTTTTGTTACTTGTATGTTCATCCTAGCTAGGCATTCCAACTGAGACTAAGACTCTGTTGTGCTAGAATCAAACCAACACCAAAGGAGAGCCCCTGAAAATTTCCAGTCCCTCTATACTGTGGAGTTTCCAGTCAAATTCATAATTAAAATGGCAGTGAGATTTGTTCTCTAAGTAGCGTGGTCGAAGAGAAAAGGGTGACTTGTGTGAGCAATGGCTGCTCCAAAAAGTGTTTTAGCCACCTTTTTTGACATTTACTTGGTATTAATTAGCTACCATCTGGAGGGAAAAATTCCTTTTAAGCTAAAAGAGAGAATATAGAAAATGGGCCTGAGGCAAATCTTGTTTTCAAGGCTGTAATGCCACATTTTCCTTTGGCTTCTTGTTCCTGCTCACCATTCCCATGCCCACAACCTCTATTGCTCTAACACAATATTTTTCCAGGACTGCATGATAAATTCAAGTCATTTCAGTGATCCACTACACAGTGAAGTGGTTGGGAAGTGAGTCTTCTCAGCTCTGACCATTTCAGCAGCATACTAGGAGGGATGGGCACCAGCAAGGGGCAGGGGAGAGCTGGCCCCAGCTGCACTGCTGGGAAGGGCACCCTGTGCCTGCACCACTGCAGAGACAATGCACCACCTTGTCACACCCTCAGCCTCTCTGTTGTGACCCCTCACTTAAGACAACAGATATTCCTGCAATGCTGCTGTTGCAAGTCCCAGATAATATCTATTTTCCAGGCCAGATGAGACAGAAGATCTGGAAAATGTTAAAAAAGCAAAAATCAGAGAGTCTGAAACAAGAATCAGATATTCTGATACAGTCTGACCCAATAGGCCCTAGATACTCTCCCCAGAGGTTCACTTACTTTGTATGGAAACCTGTCGTTTTTCTTACTGATATGCTATTGCGTCAGTGCCCTCAACAAACTCTGCAGTGGGTGAGAATGTGGAAACTGGCTTATATTTAAAAATAGTTAGTTAATAATTCTTCCAACTTTTGGTCTGAAAAATGCAAGTCAGATAGCCATCCTGAATGTTTGACTTTGAAATTTCAAGATAATTTAAATTATCTGTGTGACTCATAGTGCCACCTTTTTTGTTCCCTGATTCAATGCACAACACCGAGAAAAGGATTTCCCAATTGCAACCCTATGGGTAGATTCAATTTTTGTTTTCTGTGAATATTCTCTAATACTAATTTGAAATTTTTCACTGGTAGAGATATTCAGTTCAATAAACTCATTCATTTGCCTATAAAATTTTGAGGAGTTACAAGGTATCCACTCTTCTTTAGTGAAGGATGCAATTAGTACTATTTCATCTTGTAGTCATAAAAAAATAGGGAACTTTAAGCCTGGACTCAGAGCCAGGAGACTTTCAACTGCAGTCAAAAAAACTAAAGTAAGGGCATATATTAAATGCAGGTAGAAGAATATCTTAGACCTTAGAAAATCAATTGAGAAGTAATGAACATTGATGAACATATAAAACTTGCAGAAAGTCTCATTTATTCATTGTGAGCTTCAATAAAGGACATCTCATTTGTCTGCTACAGAGCTGGAGCAGGATGGATTAGACGACATAGTGAATATTTTGCTTTGTGTTTTATTGATCTGAGTGGGAAATACAGATTGCACTGTAGAGTATGAAGTGGATACAAGACCACTGAAGTCAATGCAAAGGTTTCTTTTGGTTTTGGGGGGGTTTAGAGAAGCTAACATCTGTGAACTGTGAGTTGCCCAGTGAAGAATATTCTCTCTTTGGCCCAAATGAACCCTAGCATTTTCCTGTCCTTTTCTTCTATGAACCTAATCACACAGAACAAAACTACAGTCTTTAATTTCAGAGATGCATGCGTGCATCCTCCTACTTTGACTTTCATGGCTGCCCGTAGAATGTGGGCTTAAAAAAATAAATTTGGGGCAGAAATAGTTAGATGCTAGATGCAAATTTTGTCCACCATCTTAGAATGACACCTCCCAGATATTAGTGTAATCCTAAAATTAACCTTAAATGCTAATCTGAATTATATCAAATGGGTTGTGCCTGGATTAGCAGCACTCAAGATATAGTTGAAGAAAAAAAAATTGTATTTGGGAGACCAGTCACTGGGTGCTGGGAAAGAGATGAAGGTCATCAGAAGGCGTATCCTTTGTCTCCATGACTGAGTCTGGTTAGAACATCTCCAACAGGTAGAAATTTATTTTCTCAGCCATCTCCCCCGGTGTTTGAAGAGTCTAAAGGTAAGCCTAACACTGAGGAAAATAGAGACTTCCTATGCCAAAGTGCAGACAATGGGGAATGGATGCTGTCTGCAGAGACATTGATTTTAAATATATATGCCCTATTACCTTTTTGTTCCACTGACATTTTGAGGTAGATATTTTTTCAAAAGCAAATGTACATCAGATAATATTTGGAAGAGCTACTGAACTCCACTTACAGTTCCATCTGATTCTAACAGCAACTTGAATCAAAATTGTAGATTCTTCTTTGCAATAAATACACAAAGACCACGACATAGCTTTTTTCCTCTTTCACTTATTTTTTTTCCACTTTTATTTCAAGGTTTTGGAAAATTCTTTGTATCCCAGAGCAGCAGGACAAATTTGTCTTGATACTTGAAGGGGCACAAAGAATGTGGAATTCAGCTCCTATATGGTACAATGTGGCCTGAAATGTCAGTAAGATAAGATGGATATAAAATGCTGTGTGCTTGTGAAAAATTTGTCACAAAATATTAAAAATCACAAAGATGTTCTTTATTCTCTGATTTTGGCAACTGCAGTTTGTCTTTAAATACTCATGATGAAATGTTCTAGTTAAAGGTATCCATATGCATATTTAAAAAAACCCCTTTAAACAGGCATCAGAAATCTCTCACCGTGCTATTTAGTCTTTCCTGAGAATTGATAAGTCCTGCTGAGCTTTGCTTCAGTTTTAATATAAGTCATAAGTGATGTGTAATTTGTTTTAGAAACTGATGAGCTTTCAGATCTTTGCTGGTTTTGGAGGGAGTGTAAATTAAGGTGGCTGATGAACATGTGGCTGCTTGTACCTCTTCTGCTGTATAAGTCAGTAGCAGAAATGCTCTTCTGGCAACAATAGAAAGCACTGAATGGGTTTGTAAGGTTTGCTTAACGACAAGGAGACAGAGAAGGAAGGTTTGGACTACTGCAGGGAAGAGGATGCTTCTGGCAAGACGAGTGATTGCATTTCAGAGCTGGTTTTCAGCAGGACTGTGGGTGGCACAGGCAAAGCTTTTCACAGGAGACTGGGCAATATCCTCTATTCAGACTCTGATGCTGCTCCTCTTGCCAGGGCTGCTAAGAAATTAGAGATATGGTCAGATTTATACAAGCTGTCACAGAATCATATTTTATCACTTTATTTTCCCCACTCAAAAGCCCTTTGTCTCTGCCTTTTTGTACCTTTCCTCCAGTGCATTGCCACCAGTCATGAGTGAGGGGAGCTGAGCTCTTGGTGTGTTAGATGCAGGGCAGCCTCATCAGACAAGAGCAGAGTCGATGAAAGCTCCTCACCTCAAGACTTAATTTGGGTTTCAAACATGAGCACTTGCAAACAATATAAAATCAATCACCTTAATTGTCAGTGTAAGCTACAGTCTGACCCTAAATTTCCTTTCTCTTTGGTGTCTCTTCAACAATGACAGAGAACAGACCAAACCTTTAATTCCCTTTTTTGCTTTCCAATACTTCTTGAGTATTTCAGTCTGCCATAGGCTGCATCTTTTGATCTTTATCTACTTTTAAAATTTCCCACTACTATGGCATACAACAAATTTCTTGCACTTCAAGTCAAATCCTGCTTCTGCTTAGCGCATTCTGTAAGTGCCAGATGAGAAGGCAGCTATTATGGCTTAACCCCTTTTTAGTTATGGATCCAATAGTAACAGTCAAGAGAAGTGCAAAAGATTATATTTGACCCCATATATTGTGAATATCTGTAGTAAGCTCAAACACCAAGATACTAGCAGCTTCTCAGAGTATCTATTCCTGGTGTAGTCTGCACATTAATTTTCTGGGAAAGGTAAAGGAAAATGTTTTCTCCATAAGTTTTATGGGGCTAGAGTGATTTATCCGCTTTTCTTTCAAAAGGCTTCAAGTCTGTGAGGTCTTGAACCACCCTCAAAAGACCGCTAATGAACAATGTGAACAACGGAGTAAAAGCAAGAGAAGTGGAGAAAGCAAAGGAAATTACTATTACTATTATTACTTTTTATTAAAATTATTACCTTTTATAACAATGATGAAGACTGCCAGAGTTAGTTACTGATCTTTAGCACAGAACCTCTCCACACCCTTCAGAGAAATTTTTCGTATCCTAAACATGGAAAATCGTTATATCTGCATCTTTTCTCAGTATAGAGCACCAGTATCTTTCAGACAACAGGGACACCACAGGGATACTTGATTTCATCCCATACATTCACATCCTTGGAATGAGATTAAATGGACTAGGTAAAGCATTAATTTCCATGAGTTTGTTACTTAATTACCATCCCAAACTGCTGCAAGATCATCAAGCATGACGAGGAATAAGAAGAAAAAAAGTTATCTTCTGTATTTTACATTCAGCAGCAGCCACACTGCGTTTATCTACAGTAAAAATGCTTGTGCATCTGCTTTCTTCCCAAGGCTTCAATGCATACTAATTATTTTCTCATGTATATTAACTAGGATTTTATAGCTTTAGTGCTTTGTGCACTGTTTCAAATCTTTATCCCATAGCGTTTCTCTTATCTTGCTTGCTTAGAGTTGGTAATATTTTTTCATAAAAGTCTGGTGCAAATTCCTTTTTTTGCACAGGCAGTCTTGTCAGTTTACTACTAGAGCACAGTGCAAAGACCATACTGTTTAGGGGACCCTTATGTTTCCTGGGTGAAATGAAATACCAGAGTACAGTATACTGGGGTAAATTGCCTTGGTTTAGGATGTTTCCTTTGTCTCCAACCACAGCCTGGGCAGGTCCCTCTATGAGTGCCAAGGGATTCATTACAAGCCCCCACACTGATGACTAACTCTAATATCACATATATTGAGTACATATGGTTTACAGATACTGCAGGTATTTGAACGATAATACAGCTCTAAGCTTTGTCCTCATTGTCCTGGTTCCACTTTCCACCATTCTTTGTCTCTGCCTTGCTCTAATTGAATTCCTAGTAGTACCTCATCTTTTTTGAAGCAATTCAGCAGTTTTTCATGTATCACACTGATATTTATTGAGATGTTGGCCTGCCTTTTTTGTATCAATAATTTTAAGTGAGAAATGTGTATTTTTTTGTGTTGTTCATAGACAGAGAAACTAAGCATACCAAGTCATGATTAAAGTCAGCAGTTTCCTCCTCTCTCTCCTCATTTAGCAGGCACTGGAAATATCCTTTTTTATATCACTGCTTGGCCTAAATAATATGTAATTCACAATTGGTATTAATACTGCATCTGGCCATTACACCTGGCTTTGCTTCAGTAGTTCTTCCATGGTCCAAGGGTTGCCTTTATTAGCAGATCAGCCTGAGGACTGAGCCTGCTGGAGAACTGCAGATAGGATTCCCAATCCCCTCCTAACTGTTCTGACATATTATCCAATCTTTGCAGGCCCATAAAACTTTAAATGAGAACTACCTACAAATTTAACTTTACAATACAGTCACACTTTGCTGATTTTGAACTTTCTCCCCACACACATACAATTCAAACAGATCCAGTTTTTAATTTATTGCGGCAGTCAGAGGGTGAGGATAATATATTCACGGTAATGCTCTCAAAGCATTTATCATTGCTAGCTAACAGCTGCAAGCTTACCTTAAAGAGCTTTTCACATGACCTGGTGTGGTGAAAGGGATGGGGCTACACATGCATTTGGCTGGGCCAGTCACCCCTTTGAAAGGCAGAGTCAAAACCCGTGGATTGTGTTTTAAAACAGATGCACTCAGTCTATGGGCACTCTTGACTGGTTGGCTGATTCAACATACAAAGCTTAAAATGAGACTGGACTCTAGAAATTCTATAAAAGTGTAGTATGGGGACTTGCATATTTGCAATGTCATATGGTGTTTCTTCCACTTTGCTTTTGCATTACTTTCATTCCTACCTTCATTTTCTAGTCCTACACCCTGGCCATGGTAGTCACACACTGTCACCTACAATAATCTGCCACTAAATTGCCTTTTTTTGGGTAATTTGAGAGAGCTGTGGGCTTTCAGAAGTTGCTTTACCTTCACAAAATTATGTCCACCTCCTTCACTATGAAGAAGAAAGAACACTTGAAAGTTTAGGGTTACCCTAAGGATTCAGGGAGCATATGTGGAATTCCAAGATCTGCCCAAAACCTTTTGTCTGGTTCTATGAGCATCTCTGAATCTTTTCATATAATTGTTCCTCATTCTTGTGATGGGGTGATGGTTTGGTACCTTTTTAATTAATTAGGTTAGGAGGCAGCAGTAAGAGGATACACACCACATGATCAGGTAAGCATAGTAAAGAGGGCCCAACGATTACTGCAGCAGACAGAGACCATTTCTAAGGGTAAAACAAAGCAGAATTTTACAAAACAATTCTGTACACAGTTTAGGTAGAAACACCAAGGTGCTGATACACTGAGATGTACCTCATTTACCTCTTTTGCTTGTTGAATCCAGAGCTGGAATCACAGAATCATAGCCATTATGGGGTTTGGAGGGTGTTCTGGAAGCCTACTGGTCCAGTCCTTATTCATAAAAGAGTCAGCTAGACAAGGTTGCCCGGCTGAAATCTGAATAACTTCAAGGATGGAGTTCCCACATCCAAGGATGGAGTTCTGGACGTCTGTTCCAGTGTCCGACCACCACATTTTCCTTGTGTCTAATTTCCTGTATTCCAGCGTGTCTGTAGTGTTTTGCATCTTTCCACTGTTCCTCTTTGAGAGTAGTCTGTCTTTACATCCTGCCATTAATTAGCTTTAGACTGCACTGTGTCCCTTCACCTATCTTCTACCTGGGCTTAGCAAACTCACGTCTCTCAGCCTGTGCCCTCTGCCAAGTGCTCCATCCCCTGGACCACCCTGGCTGGCCTGTGCTGGACTTGCTCTGGGATGTCCTTATCTTTATTGTACTGGGGAGCCCAAAACTGCACAGATCTCCAGCTGTGGTCTCATAAGTTTTGAGCAGAGGTAAAGGACCACTCTCCTGGACCTTCTGGGTGCACTTTCGCTAATCCAAGGTTCTGTTGGTCTTCGAGGGCCCATTTCTGGGTCATGTTGAATTTGTTCACCAGGACGCAAAGGCTTTTTTTATCAAAGCTGCTCCCTGATCATTCATTCCCTGTCCTGTATCTTGTGTATTGAGCTGTCCCATCCCAGGTACTGGGCTTTGCTTCTGATTTTGTTGAACTTAGCGAGATTCTCTACCCTACTGAGGTCCTTCTGAATTGAAGCCCTGCTCCCCACTGTATTTTACTGTTCTCCCCAGTTTGTCATTTGCAAACTTGCTGAGAGCGCTTTCTGTCCTATAATCCAGGTAATTAATAAAACTACTGGACATTATTGGTTCCAGTGCTGGCTCCTGAAGAATTAGTTTGTCTCGTTACTGGCCACTAGATGGGCTTTGAAGTCTGGAGATGAACCTTTGAGCTGGCCTGTCCAGCCAATTTTCAAGTCTATTTACTGTCTGTTTTTCTAGTCTGTATCTCTCTAATTTGGCTAGAAGGCTGCTGTAGGAAAATACATCACAGACCTTAGTAAATCCAAGATAAACAACATCCACAGTTCTCCCACCACCCATGCTACCAGTCTTCCCAGCTGGTAGATGATTGGTAGAAGGCAATCAGGTTGGTAAAGTATGATTCATTCTCAATAACTCTGTCTGGTTGTTCCCAGTCACCTTCTTGATATGCATGGAAGGAAACAAAAATTAAAGCTTTATGCCTTAGTTTTAGTGAAATCTAAGAAACTGGTATCAAAGTGACAAAATCTGGTAAACACTGACAGAGCAAATCTGCAGAGCTATTTCGGAGTAGAACCGCATTTTGCTTTGTGGTGGAAGGAGTCACATAAGCACAGATGTAAATGAAGGATTTGGCAACAACTCCAGGATGATTAAGTTTAGGCTCCTTATACACACAGAGAGCCAAAGTCATACTGTCAACTGATCTGAACAGATTGCATTAGCTGAGATCTGATACCTTGTATTCAAAGATAACAATATTTGTACAGCTATTGAATTTTCTGAAGTGTAAGGATTGCAGATAATTTAATTTGTAATTGTAGTCCATTCTTAATCTTAACTGCTTTCTTAGGCTGTTATATTTAAATTCATATTCAAGAGCTTCATGTTCCTTATATGAGTGTTTCTTTTAATTAAACAGGATAAATGTTTGCTACTGTGAGTTAAATTCTGAACCAAACAGAAATTGGATTGTGTTATCTCTGGGTGAATGTCTTTTGAGATAGTTCCTGTTTGTGCTGCCTCATTAAAGTTGTCTAGTACATATTTAGCTGTTAAAAAAAAAAAAAAAAGAGAGACCTTATAAGTATTCCACTTAAGCCCATTTGGTAGGGTTTTCTCACCTTGTTTATAATTATCTGTACTTTTAAAATGTCGGTGTTATAAGGTTAACAAATCCCCCTTTCTGCAGCAAGTATATTTGAAGGAGACTCAGTGGAAGAAAAACCCTTCCTATTCCTCTGAGTCGCTAAGGTGGCACAGACTGCTGATGCACCTTATCAAAAGTACTGAGAACACCTTACTAATTCCTTCAGCTTTTGCACAGCATGACTTATGCTATGGCTTGTGTTCATGTGTAATCTATTTTTTAAGGCTAATTCACAAGAGTTCAGTGGGATTTATTTCTGTATGTATGACTGTTACCTAGGAAATAGCAGCAAACAGTCTCACTGTTCTTTCATGAGAACAGCATGTGCAGTTAGGGACCAATTGTTTAGTTTCACTATTGAAAAATGACTTTTTTTTTAGATTGTTGTTTCTTTTTTCCCCAATATATTTCTAGAATCTCTCTTAAGTAAAAATAACTCTGCTGCTACTTCTCTAAGCACCTACAGGTAGGAAATCTTAGTGAAACGAGATGCAGGCATGAGGCATCTGCGTTTCAAAGGTGTGTTAATGTAAAGTGGAGTTACTCAGTTCTAGGCCAGCTGTTTATACCAGACTCAAGCCAGAGGTGGTAAAAAAGTCTTTATTTTCAGATGGCCATGCAGCAGCCTCAATAAAACAAATCCATCTTCTGTCTAATTTCCAGTGAACAGGTGTTAAATTAATAAAATGTTACCACAAGTACAAATCCCGACTAGTCCTTCCCTTTCTTTAGATGCACGAAGAGGTATTTCAGCAGCACAGTAATGCAGGACTGTGGGCTGTGAACCTTCCTATCAGAAGTGCAAGTGGTGCTCCTTGGATCACTGTTAAGCCATGTTAGCTGGTGTGATGGTCTGCTCAGGTAGGAGGGTGAATTTTCCTCATGTCTAAGGAATTGACAACATAGTTCTGCTCATCAAGGTCTGTTACTATGGGGACACTCTTTCTGTAGGTACCCATTCTTAAAAATTTGGGATTACAGTTTTTCATAAGTGGCTCCAGATATAAAAGCTTATAATTTCACCTGAAGAGATCTGAAGAAACACCATTCTTTAGAAAGTGACATATGGCTTTCCATGAAACCCTCAGACTGACCTCAAACTAAGTATCAAATACAGCATAAGAGTATTAGGACCAGTCACTGTGAAAACTCTTTGTTGTGATATAAAGTATTTTAAAGAAGTGGTAAAACATAGAAGGGCTGCTGTTGATGTAATATCCAAGAATAACACTCTGGCTTGACAAACCATTAGCAAAGCTCTAATGTGGACAGCTCCTCTAATGAGTTGAAAATGAAAACACATGGCCATTATCCATTAAGAGTTTCTCAATACATCAAATAAAGTTTTACACAGATGCCTCACTAACTGCAAGGTTTCTTTATATTTACAACTGGTGGCAGAGGTCTTGTGGTCATTCTGCAGGCAGAGACATCACAGCTATGTAAGGCACACTTCCCTGTACTGCTAGAAGGATGGGAGTTGTCTGTACAATAAGATTAAAACCACAAACAAAACTGGGTAGCTGCTTATGAGGCAATGTGATGAAATACTCTATGTAAATTTATTTAAATGTCTAATCTCCAGCTCTTTTTTATTGTTTTGTTTCTTTTTAGGTGAACAGAGTGACATAGATGTAGAGGAACATTTGCTGGCTACTATAAATACCCATTGTGAACATCTTTATGTGTGACTTCTATTTATACTCTTCTCTATTACAAATCCTGCCTGTGCTTTTCTCCACTGTAGTCCTTACAATCCCTGCAGAATGCTCTGTGTCACCTCTGTTGAAGGAAATGTGTTGATTGTGGTCTTCCAGTGTGTTCTCAGGGTAGCACAGATCCTGCTTCCCTGACACAGGACAGACTTGTTTCTGACTTCCCTAAAAACACCAGCGGATCCCTTCCGACTCAGACTGCTCTGTGGTTCTGGGATTCTGATAAAGCTTTCGTTGTCTCAAACACCATCCCCAGCCAGATTTGGTTTTTAAAGGTACATTTTCTTTTTGGTAGCTTTTTTTTTTGCTTTTGCCATGAGGTTGCTGGGATAAAGCTGCATCCTGAAGACACTTATTTAGATCTATAGGAGCCAGATCCAATCTTGTGCAGTCTTTCTAAGTGCTGAACAAACACCACTGCCCGAGAGAAGTGCACTTGCTTGCTTTTTCCTCCTTTTAATTCCCAGATGGGGGAGATGATGTTAAAAGACTGCAACCAGTGACTGTGAGCACAATAAAGTAAACTCAGCTTTGTCCAGCTTCTTTTTTCCTTAACTCTTCTTTTACAATAGAATTTTTTTCTGCCTCCCTCTGTTAAAAAATAATTATTTTCTTGCATGCCCTTGCATATTTTGTTATTACAGTTATCCTGTAAAGTGTATACACTTAATGGGACATAAGAGTGGATGAGGAGTATTAGAGTATATGAAGAGAGTATTATGGAATTATGGTTTAGCTTTTTGTGTCTTGTCTTATTGAGTGAGTTATTTGTCCTTAATGAATGTTTTCTCATTAATTGTGTTAGAATTATGGTTTATTATAAATTAATGCATCATAGTGAATGATCTTGATCTTTACTATTTAAGAGTTTTTTGGTTATGGGTGATTTATGATGACTTCTCAGAATTTTCTATGCAGTACAGTTCACTTAATTGGGAGGGTTACAAATCTCTCACTGTCTGCTACAGTGCAGTGTGGTGCCCTTAGAATTTAAGTTGCATTTCAGCATATAAAAATCAATCGATACCTAATACTGGCTTTGCCTGCAAGCTGGAGTACTCTGCAGGTACAGAGTGGTATTATAAAATATAATTCTGGTTGTGTGGATCCCCATTTGTCTGAGTCATTCTTTTTCTCTTGCTCCGCTGTGGCCATTAAAGAAATCAATCCTAATTCAGGGTAGATCCTAAAGCATATAGTGCAAAGCTTTTTTAAACTGTCTCTTAAAACAGAAGGTGATATGCAGTATATCAACACAGTGTTGTCCTCCAAGCCAGTGGCACTTGTTATGATCACCTAAAAAGTATTTCTTCCCTTCCATTGATGTGTGTTGATTCTTCTGCACTTAAAAGACAGCAATAATGAAAGAAAGATCCCTCCCCCAAATATTTTCTTTGGGAATTCCTTTTTCAATACTGATTGGCTTTGACTTTTATCCAGAAATTCTTGCAAAATCACTGTGTTAGATTATCAGTTATCAGTCTTGTCTTTCTTTTGCAAGGCTTGATGGGCAATTATTTAAAGACCTTGCCTTATTATGATTACCTGCCTCACCTCCCAAAATACTACTTTAAAATTAAATGTAGTGATTTCCCCCTTTTGTTCTAATTTTTGTTTAGTCTGTTGTTCTAAGAAACCCATGAAGGTTTTGATTCATTGGTTTAATCCTTACTTTTTCTGTAGTATGTCATAGTTTCTGTCTGGATGGTTCAACCCTTCTGTTGCTTTCAGTTTATTGTTGTCCTGCATGATAGTTTTGGGGGTTGATACTGTTTCACTTTAAACAAATTCCACAAAATCCCACTAGGAATTTTATTGGGGTCCTAACTTGTTTGGGGTTTGGTTTTTTTTTGTAGCACACCAGGTATTTGAGAGCTAATTTGGAGCTCCGGAAAGTTTCTGACAAGGTGCGGGACCACCTTGTGCTACAGCAAGAAAGCCAGGGCTGCAAACAGATGTAATCCCTGCCCACTTTGAGTGTGTCACACTCATGTATTTGTCTCCCACGTGAGAGCTATGCTCTGCTTTCTCTACTGTCCACAGCTGAATCCTTCTATTTTGGGTAGCTTTAGGCATAGAATTCACTACAATTCAGACGCTAAAACTTGTTAACAGCCTTCACCCCCACACCTAGAGTTCCCTGAACAGCTAGTTGGAAAAAGAGGTCCAAATAAAAGTATAAATTCATCCCCCAGTAACATCTGTCCATGGTCTTAAAAGACACAGGATTAAAATGGGAAGCTATGGATACAGTGTTGAGTGTATCCCAAAAATGTTTTTGATCTCTGCCTGGCCTCACTGGATTGTTTTAGCTTGTTTTTAATTGGTTAGTGCAAAATTTATATGGAAAAGTCTCCCAATACATATACACAAACAGATTTTATCAAACCAGAAAAGAGACAAGCTCTGAGCAACCAAGTGTTTCCTTGGGTCAAAAACAAAACCAGCAAGCTTAAAATATGTTGGGAACAACACTGTTACTAATTCCTTGTGTAAATCACTTCACCTCTCTCTGCATCTTTTTATTCTTCCTGTCTTTGTCTTGGCTATTTAGGTCAGAAGTTTATTGTGAAAAAGATGTGTCTTTTTGAACATGTTTATGTAGCCTATCACAAGGAAATGGTGCTCTTGGAGGGTGGTGGAGGATGTGGAAGGAGGTGGAAAAATCTACATTTTCCTCTTTGCCATTTTGTTCCCATGAACAGGAGCTCAATCTGCATGTCTGCATCTAGGGCCAGGTGGGAATATAAAATATCTGAGTCTTGCTATAATCTGGCTCTTTGCAACAGCTTTGGGAACCCTTCAACAAACACTCCTAAATACGTTCCACTTTTTTTTGTACCACCCTGTGAATACATCTGAACACCCTCTGAGGTAAGACTAGAAACAGGCTCTTCTACTTAACCACACCTTGCTCCATGGACAGAAACTACCACAGTGCAAAATGTGTGAGCCCAGGCAAGTTCCTTACTCGCCATTCTGTAGCAGGAAGGTCTCAAGGATTTCTCATTTTACTGTCCTGTACCTGAGTTACAGGATTAAAAAAAATGCAAATCCAATGCTTTGAGATTTTTGCTTTTCTCTTGAAGCAAATGATATAACAGGAGAAACTTTGCCCATTTTTAAGGAAATCTCATATAAATTCTAGGTATGGAAGGCCAGGTGGTGTATCTGAGTACCTAGGGAATAATTAGTTATACAAGAAAGCTGTGTTATCCATGGTTAAAGTCCTCCATAATTCTTAATTATATTAAATTCTTCCAATTTAACTTAGAAAAGGAATGACTTATATTGGAGTATCTGTATCTTTCTCTGCTATTCTGTCTTTAAACAGCCTCAGCACTATGGAGAAAGCAATAAAAAGTTCAAATCAACTTTTGTTCTGAGATTATCCATTACATTTCTGTAACATGCTAAATGTGAAATGGGATATTCCTATTCTATCTTACTCTTACTCAGAAATACAAATGTGACATCAGGAAACAAGGAAAGACGCTGCTATTAACCCTTTTGTATTCTTGACTGCAGTAGAATGCATTTCATATTAAATGGGATAGTATAAGACATCTAAAAGTATCTTCAAGGGACATTGTCAGCAGATGTTAATTTGTGGATGTCGTTTATAGCTTTGGAAGTAAGCAGTAACTTTGTTTCTTATTTGTTTATCTGATGTGAAAACAACCCTGTGTTGTCAGCACTGTTTTCAGCACAAATCCAAAACACAGCCCCATACTGGCTAAATAAAATTAACTCCGTCCCAGCTAAAACCAGAACATTATCTTAATCAGGAATTCTTTTCTCTATGGGAAAAAATAGCCGGTACCCATTGTAATTGCTGCACTATTCCTTCTCAGAGAAGAGATGTGCTGAGTCACTGATAAATAATTCACTTAGGCCTAAAACCATCCAAGGCAACTTTTGTCTGCTGCAGATACTTCACTCTTTTATTCACCTGCCCTGCTTATGTCACTAGGGGCACAGAACAAGAGAAAGACTGGCAATCAAGTCTAGTTAGGGTAAAGGAAAATAAAATTTCCCCCCATCTTTACATTAGACTTTTGTCACAGAACTGGATTATTCAAATTATAACATATGACGTTCCATTACTTAGTAACGAGATATTTCAGTTCTACCCTTCCCAAATCACTGCATTTTTCAAACAATTACTGTTGGCTGTTGTTGGTAAAGGGCTTGGATTTATTATACAGCTTGAAAAATCACTAGTGAGTTTTGGAAGTTGGGCTATCATGATTTAGATGTGGACATGGCTTTGAGGTGAGACATATTACACACATTGTCCCAACGTGACACGTTATTCCAAAGCTAGGAGTCTGTTTTGTGGTTTGGGATCTGACTTGGCACGAGATTTGTTCTCACCTGCAAAGCACACAGCCCTCTTGTAGCCAGGCCTGCATAATAGCAGCAGTAATGTTGGCTGGGTCTGGGGTGACCAAATATTGTGAAAGATTGAAGAAAGATGAAAAAAAGCAGCAGGTGACACTGTGTGACAGGCCTGAGACTGCCAACTTCTGCAGGACCGCGACAAGCATCACTGTGAGGTGCTGACACCCGGGACCTGCTGGTGCAGTGTCCCAGGATGTCTCTCTAATTCACTGCTTCTTGTCTGCCTGAGGTTGTCTGCAGGCAAAAATGTCAAGCTTGTTGCCCTTTATCTCCCCCTGCTTTGGCACATCACCTGTTCCCCATGGGAGTGTGGTTATTTTGACTTTATGCAAATGGAGAAAAATGGATCTGTTTGGCTGCTGCAGCAGAGTGCTTCTTCTCACCCTAAAATGTGCAGTGTCAGTGCCACGAAGTGGTGCCAATTCCCACCATAATTTCTGTCCCTTTGCCTTATCTGTCATCTGCATGTTTTTGCATGTCTGCAAGGTTCACTGACTGATGCCAGTTTTTAGACAGCAGATGTCCTTGTGTTCACCTTTCTGTTGAACAAAATACCAGCCAGTGACAACCCAGACAACTTTGCTTCTGTAATTTAAAAGCACTAAATATGGCATGGAGTCTACTTTAGTGCAGACAATTTGATGTTTTCTTTATGAGACTACTAAAAAGGTGATTAACACATGCACTTTGTTAGAAAAATCAGCAGAAAACCAGACTGCATTTTGATTTTTCCCCTCTCTGTATGAGTTATACAATTGTTTTTTTGGCTACTAATGGTTGGTGGTAGAGATGTAGCTGGGGTCCATAATTCATGTAACAGTTGCTCTTTAATTTGCTTGCTGTTCACAGGGGCTTCCCTGTTGACATTTTTTCTGTGGTGTTCTATTTTTGAGAGGCTCAAAAAGTGATGTTGGTGTGGAGGATGATGAGGAGGAGGAATACTTCCTCCTCTGACCCCTTTCAATGGCATTTGTTTCAATATACTTCACATTTCCTACATCTCCATTTCTAACAGTGATTTGGGAAATCAGCATGGTCCAGTCTTTTGCAATAGGAAATCATCAGGCCTTTGATATTGAAAATTGTTACATCATCAAAAGACACTCACTTTCAAAACTGTCAGGCTTTGGTACAAATCAGCTACCTTTTCGAAACTAGAAATATATGTGGAGCTCATGTTTGGGAAAGAAAATTAGCCTTGATGATTACTTATTAACTAATCTTCTCCAGAATTATGTTCTTCTCATAGCACTCAGCATGATTTTTTCCATATTTATTGAAAATATCGCTTTGTTAGAAAACTAAACTCTAATCTATCGTTGTATTGACAAAGGTATAAGTACTTAATTGCCAGCTTGTTGGTTCCAGTGCTAGTTGTGCTTTTGAAACAAATGTCATATTTTATGAAATTAATTGAGCTTTTAATGAACAAAAGTTCTCCTGAGCTTCATTTAAATGTGAAGTAAATGTTTCTCAAGGGGCCCATTCTCAGGCAATACCTACTAAAGTTGAATTTGTTATGCTGTATGAGGATTTTTAGTTCCGGAATATTTTCATAAAGAAATCCCAGGAAATAAAAAATGTTGTATGGGAATTGCTCCAATTAAGTGACTAAAATCCATTGACTGGCTCCAGGGTGCCCATTTTTCCATATTGCAAACAAGATCTTATTGTCTCAACTTGGCCTGTAATTTGGCATAGGCAGAAAGCTTTAATTGCTCCATCAGTTTTACTGTTTGCTTTAGGTATTTATTGCCTTTTTTGTTAGGTTTTGTAATTTTTAAATTTCTCATTCTTGTAATGATTTAGGAATCTCTGTCCTAATGACATTAATGTAAAACCTATTTGAAAACACTGCAGCTGAAAAGCACTTATTTTGGTTCTATACAACTAGGCTCATTTAGCATGTTCGTGTATTGCTGAAAATTTCCCTGACTTCTGTGGATATTTTTGTTTTCTTTTATCTTTATTACACAACTATGAAGTTCTAGTGTCTCTTAGAAAAGTATTATAATACCAGTCATGTACAAATACTTTCTGCAGACATTTTTTGTGGCCAGTTGTAGCTCTGAAATCAGAGATTGTCTGAGGTGGTGGAAGCAGGAGTTATGGTAACCAGTGCTGGATAAAGGAAGACATAAGATTGTGCCTTAAGTTATCGAATTCCCACAACTATTTCTCACCAAATAAGAACTTCAACATAATTACTGTGAGCTCTGGAGAAAACATTTAGAAATATTTTTGTTTAACATCAAAGGAAATTACTACCCTAATGCCTCCATGCTACTTAAGAGAAGACTGATTAATAATGGACCTTGTTAAAAAGATTTAACTAAAGGTCTGTTTCATTACTGATAACAGGAACAATGTTGTGAAGCTAAAGGAAGAAGTCTGCAAATATGGTTCACCAGAAGAAGGAAAAAACATTTAAGCATTTTGAAATTAGAAGTTTCATATTCCATGGTGTTGGAATGTATATTTTCTTGAATACTGGGTTCATCTGAGAAAGCAGCTTCCAAGCATTAGGGAGGCCTGTGAGCCAGAACGCGTGAAGCTTTACTGCTGTCCAAGATAAAAAAAAAGAGTAGCTCCACCAAGCAAACTTCATCGTGTGAGCTAGAGAATGCTCTTGGGTTTTCATTTAACCAGCACTGGTGAACATATCCCTCTCCCCTCTCTCACCTCTGACAGCGTTTAATTTCACAGCTACCAAAACCCATCATGTAGACTGGTGGAAAGGTACTTGACCATTGACTCCCTGACTAGAGATTAAAAAGAAATTCCTGTGAATACATGAATGAGTCTTTCTTTCTGTTCTGCTGCAATACAGTCATCCAGCAGAAGTGAATCCTACGCAGAAATCTCATCCTAGCAATATTCCTCCTTTTTATGTATCTTGCCCTGCTATGGAATCTCTCCTGGCCTCAGTGCAGAGATGCTGGTATTCTACTTGAGATGTTATGGGACAAACTTGTTTTGTCCTTGTGACAGTGGCATACTGTGAGATTTATGCATTCCCTCTGGATAAAGGATTAACTCGTACAACAGATTTGATTACACAATACAACATTAATCTAGAAGCAAGGGTCCACTCCACTGCTGAGAGCAAAAAACAGAAGTAGGTTGTGGTAGATCCTGCCCATTTATTCCAGCTGAGAATTTCACCAAAAGACTGCTGAAGTGACCTGGTTGTCTGGGTTGATTTGAGAAGATTGTGGTGTTTGTCTGTTAGAGTCTGACACTTGCCCACTTCTGATGAGAAGGACATCCCCTACTGTTGTGCTGCATTATCATGTGCCAAAAGTTTCTCAAACTCTTCAGCACTTCAAGTTAACCCTATACCAATACATTAAGGAATACCTAGAATGCTCTTCGTGCTAAGTGTGCATCCACCATGGTACCAGAGGGGTTGGAAATTATATTCCTTCCATAATGCTGTTGAGAACAGGTACTAAGGCTGTGAAATAACTATCGTAATTCATAAGTGTCTGTGAAATGAAAAATCACAGAGCAGAGAGAGAATATCTCAAGTACTCTGCATTTGCTGTAGTGCTTTTTATTATCCTCAAAGGCAGGCAGAAGATCATTTCAACGCTATCATAATTTTCACATACAAAACATTAATAAAAATGGGCTCCTTGTTTTGTGTTTTACTAAAAGCAGCTACTACTTTCCCTCATCCCTTCCAGTAATTGTACTAATAAAGTTAATATTTGGCTCTAGCAGTAACCAGAATGATTTAAAATGGCTTCAAGACAACATTTATGAAATTCTTGGTTGCCTGAGAGATTCTGAAACAGGCACAGAAACTGCTGACCTAAAGGCTAGGTTTGTAGTTTGTGCTTTTGAATCACCTGGGTTGATAATCTCTGGTAGAGGGCAAAGATAATGAAGATGCTCTGTCTCCAGTACTCAAACAATGATATCCAGAGGCAGCTAAACATCACACTCAGGTGATCTGTAAAGACAAGTGTGAGATCGTAAAAAGGTACCTCCAACACTTGCTTCCCTCCTGCATATTCTTAATGCAATCATTCAGAGTTCATCTGACTTATTTTAGAGCTTTACAAAACAGATTATCTTTCTAGTGAAAAGAAATAAATGACAATTTTGGGGGCCAATTGCTGCCATTTACTTTAGGCCCTTACTTGAGAACTCTTGCCCTAAAAGCTCAGCTGTAAAGCTCTACATTTAATTTGAAGCATCCCACCTGTGAACACCTAAGTACGGAATGAGTCACCCGTCACTGCTCAGCTTCTGAGGCAGCTCATTAATACTGAGTGTAGCCCTGCTCACATCTGTCCCACGTGTTGCTGCTCCAAGCCCAGTAAATATCTGAGGACATAGACAGTTTTCACTGGCATACAGTAAGTTTTCTGCAAACCCATACAAAAAGGTTTATCTGAGTAAATACCACTTAGTGATGCTTTGTGTTCCCTGTTTGTGGATGTGCAGGCAGTCATTTTACAAGACTTATCATGTCACTGTCACTGGACAAAAACTTTTGGAAGATGACAGCACAGGAAAGGTCTTTTATGTGTGCAAATGTATTGAAATGAGTTATCCTCTCTCTAGACAGCAGGAAGAAAACAGTTTCTCCTGTAACTGGGCTAAACGATTTTGTGAGGCGCTCTGCACTATGTAGGGAACAGCTAAGTGAGTCACTGGTGCCCCTGCAGATGTGAATGGGTAGATGGAGCAAGGGACGTGAGCTTTTCTCTGTAGAATCCCAGCTAATTTTTATTTAAATTACATTAAAAAGTGAACCTTTACTTAGCTCTCCAACAGTCTGCAACACAGATTCTTCTTTCTGTTCCTTGAGTGCCTACTCGTGTTCAGAAGAAACCATTCAGAGTTATTCCCTTTGAAAAAGTGACTGTATTTAATGTGCATGCCTGAATCACAGAATCATAGAGTATCCTTAGTTAGAAGGGACCCATAAGGATTATCAAGTCCAGGTCCTGGTCCTGAACAAGACAACCCCAAGAGTCACACCATGTGCCTGAGAACATTGTCCAAGCATTTCTTGAACTCTGTCAGGTTGGTGCTGTGACCACTGCCCTGGGGAGCCTGTTCCAGCGCCCAAACACCTTCTGGGGGCAGAAACTTTTCCTAATATCCAACCTAAACCTTCCCTAACACAGCTTCAGGCCATTCCCTCGGCTCCTGTCATTGGTCACCACAGAGAAGAGATCAGTGCCTGCCCCTCCTCTTCCCCTCACAAGGAAGCTGTAACTGCAGTGAGGTCTCTCCTCAGTCTCCTCCAGGCTGAACAGACCAAGTGCCCTCAGCCACTCCCCACACGGCTTCCCCTCAAGGCCCTTCACCATCCTGTTGTCCTCTTCTGGATGCTCTCTAAGAGCTTTATGTCTTTCTTATATTGTGGAGACCAAAACTTCACACAGAGCTGGAGCTGAGGCCGCCCCATCCTGCTCTATCTCCTCAAGGCTGCCATGAACTCCCACAAGAAGCATGCAGGACACCTTTACCATGGAGTCCTTTCAGCTGGCTGTAAGGAAAGCAGTAAACAGATTCATACTATTGAGCTCTGTGTATGAAACTGTACAAACTACTGCACTTCCTCACACCCAGATTATCTTGGATTACAGAATTGGCTGGTTTTCTTAAAGAGAAAAGCATAATTTCCCTATCATAAATTGTTTTTTTTTCCAGGCGTACTGTGAAAGGTGACTATTTAACATTCTCCAAAAAAAACCCCACCATTCAATAAGTTACTCTCTGAATAACTACATTTACACATCCTTAGGTGGGATGTAAAAGAGTAACTATACAGTTCACCTTTGAGGACATGCTCAGTAATATTGATAATAATTATAGTCAACAATTGTAATAGTAGTTGTAGGTGAAAATTATGGGCCATCAGAAAGCTCTGGTCTTGCATCTGAGCTTGTTCATCTTTTATGCGTATTGCAACTTCCTCTCTGATTTTTGGTGAGAACAAAATCTTACTGACCAAGTCAAGACTACTGGCTGAGATCAGTGGTCTTGAAGCTAGGGCTTTCTTTTTTGGCACTGACTGATTTACCCTTCTCTAACAGTAGACTTAATTTCATTTTAATACAGAAAAATTAAGTTGTCTTTGCCATTAAGAAGAAATGCAGAGAATACCAAAAATAGCAAGGAATTGTGGTTTTATATTTTGCCTTTATTTTCCCACTTCATCATAGAAAATTCATTCACTGCCACCAGGAGAGATAAATTCTGGCAAATTATAAGACGAACGATAACTTTCCTTTACAATTTTCCTTGTAATCTTCTGGCAGAGTTTCCTTTAATAAAAAATAAATAAAAAAAAAATGAATAACAAGTAAACATTAGAGCCTTCATTAATATCAGCTACGCTGCACCATGTGGCCATTTCCCTTCCATTTTTGACACACATTTGAATTATGCTCAAGAATATGAAAGCAACATACTCAGGATTTCCTTAATGAGAAAAAGGGCTTTGGAACAATCCTGGTTGCATAAAAACTGAGCTTATGGGTCACACCTGAGCTGAAGATTTTTGTTGCTTGTTTGTTGTGTGGTTTGGGGAGGTTGTTTGTTTGTTTGCTTGTTTGTTTGGGTTTTTTCTTTTCTTTTCTTTTCTTTGAATTGATGTGAGTGTGTTTCAGGCTGGATCCATTGAACAGAACTGAAACCTCTGGGGTTTGCTTTTTCCTGAAACTGTTTTTACATGTGAGCTCTTTCTATTTATCTGTAGAGTTTTCTTTTCTTCCCTTGGCATTTCCTCCATCATCTAATAAAACCAGCTTACGAGGAGAAAGAAAACTGGTTTTTCCTGTCACAAAACAGATTAGATACATGAACTAATAGATGGTGCTGATAATATTTCCATTGAACAGGTCAAAATGAGATGCAGCAGTACTTTTAAGTTGCAAGAACTCAGCTGTGAGCCACAATTTTTTTTTTTTTTTTTTTCAGTTTTTAAGGTGTTTTTAATTGAAACTGAAATGCAATGTGGTAATACTCTGATGGCCATTATTCTCTCAAGGTTCTACTGTAATCTTTGGGCTTCTTTTTTTTTTCAGGTCTTATGGAGCCTTGGGAAATACAGAGTTATTCACTTGCTGAGGGAAACAGGGAGGATGTTGTTTAATATTTTGCTTTGTTTATACAGTGCCATTTGAAACATTTCAGGGCTCTGATTAAACTAGTTTTCTTTCTAGAGGAAATGGGTTGAGTTCAAGTTTCTGAGGGCAATATGTTCTGGGACATGTACTCGAGACTTTCTCTGCCTCCAACAATTTTGTAAATAACTTTAATATGCTTGTGAATGCCATAGCTGTGTATCAGCAATGTCTAGAGCATTGTTTGGGGGAAGGAAACAGAAGAGTGAGAACATTGTGCTCAAGCTCCTGACAAAAAATATGAATTTATCCTTTTAATGGATAGCTTTTGTTTCTTCAAAGTAAATAACCAACAAAATAGAAATCTTCTCTTGTAAAATTCCTTTTTGGGTAGAAAACTGTGTTGATGCACAAATCTTGGACCGCTCACTGAATCTTGTTTAAATGAAAACCGTATCTGAAGTTCCTGAATTAATTCCACTCACACTGAAATGTTAGCACAGCTTAGATTAAGACATATTAAAAAACTCGCACTTCATTAAGAAGTTATTAATAAAATTGCCATAGCCAGTCATCTTGAAGAAACACATTGTATTATTTCTATCAGCAGAATGTGAGAATTTTAAAAATAACATTCAATCCGAAACAAAAGGCACTTGGAATAAGCATGATTAAAAATTTAATACAAAGATTGGCAAATCAGTTAAGATGGGCGGGATGATTTTTCTCAATGTTTCTCTCGTTGGCAAAGGATTAATGACATTGATGCTGCTCAGGGGGACACCCTATAGAATGTCAGTGGCTCTCCCTCTTCCCAGGTGTTAACAACACCGGTACTGGCAGAGGTGTGCTGGCAGAGGGGTCCCAGGAGCTCACAGCTGGAGCTGGCCTGGCTCTCGGGATGCTGGAGGTGCTGCCTCCTTGCTGCTAGGTGGGTGCCAAACCTTTGCTGGCCCTGCAACGCTCCCAGGAGCTGCAGCAGCTGCAGAACTGGCTGTGCTGGCCTGAGCTAGTGCCTCGCTGGCAGCCAGAGAGGGGAGAGGGAAGGGAATGGAAAGAGAGAATGGTAACAGCTAAATGTGGAGAGGATGACGGGTTATAACCAAACCCTGCTGGCACACCATGGAGTGCCTGCACCAGCCTTTACTTGGAAGGGCTGAGGGAGTTGCTGCAGTTTTCTTCACCAGGATTCTGGTAGTTTTAAATGCCACTAAACTCTACTAAATGCTGCAATTCTCAGTTAGCCACCTTAGACAAACTGCTTGACTTAGCAAATGGAAACCAAAGACGGTTGAGTTCAAGTGATTTGGGAGGGAAAGGGGAACCATATGAGTGCCAATAATACCAAGAGGCTGTCAAGCAGCAAAAGCACTGCATTAGGATGCAGATATAATCAGCAGGGCTTGAAGTCCAAGCAGTACCTGCCTATCTGATTTTCTCAGAGGCCTCCGAAACAGCTGGAACATTAAACCCAGAAGAAAAATTGGTTCAGAATTGTTTGGTCCTCCTTTTTCAAAGTTTTCCAAGATTTCTGCTTGGACTAAAATGTGTAAAACAAGTTGAGCTTAAATTTTGGACTCTGCATGAAATACTGTATCAAAATATATAATACAAATGGGGTTGGTATGCACAGGCCAGGGGTGTATTGCATTGTGTTCAAAGCAAAGCACAGAATTCAGGGATGTTTGGGTGGATGCTGTGCAAATGACCAAAATTAAATCAGTGTCTGGGCATGTCCCAAACACTTGGCATGATGAGCTGCTTACTGGCTATGACCAGAAAAAGAAAAGAGAGTCTATAATGAAACTAACATTTCAGTTTTAAAGTATAGTTGTTGCCATAGCAACCTCTGTAATGGACACATTTAATCCTAAAATTCAGCGCTGCATCTGAACTGCTTGAACAGTAAACAGGATGTCAGTGCTTGCAAACCATTTGAATAACTGTGAAAAGTTTATCCTTCCCAGCTGAGATGGAAGGGGTGCATGTGCATAAACTGATGATGAAGGATATTGATTACCTTGATGCCCTACAAATTTTTTAAAGCTATTTATTTGGTTTCATACACCTAAAAAAGATAAGAATACCATAAATTACATTATAAGGAAAATAAAAGGCTGAAACAGAAATCTTTGGAAACAGCTTTTGCGAGCCCAAGGTTTTGTGCACTAAACGGTGATTTAACATGCTTCTGTTTACCAGGCTTTTTGAGCACGGAGTCACAAGATAACTGATCTGTCTCTGGTTTGAGCCCTGAGCCATGTCTGTTTTACTTAAGATTGGTTTTTGCCTTGTTTTAATCCTCTGTCTGCTTGTACCAGAATGGAAAAATGAGATGACACCCTGCCAGTTTTTAGGACAAGTAAGAATAATACTATTTCTAGGGATGGTGTGTCTCACTGTAGGTTCATTATTCTTTCTAAATTCTGAGTTAAAGCATAAATCTGATAAGTTTTATATGCCATTAAGCAAGCCATGAATTTCATTTTACAGAGTCTGAAACTTTGGGGTTTTTTTTGATCCTGCTATGCTTTGGAAGGAGCAGAGAAACTTTAAAATGTTGTGACTAAGTTATTTTATTTGCATTAGGTATGTCAGATCTCTTCTTTTTTTAGATTCTATTGTTTATGCTTCAGATAAAACAGAGGCAAGATGACTTAACCCTTAAATTTCCTCCAAAACATCTCCTGTCAAAGAGAGATCAACACACTGCAGAAGTTTAAGACCCTCTCTTTGGAGATCACAGAGTGTGAAAGGAATTAAAATAGTACAGGCATTGATTTACACTGCTTTTAAATTTGATAAATTAATCATTTTTCCATTCTGTGGACTGAGGCTGTAAACATACCACATGCCAGTGGGGTTCTTTGAGGGAGGGCACTAACAGTTCGTTTTGCTGCTTGATCACAATATAAAACAAGAGCTACTCTGAAAAGCTGTCCTACCCTGACAGCTTGATCCCAGCTCAACTCCATGCCTCTAGTGCTGGAATTCAGAGCAACCTGTCTGTTCTCAGTGCTAAGCCTCCTATTCCTGAGAGACCTGCACAGGCTGGAAGGTGGGCCAGCAATAACAGCATCAGGTTTAACAAAGGCAAGTGGCAGCTCCTGCACTGGGATGACACAACTAAAGAGCCCAGCACAGGACCTGTGTGCCTGGGGAGCCTTGCTGAGAGCGGCCTGGGGGCCCTGGTGCACAACAAGGTGACCCTGAGCCAGCAGTGCAGTGCTGCAGCAACGAGGAAAATCAGATCCTGGGCTGCACCCACAGGGTCATGGCTGGCTGAGATAGAGATGGGATCTTCCCACTCCACTCAGTGCCTGTCAGGCTGCACCTGGAGTGCTGTGTCCAGTTCTGGTCCCCACAATTCAGAAAGAGCTGGACAGACTGGAAAGAGTCCAAAGGCGGGCTGGAGGACCTGCCTTGACAGTAATGAGTGAAGGCATCAGGTCTGTTCACTCTGGAGAAGTGAAGGCTCGGGTGGGACCCTACCACAGTTTTCCAGTAGTTTAAGGTCATCTACAAGGATGACTGAGGCTCTCCTTTCACCATAAGTCACATGGAGGAGACAAGGGGGAGTGGGTGCAAGTTGAACTGCAAGAGCTTTCATCTCGATATTAGAGAATATTTTTACATTGACAACAGTCATTCAGAATAACCCAACAGGGACATAGTGGAGTTTTTCAAGGGAAAAATGAACAAGATGCTAGATAATCTCAGCTAGGCTCACTCATCTGTTTGGACCAGATATCTTTTGAGGTCACTTTCAATCCATGTTATTCTACAATTCTTTAATTCAATCCTTTAAAAAACAAGCAAACTCACATTTTAAGGATGTTCTGACTACTGCAGGTAATCATATTTGATTGCAGCGCATTTCCTTATGCCTCAGTGTGCTAGGAAATACCTACAAAGTGAAGTAATGTTAAATGAAGAATCAATAAGGTAAGAAATAAACTAAGCCATGCTTGAAATGTGAAAAAGCTAAAGGAAGCATCCAAAATTTAGCTAAGCAAAGAATTAATCACTCATGTGGACCATCACAGGTACAGTTCCCATTTATTTCCTATTTTTTTTAGTACAGTACAATTCACCCTTTTCATGAATTAAATTACCTGTGCAAGCAGAGTGAGCTTGGAGCTGCTTGTGGCTTGGAGAGGGCTGGTGGGCACATGAGAGCTGTGGGTGGCACTTGAGGTGGCTCATTGAGGAAATCCATTTAGTGCACTGGCAGTGCTGGAGAAAGAGCAGGGCAAGAGTGCCTCTGTCATGCCAGGGAGCCTTGCACCCATGTAGTTGCACCCCAGTATTTAGGTTTTGCCAGGAGCCTGTGTGCCTGCACCCCTGGTGCTGGGCTGTGCTGGGAGCTGCTGGCTGATGGGTGAGCAGTGCAAGGAGGGCAGCTCTAGGGGACAGGGCTGCAGCCACTGTCAGGAGCGGCCATGGGGCAGCACGAGCTGGGGGCAGGTGGTGAGGTGTGCCGTGCCTAAAGCAGCCACTGCAGCCCATCCTCGCAGCTCCCTGATGAACAGGGTTGGTGTGGCTGGAAGCAGAGGGGAGCTGTGAGGTGTGGTGGCAGGTTCCCTCCATGTTTGTGGAAGAGAAGAGGGTCTGTGTGGGGAAAGGCACTGAGCCGAGTCCTCCCTTGGAAACACAAGGAGATGTATTCCTTGCCAAAGATAAATGTACTGGGGTTTTGCCTTTGACTACACAACGTTCAGTTATCCCAGAATGAGCCCTTTTCCCTTTTCCCACATGTGGCTTCCTCTTGGTATTCTTACATGTCTCTCTCTTGTGGTGTCCCTACCATTGGGGATAGCCTTTCAGAAGAAAATTTAGGTCAGAAGTTAGAATCAGTGTTTTCTATTTAATATAAATATTTAGGTTATAGGTCCATCTTCTCTCCAACTCTTTGTCTAAACACTGTTCAACTCACGTGTGACTTTTTTTTTTCTGGTAAAATTTCTCATAGATCCTTTTGTGTTGACTTCTGTCTTCTATGTGTTAGAAGCAATGCCATTGCTTCGGCTGCTTCAAAACAGACATTTACTAATTTTAGGACAAGATAGATAAATTCAAGTTTTTACATCAATGTACTTGCAAGGAAGGTGTGGAAGGTGGGGCTGATTTGCTACGACATTGAGAGAAGATGCAGTAATAAAAACTGACTGCCAGGTACTGAGAATGTTCATATGTTGCGCTTTGGGAGGTTGGCTTTAAGATGCATCTTAGCTATTGCAAACTTGCTGAATAACAAGTGGACAGAGATAGTTGTGGAATTTTTCAGTTATAATCAGGATAACTGATCCATGACATTTTCTTAAAATGAATATAAAAGGGGGGACCTAAAGTATATGTAAAAATATAACCATAAATATGCCTTTATTCCTTAACAGTCTGAACATTAGATGTTCCCATAAAGCATTCTATTCTATCCAATATTGTCCTGTCTTCTTTTTTAAACAAAAAACCCCTATAAAATTAAATATCTACCAGTAATATCTTCTATTGTGGCTATATATTGAAATTAAAACAGACAATAGATTACCTAAGCACTATTTTTTATCAAAACAATGTCTTTTAGAGTGAAGTCTGGGAATTGCAGACACCATATTTTATTATTTGTCTTGTTTCCAAATGTTCTTTGTCAAGTGAATTTACTAAATGCCCACTATCCCTGGTGCACACTGAAGTCTACTAATAAGATGAAATTATTTTTGCATTACTTACTTCATATCCACTGAGCACTTTAAAAATGATCAAGAGACTGCTTTTAAATTTGAAAGCTGTTTAAATAGCAAGTATGTAGGGCAATATCCTTTCCACCGAATCGGTTCCATTACTTTGCCTAGGCAGCATGAAACGGTCAGCCTCTGGCAGCATCTGTCCAGCTGGGAGTATTCCTGATGAAAGGGAAATTCCAGCTGGCATGTAGCTTGTTTACCCACCTTCCTTACCAATCAGTCACACCAAAGCAGATATGAAGTGAGGAGAGACAGAAGAGTGCAGCTGCACGGTGCTCATTTGCTTTTGGTGTAGGGTGATGTGAGGGGAAATTCGCCAGCAGAAATGGAGAAAAGAGATGATCACCAAGCCTCAAAAATATCACTACAAAAGTGTCTTGGGTTTTGAGTCTAAAAAGGTGCCCTCTGAGAGTGTGAGTCCTTCCTGGGCTAGTGTGCAGCCCTCTGACTCCAGTCCTGCCCTGGCTAGAGTGGAGAAGGGAGCATTCCCAGCCATGAGCCCACACCACAGCCCACACAGCCCATCCCAGCCCAGCCTGGGCTGGTGTCCAGTGCTCCTGGCCTGATTTCTGGGATTCAGTGGGGGGAGTCAGAGGCAGGACTGGTGGGTGCCTTCCTACTACCTGCTAGGCAAAAAAAAAAATTCAAGAATAAAAACCCCTTTTTTGTGAGAAGTTCCATGTGGACAAATGGTGATGGCTATTCCAGCAGAGCAGCCAGCCTTTTCCAGCTTTGCAGGATGCTCTGTTGAGGAGACAACCTGCAGCTCCACCACTGATGCTGCTCCCTCTCGTTCACGGGTGCCAGCACATCAGGCTGCTGCCCCTTCCTCCTCTGCTATCTAGGTGCTGTCTAGCACCAGACACCATCTGGAACTGCATATGATCCACCAGATCCACAGCCATCTATTCAAATTAGCAGGTGGTGTTATCATTTAGGAGGCATAAAGCTGTGGCCACCTCATACAGAGTAGATTGCTTCTCACTTTTTACAATGCCATAAGCTTCCAGCAAGAGCATTTTTTACATGGAATTGCAGTGTTAAAATACCTTATCTATTTTTGTCCTAGAAACTGAAGTCTTAAGTCTTAATCTGAAAGATACCCAAAGCTCTTCTCTGCATCTGTAGGAGCCAAGAATAGCAGCAGCAACAAGGAAAAAAACTTTCTGTTCTGCTGAACTCTGAAAGTTTTAAAAATGTTCTTTTACAGCACACACCAGAAAAGGAAGAGCTGATGGTCATCTCCTTGTCCCAAACACTAACACTGGGGTTTGCACTCGGCAGGAGCCGTTTCTGAGGATATCTGAACCCACACTTCCCCCATATCAGCCCATCGTGCTGACTTCTGACTGCACAGCAATGTCTTCTTCAGGATGCCAAGCCATAGCAGGAGAGAGTTGATGTGTGCTTAATGGAATTATGTGAGTCTCCAAAACCACTGCCATCCTTCTAACTCAAAGCATCTTTTGAGTGCTGTTTTATTTTAAAATCCAGCTTCAATTGCTCTCAAGAGACTTGGACACCAGTTGCCTCAACTGCATCTCTTTCAGCAATTACTGCTGGCAGTATTTGCTCTTAAATTGTGATTAATTGTTTTCTTCCTGTGATTTTTCACATTTTAAGTATAATGAAGGTAATTTGTTCGTATGATCACAGATGCTGTACATCTTCTCAAGCTCACTGCCGTCTACCACAGTGTGTTTACTTATATCATAAGTCCTAGAAATTACTTTCAAGAAAAGTAATTCACAAAATCTAAGGAGAAAAAAAATCATTATTGCTGAAAAACAAATGTAATGATACCTGGAGAAGATGGCTGGGTTAATGGTTGGACTTGATGATCCTGGAAGTCTTTTCCAACCTCAATTATTTTATGATACCTTACAGTGACTGTTAGCATCTGAACTAAGAAGTTAAAAATAAATATTCATAGTTGTTCTACTGTTGTTTTCTTCTCAAACTTGTTGGTAATGGGTTGGTTTTATTACTTTGCCCAAGTAAATTTTGCCTGATGTCTGCACCTCCATCTGTGAAACTTCATTGGCATTATCTGAGGAAAATAGGAGCAGATGGAAAACATTTTAGCTCCATACTCACTGAGCACAAGATTAAAAGAAAGGCCATGGTGCATTTTTAGTAAAGGAGGTGATTACACATGGAGCACTCCTTTGCTGCCTGAGAAGCCATGTAATTTACAGAGCAATCCGGACTTCCTTGGTCAGCTGGTTTCAAAAATAAATTCTCAATTCTGTTGCCACTTATTCTCCTTCTAGGCAATTCAGGGAGTCCTTGATAGTCAAAATCAACTCTCTGTTCTATTACACATTAACACTGTAAATTGTTGCACCTGGAATTGATGAACCCTTGGTTTATTATGTTAGAGGAGTCATATGCAGCTGTTCTTCCCTCAAGTGATTCATTACCACATGTGAGAAATGCATCCTACGTTACATGGTAGCTGAATGAGTTTCCTGTTTGCCATTCAACATTCTAACAATTAAAATAATTATTAAGCATCAAAATTAGGTCAGAGTGCCAATAAATCCAGACGTTATCACCAGAGTGCTTTCAGTATCTCAGTAAGGAGTGTGTTGGAGATGTGCCATTTGAGTTCCCCAGCTATATTATTTACTACAAATAGATTTGTACACAGACAAAGACTCTAAAAAAAACCCTGCTAAAATGTTCTACACACTGCAAGGAGTGGTGGGGGGTTGATAATATTTCCCATACAGCATAAGAAGTTTAAGCCCTCTGCAGACCATGTCTCAATCATTAAAGAGCAAAAGATTCCATTCTGTTTGTAGCTTTTCCACAGGTATCCTTTGGGACCTTGGACAAGCTGTTTTATTTCTCTGGGGAAAAGTCAAAAGTGTATCCAGTAGACTTGCCAGTTGCTGTATTCAGAAGGTTGAGGGATGGCTAATCCAACATCTTGTGCTGTAAAAGCAGTGGTGCTGTTATATGATAGTTTAAGATTTAAGCTTGTACTGCTTCTGAAAAAGGCGCCCTCCCCTCGCATCATCCCTGCCCGTTCTCCCCATGGCTCTCTTCCTACTGCCATGATGTGGGCCAAGTGAAAGATGGCCCTGAGGACAAACAAAATGAGTATTTCTAAGCGAAATCTATGAAACGAGCTAGCGCTCTCAGGGTCTGGGATGACTCGGTGAGACACAAAGCAGGAGATGGGAATATATACATAAAGAATATGGGAACGAGGGCGTTGTGATTCACAAGATAGGCAGAGGCTAAATCAGTACCAGGTGACTGCAAAACCACACATTCATGTTGCTCATGTTTAGTGTGTTTTTTCAACTATTATTTTTGTATCAACACAGTGATACCAAAAAGTGGAAGATTCAGCTGCTATGTATTCTTTAGTTTGGGGAACTGTAATTTCCTGTGTCAGTAAAGGCTGCATTTGCAATAGGAGTGCTCGCAGATATTGCTTTACCAGTAACCTCCCTTTTGGATGCAGTGTACTTTATTGGACTCTTAGGAGCTGAGAGTCACAGAAAATGCTTTGTGCCTCAATTCTCCTCTCACGAAACAGAACTGACCCTTCCTCATCTCATGGGAACACTGAGAAAATTAGCACTTCAAGCAACTGAAGGTTTGAAATGCTGTGGTAATGACAGCTATAAAACATTTCAGTTCCACTTTGCACTGAAATCAGTCTAACTGCAGGCTGAGCTGGGTAGTGGCGATTCCTCTGGTCAGTGTGTTCCCCACACATCCATTGCACAACTTCTACGTGCCACTGTGGGGTTCCCACCAGTGCAGGGTAACCCTGCCCATCCCATCAACAGGTACTTTGCAACCTCTGCTGAAGTGACTTCTGCCATTTCAATGTCTCCAGTTCCCACAGCTTTGCAGGTGTCTCTCTGACTGGCCTGTAATTGTTCTTCCTTTCTGCACATGTGGCTCCTTCCAAATCTTAGCAATTATACCGTGTCTCTCTAACCAGTTATGTGGAAACTTTCTTGCTCAGAATCACGGAATCAGAGAATTAACTAGGTTGGAAAATATCTTTGAGATCATTGAGTCCAACCTATGACCTAACACTCCTGAATTATGGAGAAGCTTGTCCAAAAAGCTTACAATAGCTTTAAAACGAGTTGAATAAGACCATGGTACCTTGCATTTTTGGCTTAAAAAAAGTGGCAAATACTTAATGCTGCCTGTAAAATCTATCTATAATGAAATTTTCCAAACCCAAGTACCCTGTTTGGTCTAAAAGGGATTTCCAAATGTCACATCCAATATCTTGGTTCATTTTAACTGATGCAAAAGCCTTTATAGAGATCTTAATAAAAATACTTATCTGTAGTATACCTCCATGGCCTATACACATTTAATTACACACCATTTCCTAAAATGTAAGATGTTAGTGGATACTTAAAATGAAAGTCCACCCTATCTTTAGTATCATTAACATATATTGTATGTTAACGTATCATTTGAGTAATTTGATTTCAAAATCATGTCTTCAGCAGTTTTAATAATTTTTTCTGTTGGGATGTCTGGGAGTATCAGGGAATAAACAGACTTCTCTCTGTAGCCTGGACTGAGAGCTAAGTGAAATTACCCTTAATATTGTCTGCATATCATTTTTGCTGCTGAAAGAAGAGGCATCCTGCCCTACCTGGAGCCTATTTGCTTGTCTAGTCCTCTAAATACTGCCTGCCCATCTTTAAAAACAGAAGGTAGACAATTAATGTATGCCAATTCTGATAGGAATACACATGTATGATTGTAATATAAAACAGTATGCACTCTTACATAATGATAAATTTAAAAAATATATGTATGTATAGCCTCACTGTAAAGAGTTTCAGAAAGGCATTACCTATTTTGAACTTACTGTGAAGTAGGACTCAGTTTCATAACTGTTTTTTTTTCCTTGCTTCTCTCAACTTTATTCAGAAAATTAATAAATGTCAAAAATGCGCTTACAAATGTAAGAGAAGCCTCTGTTATTTGCTTTGGCTTCGTTGTGAAAAACCCATCACTTGTTTCCCGGCAGGAAAAAAAAAAAAAAGAATAAGCCATAGGAATCTACTTCTGAAGCTCTTATTAAAGCTTGTTCAAAGCATATCCAAGGACAGAGCTGAGAGGAGAGGCACATACAGGTTCTTTAGCCCTCAGTATCCTTCATATTTCTGAGTATGCAAGGATTTACTCTTAGCTTTGAAGTCTTACAAAAATATGATAATACAGGTAGCATGAACACATTGTCATAATTTAAATCAGTCATGCTTTAGTATACAAATGATATCCCTTTGGTATCCCATTTTTTATCAGGAACAGGAGGAACTACCAGGAATTTCTACCCACAGTTTTTCTCGTAATGAAAATATCTCGCCTTTCCTCCTATGGCACAACAGGGTCCTTCACAATACTTGGCAACTGATTTGCATCGAAGAAAATGAGAACTGGCCATAAACTTCTGCTTTTTGTTATATTAAATTCATGTAGAAATAGTTACTATGAAAAAAGAAAAGCATCCAGTTCTAACCTTGACAACAAATTAAGCATAAGACAGGTGGGAAGTCCTCAAATTTAAATAGTCATGTTCATAAAGCAACATCAAATGCTTCCACAGCAAAAACTACTGAACTGAACCTCTTCTGGAAGAAAAAAAATCTGGTTAGAATTCCTCATTATCCTTCCCTTTTTCTGTCTTTTGACAGATACTCAGCTATGACTGGAAAATATTAATCAGCTTTCAGGTACGACATGCTCCCTAAGACTCCACTTTCCTACTAAGAGTAAGAAGGAAATGAATATATATATAAACTCACACACAGATAAGCTTCACAAGAGCTTTCCCTGACTGGTCAGGCTCACCTTTTGCTGTTGCTTTTGCTGATTTTTAAGAACGATTAAAATTTTTGTAATAGTCCTTTCAAGAATGAATGTGTAGAAATATAATGATGCATTTCATGTTATGCAGACAGCTTACCCTTGAAGAAATGTAAGAAAGCTCAATAGAAGATATTGACATTTGCTAAAAAAAAAAAAACAAAACAAAAAAAACGAAAACCACACAACAAAAAACAAAGGTAAAGTTGCATATATTTAATCAGGAAAATGGCACTATTTTTTACCAGGAAGGGTTTTCCACATAAAGCCAATAGAACTGGAACAGGATTTTTTTTTTTCCCCCCCACAGGAAGTCCATGAGAGAAGGGTGGACCCAGAAAAATGCTGTCCAGATGAAAAACACTATGTCATATATACCTCTTTGCTCTCTTTCATACCATTGTTGAAGGTTAAATAAATCTAGGGTAGAGTATAGGCTATTTTATCAGCTTCATACCACACATTAAAATAATGTAAATAATATAAAAAATAACAGAACACTGATTGCAGAAAACAATAAAAGCCCCACTTTTTTTTTTGCAGAAGTTGTGAATACAGTGTTCATGTAAGATTTTGTAAATTATTTACTATGTTCTTAGCAAAGAAGTTAAGCTTTACAAAAATAACCTTATTCGTTCCCCTATTCCACTTTCTCCGGGTACACAGAAAATGATTATTTTATGCTCACTGGTTCAAAAGTAAAAGGAAGGAACAAAACTCACAAGGCAACAGAAATTGTGACAGTAATAGTACTATGTTAATTTCTACTGAAATACCATATATAAGATCAAACAAATGCAAATTTGAAGTGTTAAGATGACATGTGAATAGATTAAAAAACAACAACAAAACCCGACAAAACCATTCAGTCTCATTACTCCTCAAATATTTTGCTCTGATTTAAAATCTACAGAACTTTTCCACTACATCATTAGCACCAAAACTTCGGGGGTTTCTTTTAACTTTTAGAGTGCAACTAAGTAAACAACATTTTACAGTGAACATAAATTTTTTTCGTAGGAACCTTAGAAAGATGTATTCAACATGAATTCCAGCTAAGGAGATATCTATTTAGTGTAGCCACAGGGCCAGTAATGAAATTTCCTTATGGGGGTAAATCTCAGCAGAAAACTTCAGAACAACTCACCTCGTAAAAGCCAAATTCTTGGCTTGAGTTAGTCAAACTGGGAAAAAAAGTCTGCTTCACTCCTTCTTCTCAGTTTGTTCAGCTTCGAAAATCCCAGAATATAAACTTTTGGACTAATGTACTGATTTCACATGGTAAATATTCCTTAAATTGTTGTGGAAACTGTGAATAGCCCTGTGGAAGCTCTTTGGTCTCCATATCAGTCGTTCACAAATCTTCCAGACACTATTGGCTCTTAAACATAGCTCCATTTTGCTGTTTTGAGGAACAACATGGCAGATTTGGCTTCCAAAAGAAACAAGTTCAAACTTTTCTTTCAAAACCCATGAATGAAAGTTGACCATTTTTGTAAAAAAACCTAATTTGCCATTTTCAATTGTTTAAAAGAAAATTTCTCTCCAATAGCTTACATTCTCTTCTAGTTCAATGAGTCAAAGAGTTTTTTCAGTCTTAGGTCCTCAATTTCTCTTTAGAGTATCAGAAACTTCAGCACTATTCATTTGGTAAACTCATGCAAGTAGTTTCTAAACTGCTGAGTAATTTCAAATGCTAAACAAATTCTGAGGAAATTAAAATCTTTTGGTGATATTTCTGCAAGCAATAAGACAACGTTCACTACACTTTCTAGAGGAATTTAGACTCTTCAACATGCTACAGATTTACCTGCTATTTGCTTCACTGAGGTAAAAGCAAGTGGTTAAATGGAAATTAACATTTCAAGAGTAGCCATGTGATAAGAAATGCAGGAAATTATGTGGGATATTTCATTTCACTCAAGTGACATTATGTCAGCAGATACATTACATTATCTCAGATTCTGTTCTATTGACACTGTTAACTCCTATTTGTTTCACAGTGAAGCAATGCATCACTCTTGCAGGCTGGCAGTGGCCAGCTAGTGATTATTTGGAAGAAGCCTTGTTATCTCCAATTTGGTTTTTGTTTTGTGTAAGCTTATGTAGTGTGTCATCAGCAGTGACAAGCTTCTCAGAATATTGCTAACTCCTTCATTTTCCTCCTGAAAAGAACAAATATTGTTCTGCAGTCAGCACTTTGACTTAATCCGGAATGGCGACGGGAGCCTGTGACAAGCACAACTGCAGACAAAAAGTAGCCAAAAGTACTAAACTTTATGTAATGCTAGACTTAATGCTGAACTTTAACTTAAACTTTAAAACTCACTACAGCATTTTGCAAAACTTGCAAATATTTTATGTCCAAATTCTGCTTTATTTTTGCGGCTATTATTCATTCATTCATTCATTCATTCAAAATGTGAGTTTTCTGCAAGAGGGGAGTGCTGTTCAAATGCACAAAAGGTATGTATGGTCTTTAGCTTCTGCAGGTGTGGGGAAACCTAAACTTCAAATTGCCTGAATCTCTTCCAAGAAATATTGAGCCTCACCACCAACTCAGGACCTCTGGCAGGGTATTTTGTCCCTCTATGTTTTTTGCACTTGGGTTCTCACATATCCTTTCAAGCACGTGGTGTGATTTTCTGGGGTTGTCCTGTGCAGGGCCAGGAGTTGGACTCAACGATCCTTGGAGTCCCTCCCAACTCAGGATATTCTATAATTCTATGATTCTATCCTAATACTCTGGTGCTAGGGCATTGATTTAGTGCCAATCAGTCTGGTTAGCAGACTAAACAGACTTAGTGCCCTGCAGAAATCTTGGGATTGACTTTCATTCTGGTGATGAAGTGTCTCAGGGCAAAAAAAAATTAGTGAACTAGAAATACAAATAATTAATAAGGCTTTGAACCTTAGGAGAATTATGAAGCTTGCATATTTGGGGATATGAAAGGATAAAGTGTGCTCTTTTTTTTCCCTTAAGAGATAACTGAATAATAAGTTACTGAAACTGTAGAGGATTGTTTTGCCTTCTTGTTACTTAAGTGACCTTCTAAAAATTATGTGTCTTGATAGTGCTTCCACTTGCTGCTCTACTGATAAGGGCAGTATGCCTGGAACTGTAATTAGGAGAAAGAATATCTTAAAATAAGCAGCATACTGCCTTTCCCAAGAAATAACTAAAGCAGATCTTTACGATTAATGAGAAATATTCTCAAACCTATGTCTTGCTCTCTCTTGATAAATGCTTGTATAACAGCAAATGCTTGGATACACACTCAGCAATATGCATAAAGGCAGTGCAATTGACTTCAAACACAATTTTAAATATGTGTGTATGTAAGTATTTGCAAAGATTCAATCTTTGTAGACGTAAGCTCTAGTTCTTTTTAAGGTAAATAACCCTTCTTATAAAGTTCAGCCAGCCAAATGTGCATGCCAATTTTCTACCTTTAAAAAACGGCAGGACCAAGGTGGAGACTCAGCCTGACAGTTTCACTTTGGCAGTGCTTGGAAATCAGGTCTTTCCAAACAGCCACTTGTGCCTCTAGCCTGAGAAAGCCCACAGACATGATCTTCAAAGGACCTCTCTCCTTTCTGTCCTATTGTGCCAGACAGTCTGAGGTGAGACAGTCCCCACACCTCTTAAGGTTTCATTGAAACCATTTGCCTCCTAAATGTTTTTAAAAGCAGTTTAATTTGGTTTATTATGAAGAAAATAAAACTGCAGTTTGACTCTTTGCTAAGAGAGAAAGGAGAATAACTGCAGTGGCTCCAGCAGCAAACCTTGTATGTAGAAAGTTATTACTGTATTTAATGCACTAGAAGATGGTCCTTTCCTTCCCTCTTCCCCCTCTCACAGAAGATAGAGAGATGGATAAAAAAGAAAGGAAAATATTTGACAATATTAATTTTAGAGGCAAAAAAGCAGCCATTTGGACCTTCTCATTCTTGTATCACTTGATTAGGAAAAAAATCAAGTGACCCAGTTAGGCAGGGTTCTTGGTTAAGTTATTGGATCCACACTTATATGGAAATTTCTTAATACCATTTTGACAAGATGAAAAGCTTTCAAAGTGTAGGAAATGTAATTCATACCCACTTGAATGCTTTTGCACTGTCATTTAAATGAAAAGCATCTTTGCTGCAAATAAGATTCATACTTCCAATTCTTAATTTTTTATTCAAGGTGGGTTTAGTCTGGAAGTTGTCTTTCTGATATCAGGGCTGGCACTTGTATCTATTCCACTGACAGTAAATTATGCTGTGAATTAACCTTTTGAATGCTGTGTCAGTATCCAGAGCACTGCTTTTATCTGATTATAGTGTCAGATTCATTCCTGTATGAAGCTGGCTCTCTACTCCACAGGGCTGAGTTACGGCTCAACAAAAGTCAAAGACTGATCCTGCAAAAAAACTGCAGTTGCCATAGTTGTAGTTGTTTATTATTAGTACTGGGCTCATACCACAAATAATCCTCTTTATAATTGGGCTCATTTGCTTTCACTATTTTTGAAATTTTTGACATTGTGCATGGTAAAATTTAACCTCACACCACATTAAGTAGTTTCTTTTTGTTCTGTAAGGAAAGTTCAACAGATAATTTATCATGAATGTGATCATTCTATATTGTATCCTATAAAAAAAATGTTATGTGCTTTTTTAATTGTTTAAAGGAATCAACACTGGCGTTCTGAAGTTTCTTCCAGGATCTACAGAATTTTGTGAAATGTGGCCTGAAATATGTATTGAAAATAATTTTCAGTCTAGTTCAAGAGAAAAGATGGCTGCTAGCACACTCCAGAAATTCTGGAATCACCCTGCTTATTTTGTAATTTTTTTCTTTTCCCAACTGTTTTCTTCTTCATCTCTTTTAGGCAATGCTCTGGTGGCATGGTAAAACCTGAATAAAAGAGAATGTGTATCAGAGACTGAGGAAGTTTTCCTGTATTTTATTTGTTTTTGTTGATAAAAGACTACAGATATCTCCTTTACATGTTTAACTTCTTTGTGTAAACAAGAATGCTACCAGTTTAGATGGTTTATACTTTTGCGCTTGTTTAAAAAAACTGAACTGATGTATACACTCATTTGGAAACTTTTGCAGTAGCTTTGACAGAATTTATTTGGGTTTAGCTTGTACCAGTGTAAACAGCAGCTAATATACATAATTATCACTGGTATATATAGGTTTCCTGGGTTAATTTTAAGCGAAACTGCTAAAACTGCACTGCCACATAAATCACACTGTATTCCAGGATTAAGAAATCATTCCAGATGGAGAGATTTAACCAGAAAAAAGAAACTAGCGATCTTTTGAACAGGCTGGTTGCTCACTGAAAATGCATCCCTAGCCGGGGAATTGACGAACAAGCAGTTCCAGGAAAACTGTGCCTGTGGGATCAGGCAGCAAGCGTGGGCTCCCGCTGCCCGAAGGAGCCTGCAATGTGCCTGGCGTTGAGGTAGGGAATGCTCCTTGAGGGAGAGAAGGGTAGGCTGTGGTTTGCTTTTTCATCCTTAGGTAAATTCAATGTCAATCCAGGCACCAAGACAGTTGTTTACTTTAAGAAGGGGAACTTTAGCAACAATTTGGTCCACTCTAGCGAGGCTATGACCAGGCAAATCTCTGCAAAGTAGAGCAAGCTGCAGTGCTAGCAGTACTGAGGAGGCATTGAAGAGTTCTGGATGATGGATGGTGCTCACTTTGCTTCAAAATCTGGGAGAAAACTCTGGTTTAAACAAAGCTGCCTTACAGAAAAATATTTATGCTAATATACATATATCTATGTAATGCTAATATACATATTTATGCTACTATGTAGAGAGAAAGAAAAGCACCAGTTAGCTGGAGATAAGCAGGGGAGACAATGCCAAGAATAAAGGAAAATATATTTTTCTTCTTTTTTTTTCTTTTTTTTTTTTTTTTTATTTTGTGCCTTGAGCATTGGAGCTCCTTGAGATAGTAGTAGAGTGACTTTTATTCTTCCTCTGCTTGATGGCGTGGCTACAATTGAAAAGGAGGGGTAGACAGTCTCTGGTGAGGATTTTTGTTTCCTTTAAATATATTGCACTAGATTTCAGTTCTGCCTTAAAGCAAAACTGCCTGTAACACTTTTCTGTGCCAACTTCCAGCAGTCAAAGCATACTTTCTGGTTTGATGAAATGTTGAAGATTAAGAGAGTATAAAATAAGTAGGAAAAAGATTTTGAGATTCACATTAAACTTCAGATAACTTTCACTTACTCAGCGATTAAATATTCTGTGTTTAAATAGCCTTTAAAATTCTTTTACATTGGTAATGTGTATGAATTTCAGGCAAGTCACTACTGCTCTTGGCACCAACCTGAATGTGGAGTTGATCAGTCAGGCAGCACATACCAGGGCAGTGATTGTCCCCCTGTACTGGGCACTGCCGAGGCCCCACCCGAAATCCTGTGTTCGGTTTTGGGCCTGCATTACAAGAAAAACATCGAGAGGCTGGAGTGTGTCCAGAGAACGGCAAAGGACTTGGGAAAGGTCTCGAGCACAACCCTGACGAGGAGCAGCTGAGGGAGCTGGGAGTGTTCAGTCTGGAGAAGAGGAGTCTCAGGAAGGTCCTTATTGCTCTCTACAACTCCCTGAAAGGAGGGGGTAGCAAGGTGGGGGTCAGTCTTTCCTCCCGGGTAACAAGAGGGAGAACAAGTGGAAATAAGCTCAAGTTGTGCCAGGCGAGGTTCAGGTTGGACATTAGGAAAAACATCTTCATTGAAAAGGTGGTCAGGCTTTGGAACAGACTGCCCAGGGAAGTGGTAGAGTCACCATTCCTGCAGGTGTTCAAAAGACATGTGGATGTGGCTTTTGGGGACATGGTTTAGTGGTGAACACAGTGGTGCTGGGTTGAAGGTTGGACTTGATGATCTTAGAGTTCTTTTCCAGCCTAAAATATTCGATGATTCATTTGGGCAGTAGTTTCAGGGTAGTAAGCTCATGACCACAGCTCACTCTCAGCTAACCGGTTTTTGACAAGGGGTACAGGCAGCCAATAAACAGATCACATTCAAGATGACCAAACACTTATAAAACACCAGAATGAAGGGAACTTCCCACAGTGCCCTGGTTAAGTCCCTTCCTCTCCTTTCTTCCAAATTTCTCCACAGCATATGAGTTGATTGCAAGCCAGAGAACTGACCTGTCAAATTCTGGGAACACAAACACTTAACTAAGAGGCTTCTACTGGTCCTCTGAATTAAGTATTCCTCAAAGCCTTCCTTATGCTGTTCAGTGATTTTCCTTGTGATGACTACACCACCTTTCTATTTATCACAAAGCCTGAATGAAAGAGAAATACAGTTGGGAAGAACAATTGATCAGAAACTTTGAAACTGCTGCATGAATACCTCCATTCAAGTGCCAGTAGCATCATAAGCTGTTCCAGCCCCTACAGCTCTAAACAGCTCTACAGCTGTTGAGTTAATTTCTGCTTTCGTCAGTGCAGCAGCCTATGGATATATTTTCCTCAGAAGTGCAAGCCTCATTTCACAATCTCCTCCTCACCAACGAGAAACTCTGGGAGCCTGGAGGGGCAGCAAATGAGCCTTATCTTTCAAGTCTGTTAACATCTAGATTTGTGCTAACCCTGCTCAGTGAGTTCTGGAGTTTCCAGCTACTCTGAAGCCCAGACAGCTTCAGCTGTGCCGGTGGTGCTTCTGTTGGTGTCTGCCCCTAAATCCTTGCAGCTACACATGAAAGTAATTTAGTGCTTGTTAATATTCTATATATTCACAAGGTCCAGGAAATTATTTATGGAAAAGACCCACTGCTGCACAGCTCTTCTCTCAAAATCTTCTCCAAAATGTTTCCAAAGTATGTGTGAAGGTCTGGAGATAAATTCAAAGCATGTTCAGGTCTGACATGCACCTGGAAAGTTGTTTGGAAACTACTTTACGGCTGTAATTGCTTAGTGGTGCCATGAGTCCAGGGCTACTTCTGAAACATCGGTACAGAATATGGAGTGACACTGTAGCTTCAAGCAGTTTTTTCTTTGGGAAAGCTGTTCTGTGAGGGTCTCATTGTTTTCTCCACTGGCCACACATCAGAACTCCTGCACCCCAGGTTACCCTGTGTTTTGCTGTGCTAACACTGCTATATATAAGGCTGCATTTTAACATTAATTGTTGAAATTGTACATATATGTTTTTAAGTCAGGATTAAAAAGAACCCTAGAAAAGTCCCACAGAGAGGCAGTCCACATGTTAGGGATATGTGGTTGGGGTAAAGTAGTATAAAGAAAATTAAAAATAATTAACTAACCTAAGGAAGTTTCGTTTGCAGAAACAGAACTATTGTGCTTTTAAAAAGTTAAAAATTTGGATGAACTATTCTGGCTGTGGCAAAACACTGAATAAACCCAACTATATCTGGAGGGCCTGGGCTAAACAGTTAATCTAGTCCTCGCTAACTCCTTGTGAAGATGACAAAGAAGGAGAGTTCACGCAGCATCTGTGGATTGCTGCACTTGCCTTGGAAAGTCAGTATCACAGCGCAGCAGCATAAGCAGCAAGTGGGCAACAGGGATAGATGAAGAAGCAGAAATAACTCGTGGGAGGGGTCTCATGTGAGGAACCAGCAGCAGGAATCGGGACGAGGACACTGAGCAAGGAAGGGAGCTGTCAGAAGGAGTAAGTAGAGTAAATACATTCAGTTTAAGTGTGGTCAAGTCCAGTTTAAATCCAGTGAGGCCTCTCTGCCCAGAAGCCCGAGCTGGCATTGGCAGATAGGCAATACAGCTTCAGGGTGAAATGTGCTTGGGCTGACACACAGCAAATATACTTTCCTGTAACAAGGAGAGGGGATTAATTCTTATCCGATTAGTCTGAGGGAGGACACTAGTTCTCTTGTTGGGGATTTTTCTCTCTTTAAGGAGCAAAGCTCCTCTCCTGCCTGGTTAAGCCTATGTTACTCATTAGTTGGAAGGATGCAGTGTAACTCATCGCCCACCTACTCAGTTTGGCATTTTCCAAAGACAGGATGTGATTTTCCATTTCACTTGACAGATGCTTTAGCATTTCAGTGAAGACACACTGAACCCCGACCCAGGTCATCCAAGAGCTGGCAGAGGCTGTAGTTATTATTTAAGATGGAGGAACATACTCATTAACAAGGCAGACAGCGAAGAAAAGCTGCTTCATTTCAGTGTTTGTGTGTCTGCATAATATTAAGTAGCACTCCAAACTATACTGGAAGCCTTCATCATGCCAGTTAGGCTTTCTGCTCTGATTAGAGAGATTTGTATTCCTCAAGACGGTGAACTCATGATGATCTTTACTGACTTTTCTTCATAAGTGGATTTCTTACATTAAGCAGATCTTTGCTTTTGCAAATTTGCCAAAGTACCCTGAGTTTGTTATAATTATTTATCACAAAATACAGTTGACGTTGTCTACAGGGGCTGAGGCCCAAATTCTCCTGGCTTCCAAGGAGGATGGTGCTCTCATCCTATCGTTTAGAGCAAAACAAATATATTTCAGTTCCATTTAATCAAACTTCTAGTAAATCTTTCCTGTGAAAAGAAACTGCTACGTAGACCCTTGAGGCATTTACTCTTTGTGGCAAAGCTGATTAAAGACACTAGTTATGGGATTTTGATCCTGATGATAGATGAAGAAAAAGGATCTCATTGAGCAGTGGCAGCAGACTTCCTCGACTGGCGTTGGCTGTGATGAGAAGCAATTCTCCTTTTTTTTTGTGCTTTTATACTGATGACAGTTTGTATGCTTGTGCTTCCAGAGTTTGTTTACATTCTGTAATGAAACTTTTTTATAAGTCCCCATTCTCTTATTAATTTTATGGAAATAATTTTGTTTGGACTTTCTCAATCATAAAGATAAACAAATGAGGAATAGGGTCCTCACAGGTGTATTCCCTAAACACCTCTGCATCTTCATAATTTTCTTTTTCTTCCTTTGTGCTGATATAACAAGATTTCAGATAGTAAGTGGCCCACTTTTTAAATATCTGTTTCAAACCAATTACAGATACACACTATTGACACAAAATTGTTTGGGGTTTTTTTCCACAGTGTGTCGAAGCAGCATTCACTTTGATCATAACATGGATTCTTTATAATTTTCTGTGCTGGTAATTTCTCTTGAAATATAAATAAAAATATTTTATACTTGCTTGTTGTTTTAGCACACCCTGTTTTCAAAGGAACTCAGAGACTACAGAGTCTGTGTGGTGTAGAAAGCTGTTTGTTTTTTTTATTCCAGGTTTAAATAGATCTGCAGACATTACTCCATAATTTAAATTATAGCACAGGTGCCCTGTATCAGTAACAGATTTGTGTTTCATTCCAATTCATACTGAAAATAAACTTATTATCTTGTCATTTAGTGCAAACTGGAGTAAAACTGAGAATTTGCCTCAATGAGATTTCCTTACAAAATAATAGGAATAAATGTGAAAGCAGAATGGAATTGTTTGCACTTTTTCAGCAGTTTAATCTCAAGTAGTTATAAGGTGATTTTTTATTTAGTTCAGTTATAAAATATTTATGCAGAAATACTCATGGAGAAGCAACATTTCATTCAAAGAATGGCTGGCAGTGAGGGGTAAGTTGAGCATTAAAAATAAATTAGAACACAATACTCATTATACAAACACCGGCAAAAATAGGAATGCTAAGGACATAATTTTCTAAAAGTGTACATCTGCAACAAGCTCCAGAAGTACATACAGAAAGTGAAGTTTTTTTCCTACAGCTGCTTATCTCTTATATGCCATTTCTTGCTGTAAGGGGAAACCAGCTGCTAAATCATTCAAATCATCAGCAAGGAATGCAGTCTTCTTTGCATTTTTTCTTTGTTAAGAAGGTATCTCTTCTGCCGTGACTCACACCACTATTATTTATCCACCTTATAGTGCTGTGAGAAGCCGCAGGCCAGGATCACAGCCTGTTGTGCAGGCTGCCTTACCTACAAAAGGGCCTCTCCTGATTCAAATGTGTAACCAAAAGCTCTGATCTTGGAAAAGCTTAAAGCCATGTAATGAGACCAGCCTGGTTAGTGAGAGGCAAGGAAATGTCTTTGGTGGTTCAGGGTTTCCTGGGTAGGTGAACTAAGCCAAAGGGAACGGGGACAGTAACAACAAGTGAAAAATAAATACTAAACAAAATCTTAATCACAGTCTGGCATCATCAGAGACCCAGAAGGGCCCAGGACCCAGCTGGAGACAGGGGGTTTCTTTATGAGTGTAGATATTTTGTTATGGCACACCTACTGAGGAGTGATCGGACTGAATATTATACAGATCATTTTTTAAAAAAAGTTTTAAGCCACCCTTCTCCACCTTAAATCAACTCTGACTGCATAACCTTTTTTCTAAAATCATTTCACAAGCAAAGGAAATAAAATGCCCATGTACAAAGAAGAAAACAAACAGAAAGCAACAGAAGAGCAATTTCAGCTTGTGGTTCCCAAACATGGAAACCATTTATCTGCATCCATCAGAAAGAACCAGGTACATCAGCTGAACCTGATGGGATATTTAACTTGGTAGTACCAAAACTAGGTGCAGGACATAAGATTTTGGTATGTCACACTCAAAGCTGCATATCCTTCCATTGCACTTCTACAGAGGAGATTATCTGGGTATGTTTATAATTTATATAAATCTATATATTCTAAGTAATCATTAAAAATTTTCCATGTAGACTCAAGCAGATTGGACAAGGTGGGTGTTCTTTACTTCTAAATGAGTGGCCATTGTCTCCCATTTATTATTGATTTTCATGTGTTAAAACCTTGCAGCTAGTGGAGAGATAGGGTTGGTTTTTGGGATTATTGCAGATGAGACTTAAGGAGACAGGCACTATATGTGATAGCAGTAACCGTATCAGTGGGAAGAGAGGTCTCAGTGCTTCTCTTTCCCAGGCTCTCAATGAAGTTGTCATAGTCCAAATATTTTGCAGCTTTCCTCACCAGAGGAGTGTAATCCACTGGGTTCTGCCTGGTGATGACCTCTGCACCAAAGCACATTGTCTTTTACTTTTAAATTACATATACTGGGAGTTCTGTGTGATGCATTCATAATTCCTCTCGCTCTCATTTTCTTGGAGACTGTTCAGTCTACATTTTTTAGACACTATTGATTTTGTGTCGTGGGATGTACTATATCAATTCAAGGAAAAAGAAAGGAGACATTCAATAATCTTATCCTAATCCTGACAGACCTTATCTATTTGAAATTAAGTATAAGGTCATTCACCCTTTGTTGAGTCTGAGTCAAGAGTTCTTTCTTTTGCAAAATGCAAAATATTTCAGGTATGCGACTTAGGTTATCCCTAGACTAATAACGATTTCTTTTTTTCATATCTCTTATATTAAAATGTTCAGAATATTTTTTTGCAGTAAGCTTAATGCTTCAGGGGAATTGAAAACAGGCAATAGCCTGTGATCATCTGTATTATTGTTAAACTAATGGATATTTATTCACAAGGCAACTGGAGGAAAAGGTCACACGAATTGTCATTTCTGAATCTGTATTCTGATATAGACACAGTACCTCCCATGAACTTCTCTGGGGAGAGTGAACAATTTACTGTCTCAATCACTTTGGAAGGTATGGAGAATAGTTAAAATAGGTACTGGAAAATGATTTAGCTGACCAGAGAGTTCTTTTGTTCATAATGGACAGTCATAACTCACTCTGTTCAGCTTACAAATGTCTGGCTTACTGGAAATACTGGCATTTTTGGTCCTGTCAGTACAGAGTGTTTCTTACATGCATGTGCAGTTGACTTGTAGTTTTTGCCCGATCATCTTTTGAGTTCACATAAGATAATTACTCCCATTCGCCCAAGAAAATGGCTCCAAAAATATTTTTGTCAAATCTCTTTTCAGTCCCCTTCCTGTACTAATGCCAACCAAAAAGGATGAGGTACTGACAGCACAGAGGGCCGTGCTTTCTCATGGTGCTCTGGAGGGTCTACTGCAGTAGCGAGACCTAGAATTTTGTTAGTTGCTGACTGTTGTGGTTAACGCAGCTGAGACCACTTGCTCAGTTGATAGTTATAATATAGAATATAATTATTAGTTATAATAATTAGAAGTTAGAATATAATTTGTGAGTGACTGGGCCGGTATGGATATTAGTGGACCAGACAGGTCCAAGTTTAAGCAGTAGAACAGTAAGGACCAGAAGTAAACCGTGTTTGGATGAGCTTTGAAGGGGAAGGAGGGATTCATAGGGAGGCCTCTAAAGACAGGACAAAACCAGCAGGCTGTAGACAGCTCTGCAGTTGCCTGTACAAACCAGCTATTCCAGCTTCGTTGAAATCGGTAATTAGTGTTGTCTACCTCAAGAGAGTCCCTGGTGGGATGGCTCTTGAGCAGGTACATCTCCAAGCATCCTTCAGACACCAGGGTGCAGGGCTTTGCCAGACCATGCATGCCATGTCTCACTGTGTATTAAAGATGCACCACAGGTGCCTTGCAGTACTGTTGGTACCTGTGAGGATTACATACATTAGACGGATGAGGGCCAAGCCTCAGATTTCCAGCTATTGAGAGAATGATTAAGAGAACTAGAGTAGTTGAAGGAATCAATGGTAATGTCAGGAGGTCATGAGGAAGAATTCTCGGGCAGTGAAAAGCAGAGGTGAAGAGTGAAGGTCGTGGTTTGGTGGTTAATAGAGATGGTGATAGCTGGTTCTGTCTGGAACAATCAATGGCACCTGAAATAGGTGAAGGGATCATTCACATTCGGCTGAAGATCACAGCTGAAAGTGATGAAAATTACTGTAGCTACCAGAAGCAGTGAACTGGGTAGGAAGTGACATTATTGGGTAGTCTTGGTTCTGAAAGTGACAGGCTGATTGTGTATCAATGCAATTTATGAAAGTAAAATTGGTTGCATTGCAATTAATGTGTTTGTGTGGATGACAAAGTGGGTGCTGTAAAAGTTGATGAATTCATTCACATTAGAGCACATTTCCTCCGTCACTTGTAGATTGATACTTCACCATCTAAAGAGGAAACAAATTCAGTCTCCTTTTTTTTTATTCTACTGTGGTTTCCCTTACACAACATTCAGAATTACTGAATTCTGTGTTCTCACACTGCTTTGTGTTTAAAGTTACATGCAGCAGAGGCAATCCATTTTCTTGTTCTTTTGCTAGGAACAATTCAAACTCCCAGTCTTCCTCTTCCTTGCTCACAGTCCAGCACAAGATTCATTCCCCATGAATGCTATCACTGAGAAACAAAAGTGATAGATTTTGGCTACTACTTATCATTTGTGCAGCAGCGTACATCCCAAAAGCACTCACAAACAGCTTGTAGGCAGCACTTTTTGTGTGTCCGAGGAGAGAAAACAGAGTCACATTTTAGATAGCTGCATCTGTGTCTCTGTAAAAAGTGTGAAGAATATTGACTTGGCATGAGACCTTAAGGCTGGAAAGGAACTTCTGCTGATTTCCCTGATGATGCCAGTTTAATGCAAAGATCTGACAACCTGATCTGAGATTTGAAAGCAATATAGGCACAGAGAGAGGCAGCATTTTCCTTGGTTAACTGATTAGATGTGTATTTATGACATCACATAGCCTGGTAACTTCAGGAAGCCAATACTGGTGCCTTGGCTTCAGGTCAGTGGAGGGGAGTGAAGGGGAGTCTCTTCTTTGATGATACAGTGATTGATGGCCAGTGAAATCCATGGCAGGAGTCTCACTGAAGAGAGGCAGCTCTATTGGCACTTCAATTAGCTGTGTTTATAATTGATGGCATGGCTGGAAGTCACTGTGATTCATGACCAGTAATATTCATGAAAACAGTGACTCTTTCATTTCATGGAAAAAGACCAGGAACTGTTTTAAATTGCACATGATTGTGATTAATGGCTTGGGAAGATAAATAGTGAGTGGGTGCCTGACACCAGTGCTGTTTTGAGAAATCTATTTAAGTCACTTTCAGAGGAACAGGAAGAAGAGGAGAGAATAGCTGTCTGAGGACCCTTGCTTGTCAAATACCTCCCACAGACTCTAAACAGAGCAATTAAGTGTGTACAGGTAGTTCAAAATTGCAGCAATGGGTTTTGATTGGCCAAAACTTTGTTATATCAACTCTCCAACCTTTTAGCTGCTCTGGGTACATCCAGTATTTTGTTGCATATACAAGTTTTCCTTTGTGTTCAAAAAATCCCAGACAAAAATGTGAGAGGAGAGAGGGAAGAAAGAATGGGTGATAAGAAGGTGGCAGAAAGCATAGGATAAAAAGTAGTGCTGAGTAAGTGTCTACATCTTATTTCCTAGGAGAAATCGAAAAAGCAGAGGATCTTCAGCTAAGTGGATGGGGTGAAAACCTGCACTGTGCAGTGCAGAGCAGGACAAGGTCAGGGCCTCAGCAAAGCTCTATCCAAGCAAAGAGCTACAGTCCACAGTTAGAAAACAGATCTGAAAGATCTGGGATGGATTTATTTGGAAAATGGGAAAATTCTCATAAGAATGATAACTGACAGAGATGAGAGCACTGTTTAATCAGCCCAAGAATCTGTGGACTCCTTCCAATCCTATTCAAAGGATATTATCCTTTGCAGCTGGTTCTTAACATTTAACTAAAAATCCTTTTGCCCCTCCTTCTTTGTCATGCCCTCATATCACAACTTTAATCTAGTGAGTAAAGCCATTTATTGAAGACTCCTCTTCAGTAACAAATACTAATATGCAACTTTTCATCTGTTCATCCTTACAACAATCTTGTTTATGAAGTGTTTGAGATGATAAGTTTCAGCTTTTCTGCCAATATTCTTAAACTGGAACATCTTGTTTATTAAAATATTCTGCTGGATAGAAACACACACCTAGCTGATAATATCTGTCATCAGCAGGTAGTATCCAGGAGCACAGGTCATGGACTAAAACTTCATTAGGCTCTGTGTTGTCAACACAGTGAGGAAAAAAGGTTCGTAATGCATTCAAAAGTAGGATATATGAACAGTGAGTTCAAGTGAGGCTATAGTAATGCTTAATTGCTGTTGCTGCTCAGAGAAAGAAATATTTTTGAAAGCTGTATTTAATGCAAAGCTACTGTCCTACATTCTTGTCTTCTTTTTCATTAAAGATAGAGAAAGTACTTCTGTGGTTGCAAAATCTGTTCCCCCTCAGGAGCTGTGCTTTCCTTTGTAGAACCAGCTTTAAAAATGTACCCCGCATGTCCTGCTAAGAGATGTCTTTTGGAGATCCTCCGTGTGCTTAGCAAAATCACACATGGAAGATGAAGCTGTGAGTATGCATCTAGTTGAATCTGTAGTCTGGAGCCTGTTCTTGTTTAAAAGCGATTTTTGTTCCATTGGCTTTTAACATGAATACTGCCAATAAATCATTTGATGCAATTTTCTTTTCAAGAGATATTCCTTTTAGGAGCCCAGGCTGACTCCTATTTCCAGTGGGCTTCTGAGGAGCCAGTTGTGCTCTACATGGAGCTGCTGAGCTGTGAACCAGCCTGCTGCTGATGGAGGCATTGGGAGAAGTGATGATTAGAAAGCAATGAGGGAATCACCTCACAAAGTGCCAGTGGCTTTAACGAGTTGAAGGTGCTCCACCTACTCGACTCAAGAATTTCCCATCTTATCTTAAGAGAAACTGAGGCTGTTGGATGTTATTTTCCGTGAATAACATTTCATTTGTTCTCTGGTGCCATCTTCCTCTCCTGTCTCTTCTAAGTCAGAACAGTAATCTAGTAGACAGAAAGACAGTTACATTAGAAATAGCATTGCATACACAGATGCCATTTAAGGTATATCTAATAAGTGTTTTGTAGCAGATACAAGTTTTCTTTACTCATGTTTCAGGCTGGGCGGTGAAAACTCTGTTCCAAACCATGTATTGTGGCACTGTATTTGAATTAGCAAGCCCATAGAGAGCATGAGGGTTTTTTGTAATCATATCCTTCATCTCATATTTACACTTTCTTCTTTCTGAAGTTAAACATCTGATACTGAAATGGAGTCTTTGGAAATAGTCTCTGCTGATATTTCTGAAGGCATACATGTGTTGGAAATCTTGTGAGAGTATCTGCTCGTCTGAGTTTTCAGAGAGGCAAGAAAAATTGTTCCTGCAGCTGAGTAAAAATTCTAGGTCTTGTTTGATGAGGAGTTAAGACTAACACAAATGCTATTTGTCAAATTCAGGATGATTTTCCTCATGGCAAACACTAAATGCCCTAGTGTGGTGACCTTAATTACTGGCAGTATCATCAAAAGATGGATTTCAAAAAGAAAAAGAGTTTGAAGAATTCTGCAGTCCTGGTTCCTGTGCCTGCCAGCAAAGCTAATCACTCTTCCCCTCCAACCCTGTTTACTTTGTGTTTGCAGTAGGTAGCCCTGCCCTTCTAATCTTACCACTGCTTTGACTTCCCTCCTTCACCAAGTTGTTACTGACTTTCCAAAATTAAAGACCCCTGCAGCCATAAATCGATGTTGAAACAATTGTTCCTTTCCCCTGGCTCACTGTTATTCAGTCGCTACTGTTTTAATCCCCTCCTTTTTTCCCCCCTCCACTTCTCTCTCAGTCACTGTCAAATTCATGTAATGCCCAAAGTCTGATTAGTCCCCTCATTCTCTAGCTCATTGTGAGAGCCATAAAACCAAAGCCATGTTTATCTCATGTTTATCAGATGTGGTTTTATTTCATCAGATCTTCCAATTAGAGAAAAATTTCTTTGCATAGGTCAAACAAGGCTTAGAATATTTAGTCTTATTAGCCGTCTTACGCCCAGCAAACCTAAATGTACCTCAGATGATGAGTTAATAAGGTATGTTACTGTGGAGATGAAAACAAATGTTATCTGAGAAAATTCCCATGCATGCAGTAGATAATTCCTTTCAGTTTCTCTAATTGCTCGTACCTACTTATTTTAGTCATGTTGAATTAAGCATTTGGTCATGTATGCAGTTCGGTTAGTGCTTATGGGCATTAGTCACTGCGAGCCACCGATCTTCTGCCACACAGATACTCATGTGACTGGAATGCTGTAAGCATCTGCTCGAAGTTTTGCATTATCTCCCATTACTACAAAAATACTGGTAGACCTCTAAGGCTTAGAGACTGGCAATTTTTATTTCCTTCTTCATACTCTGTTAGAGACAGACTTGTTTGCTTCCAAAAGATTTTTCTACATGATAACAGGAGACAGGCAAACTGTTTTGGACAAACTCAGAATCTGTGTGAACCAAAAGATGAACCTCTGCACTTAGTGTGAGTATTTAATAATTTCAGTATAACAGTTACACATCATACACTTCTTCAAAGGCAGTATTTTGATAGTTGTTAAAACCAGCTCTTTTGTTTGTCTCCAATTATAAGTATAGCACAGTAAGTTGTTTCAAGTCTGTGAGAGACACAACACTCACCAGGACGATGGTGCAGAATTTTTCAAGCACAGTAATAAACAGTGCCTCCCCTAACAAAATAAAAGATTATGCGCTAAAAATTATCAAGACTGGCAAGCCAAGTGTCCAATTAAATTGATTGTTTCTCATCTTGTGAAAAGGATCTGGGCTAAAACCCGATACTCGTAATATATATGCCATGATGCACTGTTAATTGGATGTCAACATTTTTCTGTCATTGTTTTTGACCAGCTCAAGTTAATGATGACCTAGTGGTGAAAAGTTCTTTGTACTATTATCCAGTGCTTCATTTGCAAAGCTTGCAGAAGAGCATCCTTGCTTTTACCAGTGCAATAACTTTAAAAAATTCTACCAGAACTTAAAATATCTCTGATAATTACGCAAGAATGGCAATCATAGGGCAGAGAGAAAAGAGAGGTAACTTAAGGTCAGGATGATGATCTCTAGCAAGTCCACAAATTCCTGTTGTGCAAGTCATTTGTTTTCCCTCAGAAGTTTCCCTTTACTGGGAACAAGAGCTCTCTGCTTCCACGTATTCTGATTCCTGTGGTCATTTTTAGTTATAAGAAAAGGTACCTATTATAGCTTCTGGAAAGAGAACTTAGACTCTGTGAAGACAATTTAATGAAATGGGCCTCCATGACACATATTGCTTTTCTTGGAGGTAAGGTCTTCATGTTAACCTTTTACTTTCCTTTTCATTCTGTCCAGGGCCATGAATATTTATGAGATGCTATTCAGTTCAACCTGACATTTCACCAACTGGACTATTTTCAAATTTCAAACTTAACACCAGTTTGCTTCAATTTTCCCAGCTCTGAGTATTCAACTACAAGGTTTCATTGTCTTTCTTCTTGTCACGAGTGCAGGGATAGACCGCTCACATGAAGAGGAAGGGCAAACTACAGCATGTGTGCTTCAAACTGGAAAGCAGCAATGGAGCTTAGTAATTTGTGATTCTCTGAGTGGAACTTAAGCAAGCTGAGAGGGAAGAATGCCACATAGTACTGGTGAGAAGAAAAAATGGCATTTTTTTGCCTGCTTAAGAGTTTAGACAAGATCAGAACTGCCCTTTGGCTGTACAGTTGACTGTGAAATATCAGCTAAAAAAAAAGTCAGTTTAAACTGCATGTCATGGGGCACAGCTTTTCTGCGAGAGACAGGGAGCAGATGCATTATGGCATGTTTGAAAACAGTACGAAGCCTTGGAGAGTTGAAATCTAACAGTGAGGAATAAAGCACTGTCTATTTCTATATATAAGTAAACTAAATGCTGTGGACAGTTGTAGAAAACAGCTGATGTTGGTATTGTCTTCCATAAATGCTCTTTTAAATAACCTCTGTGTTGTTACTACATGTTCATTCATTCACTTTCATTCCACTTCTGTAATCTCATCTGTTTCATAGGGGTTTTAATCATCCTACTGCAGAGAGACTAACTGTTTTTTTTCTCACCTACCTTAACCTTTTTTCTGAACATGCTGGCAATGATGGTGATTGAATAAACATCATCAACATAATCAGAAGGTCTGTGGAAATCTCAGATCCATTTTTTCTCTTTTTACAGTTCCCTCTAAAGAAGAAAATATACCCGAAAAAAAAAATAAATAAAGGAATGCATTAAAAATTAACTTTCTAACAGGGACTTTTGCTTTCAAAACCAGAGGGGCAGAAGGAGGCATGGTTGTAAACAATAGGTTGGGAAGGCTTAGTGAAAATAACATGCAGTGTTGTTTAGTATCATCAAACAAGGGAAAGACAGTTATCCTTCCGCTGGATTGAAATCACTCTAAAGAAAGCTGCTATCAGAGAATTGATCAATCCCATCCCTCTAAGTAGTGCTTCATGAAAATTAGGATCGGAAAATTGGAAAAATCTTTCACCGTTTCTGTTTTAGGTATTAAAAGATATAATTCAAGATAAAAAAATGGAGACTTTGTTTAATGAAATTGATAAAAGCAGACAGAAGGGAATTTACTAGAGGGTTTAGTGAGCTACATCATTTATTCCAATGTGATTTGTAATTATTCAATTAGATGCTTTCATTATCCCAACAGAAATGGGCTGGGCTCCTTAAGAAAGAATTTGTCTGTTAGCAGTTTGTGGATATATATGGAAGATGTTGAAGACATAGTGTATTTGGATCCAGCTAAAAGAGAAGCTATTAAAGAATATATTTTAGTCTGTGTGGAGTATCAATTAATTTTAGAAATAAAGTGGTAAACATTTAAAAAGAAAACAGTGGAGAAACTCTTCAATTTTTGCTTATTCTTCACGATCTGCTAAGCTAAAAGAATGCATAAACCTAATTAATGTAAATAGAAAAGCTCAAATAATACTATTCAGAAAGAAAAAATGTTAAGCCAGCTCACAGCAGATTGATATCAATTTCTACTGATGTAAGGAGCAAGTGGAGAAAGCTAGAGGTTGGAAACACTATATAAAAATCTCAGTGAAAAACCTCTGAACACTGTGCTAAATGGAACAGTGTTATAATTATTCTCACAGGTACTAGGATACCATAGCAATGAGCACAGAATTGCAGTGAAATGGGAAACAGGGTCTCTAGAAAGTGCAGTGGCAATGCAGTTCAATCAGCTATTTCTAAGGCTATGCATTTTTGCATTGAACCAACATAAATACTGAAAAATATTCCACAAGCCCGTGGTGTGTCCAGCACATTTGTGCTACTTGAGTGAATTCGTTGTCTGTAGGCACTGTTTCAGACAGAGCAAATTTTAGAGCTGAGAAAATATTTTGGAACTGCAATTTATTTAGTAGATCAGATTTATTTTTTTCTTTGTGAATGTTCTGCAAAACCATGCATCACCTCACAAATTCCTGATTATGCTGCTGCTCTGACCTGCAGCATGAGGCTGTTCTGGCTTTTGGTGCATATTGCACTTGTTGGTACTCAGCCTGGCAGCTGTCTTTCAAAGCAGCGGCAGAAGAGGATAGATTTGGCTTTGGTCTCAGCTGAAAATATTTTTCTTTCCATCCTCTGATGCCAATGCAGATCAGCCTTCAGATAGATTAGCCCATAACTGCCTTCAGAAAACAGTCCTGACAAAACTTGCTATTAAACAGGGGCATTCACTGCCACTTTTCTGTCCTTCCTGGGCTGAGCTGTCAGTGAAGCATTTCTGCAGCAGACCAGCCTGGCCAGCCCTCACCACTGCACAGACCCATTGCTCTCTCTCCTAGTCTGTTCTCCCTTTCTATCATTTAAAAGAAGTATTGAACCTCTCTTGTAGATGCAAAATCATTCTGAACTACTGCCATGAATTCCCATGTTTCCTTTAGTTCTCCATTCATGTCTCAGTAATACATACTTTTGGAGAATGAAAACTGGGAAAATGTGCGAGTGGTAAGCTTGGCCACAGAAGATTATTGGGATGTTTGTCTGTACATGCAGCGACTTCTGTGAGAAGGAGGCTTTTCTGCACCTCCAGTGAAGTCCTCAGCAGAGGAGCTGGCCTGAGACATCCAGCCAGTGGGAAAGAGAAGTTGTCACAGAGAAGTAGCAGCTGTCACCTGGGCACTTGGTCAGTGAGCGGGTCATAATTAATGCGGCAGTATTCACTTTCTGGGTACTTTCATTAAGGTCGTTTTAGGTACTTTACTTTTCTGAGCTGCCAAACTCAACATGGAAACAATTATTTTGTGGGACTTTGATTTGTTTAGAGCCAAGTGTATTGCTCTGAATATGCCGTTAATTTGGAGGACTTCTCTTCAAGTCTCCTGCTGAAAACATCTTGGATGTTGCCTGCCTTGCAGAGAGCTTTCTCCTCTTTGTGGGAAAAACCACGGAAATTCTAAAAACTCACTAACTACTCAGGTCAAAGGGGAAATGCAAGAAAGACAGAATTAGTAATCTTTAATGAGAAGTCAGTCATCAATGCAGTTAATATGCAGCTTTTTGAAGGGTTAGCATCATTGGATTTTTCTCCTAACAAGCCTGTCATCGACTGCTGGCACAGATTAACCTCTTTAACCCTGTTCAGTAGAAATTATCTATGGCCTTCTGCAACACATTAGAAAGTTAAAGCCAGGCTCAATGCATCTGGCTCTTGAGTTTACCTCTTTTAATCAACACCACACCCACCAGGGCAAAAAAGCTGTGTATGACTATGTGTTTAAATTATGGAGTGCACAGAAAGCCACAAAGGGCTTGGAAGGTTCAGTAATGTTAATTTTTACCCTTTGTGTGCCAACAGAGCTTTGACCAGCTTTAGTTCTAATTAAATTGGACAACAACATGTTTATTCCTGGTGTACTATATTGCTGTTTGCCCATGCACTGAAGAGCAGATCTCAGTGTGAACATGAGCTCTCACATAACCACATTGCTTGAAAAATATTAAATTCTGTAGTCATGCACTAATAGATTAAATTATGAACTCTGCTCTATTACAAATGTATAGTGAGATTGTAATGCTTCAGTTATGTCTTTATTGCAAAGGTTAAAGGATATACATCATATTATACCAACTGGGCTTTTGCCATTAAGGATTTATGTCTACTGGGATTAGCATCAGAAGGGGATGCTTGTCTGCAAGATCAGTAATATTGCTAATTTGGGTGGGACCAAGTGTCTGGTTCAGGCTTCCATGAATTGTACATGATGAGCTTTAAAGATTTCAAAGCAGAAAATTGATTATGAAAACAATCCTTAGTTCATAGATCTAAACCACCAGAATTAACATTTTGAATTCTATACCTACTTTTGTTTAAAACTCTTTAGTCAGCTATATTCCAAATGAAAGTATTACTGGAAAGTGATTAGTATGCTAAATTACATCTAGTTTTTCAGTGTATAAGTCACTGAAGTAATTTGAAAAAAACCCAGGAATTACAGTGCACTAAACCTCAAATTTTTCTTCTAACAGCAACTGCCAGGAACAACTACTATAGTATTTGTTCTGTTTAAGATAGATAGGACTCTCTGATGGTCTGTGGAAAACTAGATCTTGAAATGCAAAAGGAAGAGGAACTATGTAGGTCACATACAATACTGATGGCTTAATCAAAAAGCAGTGGACACATTACTAAAGCAAATCAAAATAAATCATTCAGGGACTTGAGAAGTGGACTGAACATTGTCAGATCAGATTAAATGCTCCTAAACCATGTCAAGAATAAAATTTCTTGTGGGAATTGACCAGAGTGATGCTAAATGGGGCAAGGATTAGCCACATGTTCTTGTATCATGCAAGCAGCAATGGGCAACTTCAGAATTTTTGTAATTTCTGTTTGCTTTGGATAAACAGCTGAAAGCTTAGATGACTATGTGAAGACCATCCAAGTCATTTGAATCTGGAGGAATGAGCTGGAAAGCTTTCAGAGACAGATTTTTCACAAGAGATTTCTAGTGCTTACTAGCTCTGGTCTCAGGAAAAATGCTGTTAAGAACACTCTTTCGTAACACTCTTGGTCGTGTTTGGGAAGTATACATAGGGAAAGAAATGTGCATATCTACCAGAAACCCAGGTTGGGTTCTAGAGATCTTAAAAAGTTAGGGAATATGGCATCATGTTTTTTCATTCTTACTTCTTGGAAGGGTGAATTTGAGCTTCTGAGAAGAGTCTTGGCTTGGCTTCTGACTGGCTACAATAGCAATGTCTGGTCAACCATTTCATTGCACCAGGCACAGAAATATTTCTTACACTGCCTTATAGCACTAGTTGCAAAATGCATTTTGCTAATCTTTGGTTTTTCCTATTTTTCAACTTCGGCCTCTGAAGGAATTCTGTAGGGAAGATGATTGACTTCCCGATGGCTCACTGGTACTGCTGGGCCACAATAAACACCTTACGTCTCAGCTCTGAGTAATGCGGCCACTTGTAATGGCCATTCTCATTTCACTTTCACAACTTTTGCTCATCCAGTACTTTTACTCACCCCTTACCAGTTCAGTAGCATAAAGTTTGTGAGGCAGGCAGTGCTGCTGAGCAGCCAGTGCAGTTCCTGGGAGCCAAGTGCCTGGAGCTGGTGCAGCTGGCTGCTCTGAGGGATCAGCATCTCAGCACAACAGCTCACGGCTCTCTAACGCTCTCTGTCTACTCTAAATCCTTCCACAGAAATTATAATTCCTAAGGTGAGAGCATTACAGACTTTAGTTGAATAGGGGTGATTTCTAAGCTGAAAAGTAAAGAAGTAATATTACTAAAACGAGCATAAAGTCAGTCCTGAGCAACAGCAGCAGCTCTTGGGCCCCACAGCTCCCAGTCAGACCACCAGTAACAAAGACAATTCAAACATCTGTGAAGAAAGGGATCTACAAAGCAGCAGAAAAAAATTAACAGTTGTGGGATCTTAGTCACTGCCAGTAGGGAATCTATGGGACTCAAAATGGACGATTGGATAGCTGAGAAAATTTGCTAACTAGCTAGAAGACAAAAAAAAAAGGTCACTACTCTTATAGAAAATGGGTTATTTTGTTAATAATGCAATCCCATGAAAAGCCCTACTGCTCCTGCAGTACAATGAGATGCTGGTCTTGTATAAAATTAACTTCTCAGATCTACACAATATATGTCTGCTCATCCTAAAAGTAAAGAGCTTCTCTTGACAGCTGTCCTTTGAACGTAAGAAGACTATAGTATCAGAACAGTTTCCCTGGAGAACTTAAAAAATGAATCAGAATTTTATATTCAAAAGCTATGCAGTCTCACTCTTTCTGAAAAGTCCAGAAAGGTTAAAAGATATTTTTCTTTAAAGTTTTTTTCATTTTCTATTTCATAATTGTCTTTGTATATTATTCATTTCCTCTTTCACACTTCTTCTCTCCATGACTGTCTTTTTCTGTCTCTCTTCCCTTCCTCACTGCCATCTTTTTTAAATTTCAGAGGCAATTCCTCTTCCAATTTTCCTTTAGTAAAATTTCAGGATGAAGATTCCATGCAGTGAATTTTGGCAACTCAGAATTTATTTCTGAATTTTTATAAATAGAACTTTTTTTTCATAGAACAAACCTATCACTTTTTGTAATTTCTTTAGCTTTATTATCCCTATAGAAATTACTGGGTATTTTTTTACTTCTGTTGCTTTCTTTCTATTACCATCAACATGATGATGTCTCTGTCATCAGCGTGCAAGCTCACTGTATGGGGTCTCCTATATTTTGTTTTCCTACGATACATTCTGGAATGAAGCTTCATTCCCTATAACTCAGTGAAAATTATCCATCCCCTAAAAGCACAGATTTGTCCTCCAATAGAGGTCCAGAAGTATTTCACTTCTGTTGGCCTAAACAGATTGTTGCAGAGTCATGGCATCAGCCTGAATACTTTCATTTTTCCCTAAAGGGAGCTTAATATCATAAGTAATAATACCAGACTATTGCAAAATGTATGCTTTGTATAATGTTTTGCCTAGCATTAATGTAGTTCATCCATTTCATTTGCACATGTTCAGGACCTATGCTCTGTCCATTCCTTACATAGTCCTCGACCAGAAACCTGTATGAAGATGGACAAAATAGAGTCCTGCCCAACAGGGAGAGAAGCAATGATTAGCAAACAACAAACCAGCAAATGTGAAACACAAGTATGGACAGTTTCTGCTAATGTTGGCTAAAAGGCAGCACTGATACGATTGACCTACATCAGGGAGATTGGAAATTAATAGAGGAGAGTGTCAAAAGTGCTCGTGCTGACATAAGGTGCTTCTAGCCAATGACTCCTGTGGACTGAAAAGAGAAGGATTGACTTGAATTTTGCTTCTATATTTTACTGTAAATGTGGTGTGGGTTTTTTTTGGATTGGAAGTGAATCCTGGAGCCGAGAAAATAATGAAGAAACATACAGGGAAGAAAAGAAGCAGTTGGACAGGATGAGAAGGAGAAGTGAGAAGCGTGCAGGGTACGGTTCTTTGACACATGCTGCCATTTAGTTCTAACATTTCAATATTATGCTTGCAGGAATATCAAAGGGAGCAAAACACTAATTTACATGCCATCTTTTTCAAGACTCATGAAACCTCTTTTTTTTTTTTTGGTACTGGATGTTGCAAATAACTTGTGTAACATATATTATGATTTAATGATGCTCTAAAATTTCAGTGCAGCCAGTAAATCTCTAGTTTGCCACCATAATCAATAATAAATAATTGAAATAATAATTGAAAAAATACTAATTATGTTAGGTAGTACACATTTCTATTAATTCAGAAGGCCTGATAAAAGCATTTAAAATCATGTCTCTCATGTAGGAGTCAATTTTGAAAAGAAAATAAACAATGACAAGCTCTTCCATCAGAAAAAATTATTATGGTTTTGGGGTTTTTTTAAACTGTTATCTCAGTGTACACATGTAACTGTACTACCTGATTTTCTGCTAGTATTGCTGCAGGTTGTTTTCAGAATCTGTTTTTATAAGTTCAATATCTATGTTAATGGAACCAGTGCTCTAGAAATGAAGCACAAATGTTTCCCATATTCACAGTTTATCAAATATGTCTGTGTTTAATGTTAATATACGATGTTTGTTTTCCTAAGCATTTCTCAGGTTATTTTTCAGCGTGTGGCTTTGTACCTTCATGATTCAGCCAGTCTGATCTCTCGTGGGATTTAAAGTGCAGAATAGATACAAACCCTTAACATCTCCATGAAGTGAGGTCGGGAGGGGGTAGAGATGAACATGCAGAGGTAATGCTGGACCAGACAACACACAACAAGGGTGGACAGGGACACAGAAAGTAGCACAGAGCAGGGCAAAATATGTTTTCAAGACACAGTGCTAATTTTTGTGCCTAATAATTTTTTGTTACTTCATGAATGTAGAATGAACACAGTTCAATGGTATCTTTTTATTTCTCACCATTAGTCAAAGACTAATTATTACTTCTCCTAAATTTATGTCATTACAGAGTAATTCTGCTGTTTTCAGTTTATCTACTTCATGCTGATAAAGGAAGAAATCAGAGAACTGTGACTCAAAACTTTAAAATATGTGCCTTGAAATAATAGTATTACCAGGAATCACAGTAAAAAGGGATTTAAGTTATGGAATTTTACACTGCAATCTCTTATTGTTCTTATGGAAAATTCAACTGTATTTTGCAAGTGCATTGCCAATGCGGTGCATGAGGCAAGTGTGAGATGAATAAAATAATTGAAATTATTGCTATGTCAATAAGTTTTGCATAAATAAGCGGTAAATGGTTGCAATTTGAATCCAGCAAGGATTCCAGCAGAAGTGGAAAGTGCTGCCTTTGACTGAAAGAAAGAAGCATCATGTTCAAAGGACTTGTGGCATGAGTGGAAAAATATGGGATTAAATCTATTTATTTGAGAAGGCAGAAGGTAACAAAAAAATTACACAGATTTTGCTGGTTCTTGCAGGCAAAAAGAAGCTGGAAGCTTGTTCTGAAGAACCAGGAGGATGGGCTGAAGAGCAAAGAAGGAATGCCAGAAAAAGTCAAGACTGAAGAGAGACTATGATTCTGACGTTCGTTTCTTTCTTAGTAAAAGCAAACTCCACAGGCTAGGTAATGTGGATGGTATTTGCAGGCCAGGACGATGCTTCTGTTCAGATGCATTTACAGCCAAAAATCATTAGGATAAGCAGTATCCTTGAATACACAGGGAATATTACATATAAATAAGATTACCTAACGCAGAAATTAAAATTACTTAGGCTTAACAGAGGAAAACAGGTTATAGATCAAACTCCTGAAAATGAATTCTGGGAAGGAGGGAGAAGGAAGCTACTACAATATTGACATTGCAGCTTTGAAAAAGAACTGAGAAGCAGGCCATCTGTCAGCACAAAGACCAGCAGGAACAGCAGATAGGGACCTAAGAGATACTAAAAAACACCTCAAGCATTCTGTTCTAACTTGTATTTATCTCAATAAAGAGATTGAAAAACATTACTAGAAAATTGCAAGACAGAGTTAACATTTCCCAAACATGTCACGAGTGAGGCTGAGACTCGAGAGGAATTGCTATGTGCACTGAAGTAGAAAAGGCTGTTCAGGGCCCAAGAGCTGGTCCAAGGCCAGATGGCTTTATGATGGTTCCTTAAGACTCCAAAAGAGGAGATAACTCTTGTTCTGAAAAGACTTATCACAGATATGGATAAATGGGCAATAATGGCCCCTGCTGGAAAAATGAACTGACATAACTCTCACAGTGCCTGAACTGATTTATCTTGTCCAATACGACATCATGGCTGGAGCAAGAGAGGCTCATTGAGTGATGCTAATGATCTTTATGTATTTAGGCACTCTATCTCAGTAACTTTGATGTTTATGGAGTATAATTTTAGAACAAATTAGAGGTTTTCTTCATAGAATGCAGGAGACAAGCTGACAGGCAGGCATGAAGAAGACAATTTAAAACTGACACTGAAATTTGTCTGCTTTATTTGGCCAGCAGAACAAGTGAAGTTGCTTCTGTCTCTTTTGATACTAATTTTGCTGAATATTCTATTTTATTTGATCAACGGTGTAATTCTGGTGTTGTGTAAAAGGCGGAATATGCAAGAATTGTGATTTCTCTGCATTTTTATATCACAGCAGCCCTATGGAATTCACCAAAGGAGTTTAGCTAAGTTACTGTGTTTCTGTAATGGTTAATAAAATAGCAATGAAGATATTAATGAATGGACAAACAACTGACTAAATTTGAAGCAGTGAGAACTTTGACGGACAAGGTGAAGTGAAAGTGTAAAATAAAAAAGAAATGAAAAACTTGAGAGTAAAGCTTTTAATTGTGAAACTCCTCTTGGTTTTAGAGAATAAAGCATTTTTAGTCTTTGCAGTCGTGCAGACAAGATGTAGGTGGGAGACAGGAGGTCATATGCATGAACCAATCCTTTCATCCTCTGACTCAAGTCCCTTCTCAGAGCCGCTCAATAAAGACACATCTGAGACGAACAGAGTTCCATTATAAATCTTATATTTGCTTTCCTTTTGAACCAGGTACAAGACCATAAAAATTTACTTTCCCCACATATAAAGAGATGTGAGTTGGAGAGTATCTCGTCAAACATGAGACTGCTGATACTTGAAAATGGAAATTTTGAAGAAGGTAGTTGGTCAGGGTCTTAACAACAACGGCGTATTCTCATCGTAATGCTCCAAAATTTACCAAGACAATGAACAGCACTATTTACAAAGTACCTTACTGTGTTTACACGACCTTTCCTCAAATCTGTTCTCTGAGGCAAGACTGCACCATTTCTAACACATATAATAAAGTTCCTCCCCACTCAGTACCTGCTCACAGAGGATTTACTGCACTGGGCAATGCACGAGGTTCTTGGGTAAGTCAGCAAAGGCCTGTGCGGACAGACCCAGAGCCTCTTATTATAAATGCAAAAATCCAGCTATGAACTTCACAGACACTCTTTAATATTGTATTATTTTTCTTTTACATGAGATAGTTGTTGAAAAATAATTATAATTTTCAATATAGAGAAAGTAACATGGGCCAGTGAGGACTTTTTGAAGCACAGACAAGTCCAAATGAATATACCTTCATAACCTCTTACTCTGCTTGAAATGGAAAAGTTAACAGGGAACCTCTCTTATACAGAACGGTCCTTAATTTGGGGAAAGGTAGACTGTTGCTGGAGAAACTTTGAAATATATTACTATTTTCAACAGTAAGTCACATTGTAAGGTTTATGCCCGGGAGAATTAAGGTACTGGGAGTAAAGGATTTTTTTACATGAACTATTAAAAGTATCTTGTGTTTCTTACATATTTTGGCAGCATGTTTTGTAGAAGATGGTACATGCTGACACACAAAGGCACAGGACATTTTGGAGCCCAGATCTCAAAAATTCAATGAGACTTAAGCTCCGAGAAGCCATTTTGAATCTCAGTTCTACACCAGATAAAACATAATACATTTGCTATGGGGTTTTTCTTCACTTTTAATATTTGAATTAGAGAACTGAGTTCTTGCAAGAGTGGCAATTAAACTGCAAATATTTCTGCTTTTTTGACAATAATACAAACTTGCATAACAAGTGCAAGTTGGAGATCTACATGTTTTAAAAAGACCTAAAAATTAAGACTTTATAACCTTTATTAGCCTCACATATTGTGTAAATATTTTAAGTGCATTCAGGACCTAGCTTCCAACATTTGTGTTTGACAGTTCCCATTTCCTCTATCAAAAATTCCCCACATTTCCACAGGATCCACAGGAGATGAATGAGAAACTGCAGCTCACAGCAATTCACGTCTGACTGTTCTCTTCTTTGATCTTTTTTTCTAATTTGTTGCTACATTTCTTTCTTTCCACAAGAGATTTCTTTGGGCTTCTTAACAGACTTACCTGAGATTATTCGTTCTCTTCCGTCCATTTTCAGAACAAAGAACCAGCTATTTGAGAGTCACACAGTGCTTGTTAAATACCTGTTGCCTACTGACATTTAGCTGATTATACTGCAAATTATCCTGTCTTTGATTTATTTCACCTTTCTTTCAGGAAAGACATTTTCTTTGAATAAAGATGCTGTTAAATCCACAGGAAGCTCCTAGTATCATTTTCTTGTTGTCAGATTCAAAACCAAATCTGGATGTATTTTCCGGTATTTGTTGTCATACCTGCAGCCCCTAGGACTGTGTTTTATCTGTTTGGGTAACACTGGGTTACAGTCTCCAGTCTCCTCAGACACAGACAGCTAACAGGCATTTGTTTGAGTTTTCAGTTAAAGCACTTGAATTCAAAACCCTTAGTACTGATATTATTAACTTCAGCTACTGGGGGCCAAAATGATGAAACATTTATGAGGAGGATTGCATGGCTCCGTCTGGGAGCCTGAAGCCATTCACTGTGGCACAGCTAAGCACAGGAGGAATTAGCTGAGCCGAGGTATGTACTTCAGCAGGGTCTCAAAATTTTATTGCAGATGCAGCTTTCATTGTTTCACAGACTGAGACAGACTTGGGTGTGCTACGAACTCTGACCCTTGTGGTGGGTGGCCCGTTCCCTGAGCACGTTGGTAAAAGCACTGCAACACGTGGATTATTCACACCCCTGTTAGGATCCGATTAGTGAGAGATGCCTCTGCCCAAATTAAGGTGCAAACAAGACCACATGACAAAGTCAATAATACAGATTTTATTTAACAACAAATGTGAAGTAGAGAGATAAAAATAGGAAAGTGGGGGGAGGGGGAGAGAGCGATATCAAGCAGAAGATAGTCACCATCTATGGATCCAGCAGCATCCCATTGGCCCTTCACCCCTTGCTTCTCAGTAGTGGGGGTCCCAACAACCCCACGGCTTCAGTTCTGGCCAATAAAATAGGATCTGGTAAAAGGTATGCATTTATATAAAGAGTTGAATTAAGAAGATATGACTGTTAACATTTCCTGCTTACTTTAACCATGTGGTACACAAAGTTAATTTTCATAGTTTTTTTTTTTTTTTTTTTTTTTGTTAAACTTCTCACTTGTTTGTAAGGATTGCTTTTATAATTCAAGACTATCTGGCTGACCTTCTAACCACTTAAATTTTCAGAAATGGCAAAGATCCAGTATTATTTCCCTTAGAAAGCAGCTCTTTCTGTCTCAAAAGGGCAGTCACCTCCTACCCCCGCAGCCGGGGCACAGAGCCAGGGCCCTGCTTCGCACAGCCCCTGCTGCCCCCCAGCCTCTGCCCTGGGTGGGGGCTGGAAGAGCTCCTGGAGCAGAGGGAGCAAACAGTTAAATGGGGAGAGTGGCACTGGGCCAGGGAGGAGGGAGAGGAGGAATCCTCCATGGGCCAGGAACTGCCCCAGTGGGGAAATCTGTCTATTTAGGAGAGACCCTGAGAGACATCCCAGTGGCCAGACATGGAAATCCAAGAGCTGTCCCAAGAGGAAGACGACAGCAACAAAGTGCTTCCCCAAGGGGAACACTCCATGTACCAAAAGCTGTCCGAAAGGGAAGCCAGACAGGACCCAGAACTGTCCCGAAGGGGAGGCGGCAGCGACAAAGAGGAGTCGCAGGACTATGGGGAATGCATCACCCTCCGCACCATCTGGGTCAACCCCAGGTACCCACAGCTGCTGCAGGACCCCGATGCCGCTCCCCAGGACTCGGCCAAGGCAGCAGCTTCTCTGGCCTTGGCTGAGCAGGTGAAGGCAGCAGGGGCGCAGAGCCGGGGCCCTGCCCCGCACAGCCCCTGCTGCCCCCCAGGCCCCTCAGCTCCCCAGCCGGGAGCCCAGGCCCTCAGGCAGCAGCCAGCTCTCCCCGAGGAACATCCCTCCCGCTTCGGGCGGGCGCTGCGGGGGCTGTTCCGCTGGCCCTGCCTGAGGGCACAGCCCAACGAGCAGTGCCCTGCCCGTGCCAGGCCAGGCCCGCCGGTGGCGGCTGGCCCGGAGCCTGCCCGGCCTCCTGAGGCAGCCACGCGGGCTGCCTTTGCCCGGACGTGTCCCTCCAGGCTGAGCAGGACTGCCACACGAACCCTTGTTCCACTGCAACGAAAGCTGGGTTTAGGAAATAGTAGAAGTAAGAAAGAAAAACACAAAAAAAAACCCCAAGAAAACAACAACAACAACAAAAAAACACATACACAAAAAAAAAACCCATGAAAAAAAAATTCCCCCGGAAGAACAACAAAAAGGATTAATATGTATAGGAATAAGAATAAGAATAGGAATAAGAAGATGAAGAGGAGATAGTAGTAATAAATAATAATAAGAAGAAAAAGAATAACAATAAAAATAGTAAGTTGAATAAGAATAATAAGAAAAATAAGAAGATGAAGAAGAAATTGCAGTAGTAGAAAATGAAGAAGAAGAGGAAGAAGAAGATGAGGAAAAGGAGGAGGAAGAAATAATAGTGGTAAACAACAATAAGAAGAATAAGAAAAAGAATAAGAATAATAAGTTGAATAAGAATTAGAAGAACAAGAAGAAGAAGAAGAAGAAATAATAGTATTTCATAGCATAAGAAAAACAAGAAGAAGAAGAAAAAAGAATGACTAAGATGAAAAAGAAATAGTAGTAGTAAAGAAGAATAAGAAGACTAATATGAAGAAGAAATTTAAATAGTAGTAGTAAATAATAATATCAAATTAAAATACACATCCACACATCTTCTAGAATCACAGAATGAAGGAAAGGGCCTTAAAGATCTAGTTCTAAATTAGTATCTTCTGTGCACTCGCACTCTCACTCTCTCTCTCTCTCTCTCTCTCTCTCTGAGACCTCTTTCCTATTTCTTTCTATCTCTCTACCTCCCCTTTCTTGTTAAATAAAATCCATATGTTGTTATGTGCTCTTGTTTGCACCTTCATCCGGGCAGAGGCATCTCTCCCTAATGGGATCATAACATCTGCTCAGGGTTCCTTCCAACTGCAACCATTCCACGATTCTGTCAGCTCCTCACTTCCTTTTCTTCTTCCCTCGAGCTGGGAATGTGCTTGAAAAGGCTCAGCAAACAAACATTTGCTGTCTGCTCTGGGAGCCCACATGGCTTCGGGACCTGGGGGCCTTGGTCAACAGCAAATTTCATACAAGCCAACATGTCCTTCCAGCAAAAAAGGCTAAGGGCAGCCTGGGCTGGATTAGGAGGAGTGTTGTCAGCGGGCTCAGGGAAGGAATCCTTGTCCCCTCCTCAGCAATGACAAGGCCACACCTGAAGTGCCGTGTCTCCACTGGAGAGAGGCCACTGAAAGGCTGTGAAGATGATTCACAGTCTGGAGCATCTCTCAGATGAAGAAAGGCTGAGGGAACTGAGTGGCAACAGCTACAGAAGTCTCTGGGAGAATTTGATCAGGGTATAGAAATGTCTGAAGGGAGGGTGACAAGAGGACAGAACCAGTTTACTGCACCAGCACAGGCCAGTCAGGCCCTAAATTTTCACCTCTGTCTCTTGATTTATTTGGCATTAACTGGGGAAAATTAAGTAGCGGTAAAAACAAAACAAGCAACAACAGAGAACATTTTCTTAATCTATTAACTGAAACAAAAAATGTAGCTTTTTGAAAAGAAGCAGGCCTTGATAGTTTTGGCACAACAGATGTAGGTTTGAGGAGGGTAAACCCCTGGAAATACAAGCCTAGAATGAATATTTTGACCCTGTATTATCAGTGTATATTTGTCAATTTGCCACCACATACAAACCCGTACCAGTCGCTAGGGAGATGCAGTACCTACATGTCTGTGCCTCTCAGTGCTGTGGCTGTATTGGATCATGTTAAAACATCACCCAGACAGACTAAGAGCATTTGTCAAGTAAAATCAAAGTGTAAGACTGTCTATGCCTTTCCACAGAAGGTGTAGAAAGCTGTCCACAAATTCTTGGGAGAATCTCTTAATCAAGCACCCACAGAGATCAAAGGTGCCGACTCAGTATTTTTACCTAAAAAGTTATATACTTCTGGACTTCCTCTCTGCTGTGCTCCACACACACATCAGTGAAACCACATTTTCTACTGAAAAAATTACTTATTTACCTTAAAAAAAATTACTTTTTTTACCTATTCAAGCCTAATCTTTTGTGTAACCACTCATTCTTAGTATCTTTTGTCTACTTTGCACGTGGTATTTTCTATCACCTTTTTTCATACATAGGAAAGCATTCTGCTCTGAAAAATAAAACAAAGGTATATGTTCCTAACACCTCTTTTTCCTCCAGATTCTCCAACAAATTTTTCCAATTGTGTGATAAACAAAGACAGGAGACACTGATTCTAAAACTTTTCTCACCAGTTTTCAGAAAATTAATGGGTGATACTAATGAGATTTGACACTCTGTAACACTGTGTTAACATATCTTTCAAATATGATTCAAGAATATGGTTTAATTGAAGGACTGGAACCTAAAAAATTCCTCTAGGCTCCTGTATTGCATATGTGTGTTTCTGTACCACTGTTACCTCTCTAATGTAAGAAAAAAAAGTTTTCCCTTGTCTTCAAATTTTTTATCTGTAGAATATCAGTCTTATTGTTCATCTAATCCCTTTCATACTAGAACAGTGTAGCAACCCTTAATGGTAAATGAACCTATAAACGTTTAGAAGTAGCAGTTTTTGTTTCTTTGGAGAACTTAGTTCTGACTCTACAAACTCCAAGAGGTCAGGATGTCCAAGACCACACACATGCTAACAATATTTACAAATGCTCAAAAATTCAAGTGACAAGCCATTAAAAATTACCAAGGTCTCCTCGTCACAAACTGCTTACTACATTATTTCCCCACAATTACCTCCCATTTATTACAATGACTTCCACAAAATTTTTTTTCTTTCTGTATATGCAGTTATATGTAAAACAGAAATTATTATCACCATCACATGCTAAAAAAAAAACATTTCAGTGTGTGTTTAGGGTGACCTTTTGTGCTGCTAGAGTAGTCATTTATACTTGTGATCAAACTCCAAATTATAACTTCAAATAGCTATTCCCTATGAAAAGTAATGGAAAATAAGATCTATGTTTGCGTTTTCAGGACCTAATGATATTAAAGTACATTGTTCTAAAGATATAGGAAGAGATTAGTTTTTACTATAAATACTACAATTACTATAAATACTAATAATAACACTGGAAGTTTCTCAGCAACACCTATAGCCTAAGGTAGCATAGAATCATAGCATCACTGAATGGTTTGGGTTGGAAGGCACAGCGTGGCCCTGTTCTAGAAATCATTTTTATGCACACACTTAAGACATTGTGATGTAAAGACGTGCCTGAATTTGAGTGGGCAGATGTGCTTTTTAAAATGTATTTATAAGTGTGGATATTTGCATGTAGACATATGTGTATGTGTGTGTTTATATCTATCTATAGATGGAACGCATGGACTTTCAGGGAGTTAAGTCAGACTTCAAACTAAGAGCACATCAAGTCATTGATAACGAAAAGCTATTTCTGGATTTTGGCTTAATATATCACCTGGAGGGCTGCTCCATTTCCTCAGCTCTACCACATCCTGGAAATCACTGGCAAGAGGGTGTACCTCTGCTAAGGTGGTGCTTTTCCAAGAGCTGTGCTTCTGAGCCTGATGTCATAACCTGTGATTAGTCAGTTATTTCGGGGAGGACCCCAGAGCTCAAGGGCACCACAGACGGCAGGAGTAATCTTTTCTTGTCTGTTTAATCTTTACCAAGTCAAACTTTCTAAGTGAAGGGAAGGCACATAAGTCCCACTACCCTCAGTGTCCTCTTTGTCTCCATTTGCCTCTGCACATATTGACCCAGTTCAATGACAGATTAAGGGTGACATTAAATGAGGTATTAAATTTAATCTTCTTTACTTGATGTAGCAAAAGTTCCTTTTCCAAATCGCCTTTCTTTAATTTTTGCTTCATGATTGTCATTTTTCATTCGCTGATTTTTTTCATGCTAGACTAGGCCAGTGACCTAAAACTGTGAATTGAGGAGTGAAATGCTAATCACATATCTTCAATTGAAAGCATCAGTGTAAAGTTTCCCATGCATTATTTACATTAATTATTTTCTGTCTCAGGGATTCTCCTGGTTCCTCCTAAAACAGTTCAAACATAACAAACAAAATGGCTACTTTTGGTTGTATATATTCATTGCAGTCCTTCCAATTCACGAAGTCAATTTATAGTTGTTTAATCCAGGATGTTTTAGAAAACTTCTGAACTTAGGATGTCACTTGACTACCCAAAAGACTTATTAGCAATTTCAGAACTTCCTCTCAAGATGTTTTGTAGTCTTTTCATTTCTTATAATGTATTAAAGGGGTATGGTGTTTAGTCTTTAGGTAGAAAGATTATTAACAGTTTTATTACAGCTCACACAGCAGTTGTTGCTAACAACAGTAGTGTTGCTAAATGATGAATTTTAACATTAAAAATGTGTCACCAGCAAAGAGTTATTAATAATATTTTGTTTTAGATTACATATTGGGAAGAGATTCTTCACAGTGAGGCTGGTGAGGCATTGGACAGTTTGCCCAGAGAAGCTGTGGATGGCCCATCCCTGGAAGCAAATCAAATAAGGCACTGATTGAAGATTCTTTGAGAAAAGACTTTAAAATTAAAAAAAATTCTTAATTTTTGGGGTTTTTTTTGAGAAATTTACGTCAGTTTCAGTAAAAATGTTCCTAGAGTATTTTCTCAGCCCTAGGAGAATTACCCTTGTGATGGCATGCTCCTAATTCTGTTGGATATCTTGTCCCTTTGTTTCCTACTGATGGAAATGTTCACTGAAACCATTCGGTTCACACGCCAAAACCCCAGAGGCTCAAGTTCGGGGTGCAGACACCACCCACCGTCAGTATCGTATCAGCTCTGTAACACTGACTGCGCCCTTTGCTTTCAAATGTGTTCGGATCCCAACACCGTCTTGCAAATCTTCAGCGCTTCACTGCAGCATGAAGCTTTATCTGCAGGAACTCAGTACGCTGGAGTCAGTAGACCTAGGAATGAGAATATTTTTATTTAGCATATTACAAGCCGAATGCTGCTGCCTTCTGTCTGTGAGACCGGTTTTCGGTCACCTCATCTCATTTAATGTAAAAGCATAGTGCCAGTGCATTCTTTATGGAAGCATGCAATTTATTTTAAATTAACCGCTTTTTAATAGATCTACATTTATTTTTTCAAGTACTGGTGGAAAGGCAGCAGATTATATTTACCTAGCTGCTAAAATGAAATAAAATGAAGAATTAAATAACAGAAAGATGCTTCAAGGAGGATATTAAAACAGATTTTGGGAGCATCAATCATTCAGTGCTGTAAACATGAAAGGGCTTATTCTTTGTGTAAAACCAGAAATTATTATGGTGCAGTCACTCTGTTTATTTCTTTATTTAGCCTCATGGTACTGGGGTAAAATCCTTTTATCCCTAGTAAATTTATATACGGGAGGCCAGATCAATGTTTTGAATATGAAAACTCATATGTTGGTGGTGTTAATGCTTACAGCATTCTTCCCTTAGTTTAACAGAGTACTGTATAAATTTTGGTCACTTTACTGCACCAATGTTACCTTCTGTTTTTCAAACTTTACTGTATGTAGAAGTCACCCAGAGATAACAATATTCTATTAAATTAAATATTCTATCCCCAGCAGCTTGACTTTTTGAAGTTTCAAACAGGTCACTTGGCAAGCACTCCTCTTTTCAGCCACAGGGTGGTCAGCTTACATGTTCACTTTCCAGGCAATTTTTCTGTACATGAGGTCCAGTCATGAACTGGATAAACTGTCTGTAAACAATAAAAGAAAATCAATTAAGAACATGAACAAAGTGCAAGATGTTTAAATGTAAGAGGAGATAGAATGAATAAGGTGAATCACAGACTGAATAGTAATCAACAGGGTCATGTTGCTTCCAAAAAACCCCAAATCTTACTGTCTGTAGAGTATGTAAAGCTCAGAGTATTTATATTTTAATAAGGCTACAACTGAAGTACTGTGTTTGGCTTACTCGTGACCTTTTAAAGAATTCTGAGCAGACAAAAAAAGTGGATCAGAGGTCCTGGAAAAAAGTTTAAAGAAAGATAGAAAGACCTGGAGTTGTTTAATTTAGAGGACAATGCACAAAGAAAATTGTAAAAATAGCCTTCGATTATATAAAGCCATGGTTGCTACAAGTTCAAAGGCAATAGACTTTTCCAAAGGATAAGACAGGAACTAACAAACTTAATTTGCAGCAAAGAAGATGTACATTAGATGACAGAAAAAAAAATGTGCTGACTATAAAGGTGAGGATAAACAGCCTGACAAGCTGACAGTGCCTACATCACTGGAGATTTTACAGAAAAGATTAAATAATCATCCACCAGAATTATCTGACATTTAGTTGGCTAATAGTCATCTGAAGATCCTTCTGTATTTACTCAGTTTCTGATTTAGAAATGTTGGGTTCAGGGATACAATCCAGAAAAATATACACCACACCTCAGATTTTGTCCTCTGTGATAACTGAAAAAAAAGCAAAGGCAACACAGATTTCCCATCTGAACAGTAGAGCAATGAGGATTGCTCTATTGAGTCAGCAGTGAGTGACTTTCTCAGTCCAGTGGGTCTTAAGAAAAAGAATATGCAAAATACCAATCCCAATGTTCTGATGGGGAAAAAGCCCACCCCCAAAATCAACAAAAAACAACCCCCCCAAAAAAACCAACCCCCAGATCTTTAGAATTAATCCTTGAGGTTAATTTTACTTTGGAAGAAGAACGTTAATAGCTAAGAATATATCCATCCAGCTTCTGGCTCCTCTTTAGCTGTTATGTGTTGAAGAACCCTTAATCCAAAACTCCCACTGCACAGTCTCTCTAGCAGATCTTTATAATCCCATCTCTATTAGAGGAAGCTACCCTCACTTACAGGTGAATCTTAATAAAGAGGTTGTAGGGAACCTCCTAGGTGTAAGGTATGAGCTGCTAAGCAGGTCCATTGTCCTCTTAGGAAATGTAAAAGTATGATTATGAAGATTTAAAAAAAAAAAAAGTAAAGAAACAACTTTTTCTTTTTTTCTAGAAGTGCTGTTTCGTGTGATGAAATGTCTTTGTAACGGTGATGAAGTGTCATCGCAGGACTGACCTCTGTCACACAGGGGTTTTCAAGCAGAGTGACTAACAAACACTCTGTTGGGGTAGGCAAAATATTCGTCGTGTCACCATATATATATGTTTTGGATTTTGGTTTTTTTAAAACCATAGTCTTGACATATGGTATAGAACAAGGTTGAGCAGACAGAATAGTGTTTATTTTCCCATTACTCTGATTTCCAAAGCACACACATGTACCCATCTTGTAGAGCTGGTGGCTCTTAGAACCTGTCTGTCCTAGAGCTGTCTGACCTGTGCGGAAACTTCTGGTCTGGGGCTGGCAGTGGCTCCCTGGGAAGAGGGTGTGGACAGGAAATGCACTACCCCTTCTAAGTTCCTTCCAGGGGAAAAAACACCCACCTTCCAGGGTGGTGCAACAAAAAAGGGGTGCTTGCCTATAGAGTGAATTTCTGAAATCCTTTAGAGAAGGCCCACTTACTCTTTTGACAGACTTTCTGCTGCTGAAAATGGTGTTATCTGATGATCAATAGCTGCTGCTTCTGTTCGAGGCCTTCACAGACTTTTATCAGTCCAGGGCCCACCCCAAGGAAGTGCTGCGTTCCTGCTGATGGGAAAGACTTAGCACCTTTCTCACCAGGTTACTGGGTCAGGTAAGGTGGGCAATCATCCCACAGCGTCTCTGGGGACCTTGGAGGCTCTGGAAAGCAGCTGCTCAGCTCTCGTGCAAAACTCTATGGGATGGAGGAAAGCAGCTGCTCAGCTCTCGTGCAAAACTCTGTGGGATGGAGCCAGCACCAGGCCTTGGGAAACAGCCCAGGGTCAGGGAACGGTCCTGTTTGTGAAGCTCTCGGATAACTGATGGGGGGATAGGTTGGCACTTCAAAGGGAGGAATCTCTCCAAAGGGGCTGAAAGGCTTGCTTGCTTCTGGCATCAGGAAAGGTTCTTTCTCTATCTAGACTGCCTTATATTTCTTTAATGTTATTCAAAATAAAAACTCATTTAAAAGAGAAACTGCCAATGCTGGAACAGTTTATTTACTTACCCAGGAGAATGTAGAGCCTATAATATGTAATTCAATGTGTGCTAGGGTCTCTTTTGGTGATAGAAAAAGTGAGTTGCTTATAATAATGGTTGCTTTTTCCCTATAGGTATGAGTGAATGAAATGAGAAGTCTAATGATATCATCTTGTTACTCAGTTGCCTATAGATGGCGAGGCTTGGATTCGTAATTGCATTAAGAGCCATAGCTTATGCTGATCATTAGCAGGGAAAATTTCACACTGGAGATTCATTGTACTAAAGACCAGTTAAATTATAGCGTGCGTCTGCACATTACGGATATTATGATTCATTTCTGCCTTTAAAATGCTATAGTTAGGAGAAATTATCTTGCATATTTCAGAGTAAAACCAAAGCCTGGAAGAAATTACTTAGTGTTTGTAGCATTTGACTTTTTTCACTGTAAAAATGTCACTCCCAGCTCCAATTACTCTGTCAGTTTTCCCGTGACAGACAGTAAAAATGTTATAGAGGCAGACTTATTAACACTTCTTTTTCACAGCAGAGCAGGAGTCCTGCTTGGTTATTCAAGCAAAATAGTAAGAACCAATGTCAAAAGTGACATGAGGTGCCTGGAAAAGAACAAAAAATTTAAAACAGGAAAGAACAATAATCTACTCTGGTCTGCTATGCTGAACTGCTTTATTTAGCATTTCTACTTTAGCAAGCTTACAGAAGAAATACACAGAATGGAGGATAACAGCTCTGAAGGAACTACATATTCACCTCTCTCTTTTGGACATGAAATAGATTGAACAGTAGATAGGATGTAATTAGGAACCCATCTGGCAGTTAGGCACTCGTATGAGAGGACTGCAAATCGAGGGTCTACCAAATAATTAGTTTTTCTTAAACATGCACCTAATTAAATTGCAAGATAAAACAACTCTGATTCTCTCCCTAATGTGCTATATAAATGGTCGAAGAATAGTGCTTCAGAGAGATCCTCCTTCTGGGAAACAATTGCATTCCTCTTTTCCTGAGCATTACACAATGAATTTACTAATTAGTCAGGACTGATAATTGCTCTTGCTCATTTTGAGAGAGTCTGTTACTGCTTGTGTTTGCATACAGGTATGGTGGTGTTGGGGTATTTTATTTGTTTGTTTGGGGTTTTTGGGGGGGGGTGTTTGTTGATTTTTTTGGGGAGGTGGTAGGGGGTTAATTTTTGTTTTTAGTGCTCAACTGCTCCAGCTGTTGCCCTTTACCAGTTTTTGCCTGGGCAGTTGTTACCCTGGACACAAGCACTGCAGCAAAGGAACTGAAAACAGTCCATGGGGAATAAAAATGGTATGGGATCCTGGATTTTTTAGACATAAGTCTAAAAGAGGTATCAAAAAACCCCATTCGATGGATGCTTCTGTGAAGCCAAAAGAAATGGCATTTCTGAAGAGAAAACCAGGAGAGAGTTCCAGCTTTGCCTCATGGAATTTGGTCTGAACACCAAAAGCAGATAAAGTCAGGGCTGGAGCACTGGGCATTATGTCTCAAGGCGTAGATACGGATTAAGAAAATCTTGCAACAAAATAGACCTGAACTTCCTTATCCCAGAAGTGGGTCAGCTTCAAACTGCCTTAAGGGAAATGTATAGCCTTATCTCTTAGAGTGTTCTAACACTCTATAACAGTGTGGAGCAGGTTCAGACAAGCATATAAAGCAGAATTAACATTTGCTTCCTGACCCCTATATTGATTCGTGCTCATCAAATGAATAATCCCATTCAGCTAATCATGTGGATATAGTATTTTTTGCTGTGTTTTTATTTCACTAATCCATATATATATATACATTAGAGAAAAATAAAATTATCTTTAGCTTCCCTGTATTACAAGACAAAGAAATATATCTAAAAGTTTCAGCAAAAAGCAAGACTTTGGAGCCTGCTGAGTCGTAATCTTGGTACTGAATTTGTCTCCATGTAGGTATGAGGATAAAAGCCTGGTTGCTTCTGATGGTATATTTCATGGGAGCCACCACACTGAGAGTAGAATTTGAAGCTCATATTTACATTTCACACACTCTGTTATTTCAGGTTCAAGGTTAAATGTAGGTGTTTTGCTAGAATTTCCTATGTCCTTCTAAGTCAGTTCCTGTTTCAAAGTCAGTCTTTATAATTAATCAAGATTCTAGGACATATCTTCAATTGCACTGGAGGGACAGATTTTAATTTTTTTTTTTTTTAATGGATGTCCATCAGTAAATATTATCATTTTGACTGTGTTTTGGGGAATCCTGCAGCTCTCAGTTGGTTAAACTTTAGAATAAAATGCTGCCAGTAAGAATCTGTCTTGAATTATATAAAAACACAGCTGTACCATGGGCATATGTGCACTTTTTTTTTTTTTTCCTAGCTAAAGAGGACAGCACTGAACATAGTTAAGTTTTAAGGAAGAATTTATAGTTTCATTTTGCATTGGTGCTGCCCGTCTCTGGGTCTTTCTGTGGGTTGATCAGCTCTTACTGAATTTGTGGCTACTTGAAGAATTTTAGTATCATCCCTTCATCTTGAATCAAGTCAGCTGCACGCTGCATTTCCTCAAGAAGTCTAGGTGTGCATAATATTGATTTATTATTTTTTAAACAAGTTTGTTTTTTTTTTTTATTTTCCACTTCTCCATGGTGAACTAATGCCTAAAGAAGAAATAGATGAACTGCATAAAGACTCAGATTACTTTGCTCTTTTCTCCCTAGTAATTATTTATGAGCACACAGCTGCTATATTCTGCAAAGTTCATAGCAAAAGACATGAAAGTTGAAGGTAGGCAAATGTGAGAGTATAAAATGTTATGAGAGATTACCAATGCAAGTAAATTGTTCTGAGTTTGGCCTTCAATCTGTTTGTATTCACATTGCATGTATTTTTAAACTAATCTAATTTTTCAGAGAAATTTCATTAAAATTTTCTTTTAAATATATTTTCATATTGCAGAAATCTAGCAGATCATTCCGACTCACTGTCATTTATTTTTTATGTAAGAGATTTTCTCAACATTTGTGATTTTATTCATCAGTCTTAATTTAAATTACTAAAAATTTTAGGTCCTTTGAAGAAATTCAGTAACTCGATTACTCATTTCTCTGAACTAACTGAATAATTCTGACATGTCATACTTTTTGGAGACAGAGGGTTAACTGCAATCCTTTGCAAAGGCTATTTGGATAAAAGTAGGATCCAATTAACCTACATTATTAACAATTACTTCTTGCTATTCATGTAGGTTGTGAATAGACTCATTAATAAATCAAAAAAAACAGACCTAGGATCAACTTAACTGAGTATGTTCCACAGAACTCAAGTTATTGCTATTTTTTATTACACCAGTTTATAATTCTGTTACAACAATAACTCAGTGATATGATTGTAGTATTATACACGCAGTATAAATGCACCTAAGGGCTCCTGTAGGTGGATTACCTGGATTACCTGCTCAGCTCTTGTTGTGAAGGCTCTACAAATGTATCACCCCCTGAAAGATTTCCATGGCTTTAACCTCTCAGTTCTGCCCTAAATGCAAAGGGCATCAGGGGTACTTGGGAAGGAGCACAAGGCAGAGACTCAAAGGCATAAGGACAGTGGCACTGCATCTTTTTTGAGACTCCCACTGTGTGTGATGCTGATCCTGTTCACACGGCACTCTAAATGTGTGACTTCATACAGAATGGTGCCAGAAACACTGCATTGCAACTCTTCAGCTTTACCCAAGCAGCTCAAGGGATTTCCAAACTGTACTTTTTACTGGAATTCTCTAGCTGCTGCTGAAGCTGTACTGTTCCACTAAATTTACCCTTAAAACATATGCTTATTGTACACATGTGAAACTGCCAAGTAGTTTCCAGTTGCCTGAAACTGTTGTGCAGTTGCACTCTATGACAATCCCTTCTTGACCACAGTACTTGCCATATGAAATGTATTTTTATTAAAAGCCTATTCTCAGACATATCATGTAAAATGTAATTACTGACTTTGTGGTTTTGTGTGTGTGTTTTCACAAGACAAGAACTATTTTAATGATCTTCAAATCAAGTATTGCATTTGCAAATAATACGAATTAAAGTACAATGTATGTCTGTGCTAAACAACTGTTATTCTGACCTATCGTAATGCTTTTTGGGGGAAGAAGGATGAGATGGGGGGAAAAGGAGGAAAAATATCATGATTTATCAATATTGTACAATCAGATCATAGCTATCTGATTGTTTTGCTGGTGTTTGCAGTGATAGTAATGAAAAATGCACTAGTGCAAGTTCCTAATAAACATGTGTTCTGCTTTTACAAAGCTTTACCCACCCACCCCTCAAAAAAACCTCACTTTTTGGGGGAAATGCTTTCACAGTCCTTGAATAGGTATCCTTCATGCTTCAGTAGAAGACTGTCCAGAAAAGAGATTGCTGGATGTTCTTTCAGAGACACTTACTAGAACCAGCTCTACTGAATCCTGAACTAAACTCTAACCAGAGTAACCACATACTAGAGTTACAAAAGCAATGGAATTGGAGTAATCAAGTACAATGTAAACAATGGAATTGAATAGACTGAGAATATTTGTGTCTGCACTGCACATTGTGTGGTGTTGTTTGGTGTATTTAATAATTTGGATAATTTTGCTCTTCTGGAAAATCCAATGCAAAATTTCTGCAAGTATGCTGAGAATTAATACAATCAAACTAACAGAACTGAACCAACTGTGAGATGAATTCTTACCTGTCAGTCTTTTCAGCTATGGGTACAACCCAAATTTCATACCAAATTTGGCTGCACAGATGTGGCACCTCAGTCTGCAGCTGTCTCCAAATGCTTCATAAAACAAAGTCAGAAGGTAGAGTCTGAGCTTCCGGATCTCACCTCCAGCTTTTCCCCTCTAGCACACAACAGTAACCTTAGCAATGAAACTTTTTTTTCTGAGATGAATGCATTAATGCAGCCTTTTCTTTGAATAGAATTAAAATTTCTTGAGACAGCTTTACCAAAATTATCCCATCTTCACATTAAAAGAGAGACTGTTCCATTGACGTCATCGACAATGCCAACTAACAGAGTAATGAAGCAGGGGGTTGATACGTTCCTGACCTTTTCACAGTATATTTTAGAGCTAAAGAAGGCTTTTCTTTTTCCAACTCCTCCAATATTCTTCTTTCATTCACTCTTTAAATGCATTATATCTGACTTACCAATTCCATGAAAAACAAGGAAACAGATTTAATGCTTGGGCAAACTACCAAAAGCTGTGTTACTAATCTTGTTTTTTCAAATGAGTGAAAGGTTTTAAAAGAGCAAAACAAAGCAAAAATTCTTGATGCACATATGGGCGAGGTCTCTCTTTTTCTCTTCTCGCATAATTTGTAAGGAACTCTTGACAGAATATTTGGGTGCTATTCCACGACTACTTCTATCAACACAAGCTGCTGGTCTGTGGGTCATGTTCTTTCGTTTAATTGTTAGCTGGAAAACATTAAGAGTTAAATTACGTCCTCATAAAACAGTAGCATCTTGTTTATTCAACAGAAAAATGCTTTATCATTCTATGTGAATTGAAAAACTGCAGCACATACAAACTCATCCAAAGTTTTCGGGTTTGCAGGTTTTTTTGGACTGGAGTGGTGGAGTGCATTTTTTTTTAAGTTACTGAGCTTTAATTACATGAAAATTGAAAAAAATTATGAGAAGAACATAGACAAGGAACAGCTTGCATAATATTTTTTAACTCTAAAATAGAACATTATTTGAAAGAATAAGTAGCCTTGCACATAGAACACATATTTATTTTAACAAGATTAAATATATTTGTAAAGTAATGAACACAGTTTACTTTACGGCCAGTTAATGTTTGTTCCTTTTCCAAGACAGAGAAAATAAATTTTTATGCAATTTGCTTCTCTTCTCAGAGCTAGAACAAAACAAGCAAACAAACTTGGGTCTCAACAGACAACCTGATTTTGTTACAATTGTCTCTTTACAAACACAATTTTCACCTGTTTTGAAGTGCATCCAATTTAAATTCCTAATTCAATCCTGAAAAGGCAATGTCAATACAGTTATCTCATATATGGCAGGGAAAATTGTAGTAAAGAGAGTTAGTATCAGCCTTTGATTTCTAAGTACTTATGCTCAGTATTTAAGCCCCATCATGTGAAAATGAAGCTGGAGCACCTCATTCCATCTCCTGTTTGTGGATATCGCAGAATCATTTTGTAGTTCATCAGTTTGGCAAAAGCAGCAGTCTCAGCTTAAAAGAGGCCCAGAGAATGAAATAAAATAGATCCCCTTGCTTCAGACAGGAATGTGGTGTGAGACCATATAAAGAAATGTTCACTGGAGTTTGCCTGCCCTGCTCTTGCAGTGGCTGGGGATCTTGGCAGCCAGGAGGAGGTACCAAGAGCAGCTCAGCGCAGATGGACCTTTCTAAAGGTCAGCTTTATTCTGTTCCCCCTTCCCTCCCCTCCAAAGCGGTGTTTGGTTGTTCCCATAGCATTTATGATTCTTACTGTTGGGGCTCAGACTGCAGCATCAAGAACTATTGATTTGTGGTCCCTTGTGTATAAGGAGGGAAGATGTGAGAGTTTGGTTCTGCTCCCCTTATTTAGCAGTCTGCAAAATGAGACTGAGAAGGAATTTCTCTTTTGCTTCTGAGTTGAGAGGAGGCCTGTTTAAGCCTAAAGCTGTTTTGAATTAGTTTGCACACTAAAAGCATACTGATGGGCTGTGAGCACATATGCCACAATTACACTTCACAGGAGGTTTGTTATTTCACAGGTGCATTTTGCATATGAAGTTTGTATAGGGGAAAAAAGAGACCAAGAAAAGGCAAGTAATTAACTCTATTCCCTGCTCCTTCAAAAGGCCTGTTCTGAGGTAACTCGGGAAGTTCATTATAAACCTGCCTCTTCTGTCCTCGTTCGAGTAACGCTGTACTTTTTGGGTAAGCCAGCAGAGCTTGGCATTTGTGACAGCAGAGCCATCTGCAGCCTCTTCTGTGCCCTCTGGTCTTTCCCCAGCTTCACGAGCTCAGATAGAGTCTAATTTTGTTTCTATTACTACAGGTACAACTATGATACCAAGTTTTTTCCCCTGATCTTGGGACTCTGAATTGAATAAATTTTCTTTACACTTCCTGGCAAAGTATTCTTCTTGGGGAAACAGATTATTTTAGAGTAAAGTGTGTTGGGGTGTCACAGCTTAGCTGAGCTATTGCTTCAGACTGTGAGCTCTGGAAGACAATAGTGATTTGTCTCATTACGCTGCCAAATGTTCCTTGATATCCCTGAAAAGCAGAGGACTACAGACCAATTAAGACATAGACCACAGCATAATTATTTGTTTGTTTATTTATTTGTTTATTTTAAAAGCCGCTTTACAGCATGCAGACTTTGATGATACCTTGTGACAGCTTCAGGTTGTCTAATTCCTTCGGCACAGTACCAGCTGTTGGCCAGGTTTCTGTGAAGACCTGCAGTCAGCTAAGCAGCACTAAACACTGGAAGTGCTGACTCCCAGAAGGACTTGGGAGGAATTTAGGCCCTTGGAATACGGCTACCAGTGCTGATACCATAATCCGGATTTTTCAGGCGTTTATTATTTTTCAAGCTCTCCTTTTATTATTTCATGTAGGTCTAGAATATCTAAGTAGATCTCTCATCTTTTCTCTTCAACATCTTAAAAAGTAAACTTCTTTCTCTGTGAGACCTCGGCCTTCTATTATGAAAGAAATCCTCTTAAATATATGTTTGAGTTCAAGATTTTTTTTGTGTGAATTTTGTGCCTTAAATGCTGAGTTCAAAGAGGTAACCTGCAAACCCATTTTCATGTTTCCTGAGGCATAGAAATGGTTCCCTACTATGTATGAAACAGCAAATTCTTTTCTAATGTAGAAAAGAAACTATAGGGGAAAAAAATGGTGATTGTTGATTCATTTTCTGAATGCACATAATATATTAATTCTTATATCCTTTCTGTGATATGTATACCAAATATTTTTTTTCACCTTAAAAAGTATTTAATAATCACTTTTAACTATTTTTCTCTTTCTTTTAGTTTGGATATTAGGAAATATTCCTTCGCAGAAAGTGTTACCGGGCATTGGAACGGGCTGCCCTGGGAATTGGTGGAGTCACCATCCCTGAAGGTATTTAGAAAATATGTAGATGTGGCACTTAGGGACATGGTTTAGTGGTGGATTTGGCAGTGTTAGGCTAAGGGTTGTACTTAGAGGTCTTTTCCAATTTTAGTGATTTTATAGTAGTACTTAAAGAGCTGGCCTTGCAGCCCTTCTTTTTATTGTAATGGTGCCACAAATTAAAATTCAGATTACAGTGATTTACTGTTAGGCAGGTGGAAACTTTTGGATGGTGAACATAGCACTCTGAATTTAACTTGGATTATTGGGTTGGTAATGTTTTTAAGTTTTGTTGCTGCAATGAGCTCATTTAAGGTAAATAAAAATACTTTTTTTTTCATAACCCAGAATAAAGCTATGAAAAGAATTTAAACCAAGACGTGAAAAATCTGGCCCCAGGCTTACTATTTATTATATGTATCTATTTTATTCTTGGTGAAATACTTGATAGGTTATTAACAACATTCTCTGCAAAGCTGAGTTGGAGATTGTCTTGTATTCTTTGATTTCAGCTACTTCTTTCAGTTGCCAAGCATACAAATGAGAGTAATTTCAAAGGAGTTTTTCATCTAGATATCTCTTAAAAAGAAAAGCTAAAATGCAGCCAGAAAATACAGGAGGAGAAATTCCACCTTATATCAGGATTATGAGCATAGGAAGACTCACCTATTATGGATGTTGCAGTTCTGTGTTTTGGGTTGTTCTTTCTTTGGCCTGGTGATTTTTTTTGGGGGGGAGGTGGGGGTACTGCTTTTATGGGGTGTTTTAAGGGTTAACTGAACTCTCTGGAGAACAGAAAGAAACAAAAATTCCCCACTCCTTTTCATTTTCTTTATTTTCAAGATACTATTATATGTCGCAGTGAAAAAATACAAAAAGTCTTTCTACTTCCAAAGAAGGTTCAGTACAGATTAGGATCTTCCAGCAGTCATAAAATCAATCTTTTTCACCAATATTAAGGGCTATTGGATAAATTGGTTCTTCTTTGACTACATCTGTTTGTAACTTCTCGCCTGATACTTCTAGTCCATCTCCTAAAGGGAAACAGAGATGGGCACTTACACTGCTGGTCTCCAGTCATCCTCTTTCCTTCCTTTTCTTCCCCAGTTTGCAAGCATTGACAAATTTGCCATATGTTTGCCCTGACAGCACAGGCTCCAGAGGTGCTACATTTTTATAGATATTATGAGGGTGTAGTTAAAACGGAGAGAGGGCACAAGACAGACATCATTACCATCTTTTCTTAAGAAAGTGTCTGCAGCAGGAGCTCACCTCAGTAAGACAGGGAAGTAGCCATGCTCAGAGGATTTTTATTTTTATTCAGTGAATCATGTAGGTCAATGCTCTCTAATGATGACAAAATAGAAGCAGAATTATGAGATGGAGATGTAGAGTATGTGCCTGCATCTCACTCAACTCTTCTACTTATTTTTTCCTAACTCTCTGCCTTACCTTTGGTACTGCAGAGTTTTGGAAACCTGTCGTACCAAATTCTAATAGGAGGTGTTGGAACTGTGCTGTTACTGAAATTGGCACATAATAGATTTTTTTTTTTTTTACAGATTGAGATTTTTCTGGGCAGCACCTTTTGTAGCTGGTTAAAATAACAGGAGCTGATCAGCTGAATGTGAACCAGTTGGAAGGTGAGTTGCTGGGCATCTGATCATGCATGTTTCCAGTAGACTGCAGCCTAGTTTTACTCCATCAAAGATCTTGATGAGATTGATCAATTTTAAATATACAAATAGTGCTGCTAAATTTTCCCTAGATTTTTTTATTTTTGGAAATCATTTAGGTGACCTACAAGCTCTGAAGCAAGAATCTGAGGGAGCAGTGTTAGTTACTGCTTTTCACTCTGAGGTGTGGATTCACAATCATATATGATCTTTCTTATCCAACACTATTAGAAGATAATTTTCATGATAAAAGCTATGAACTGATTTCTTAGGCTGCACAAGGTTATAAACACGTGAGTTACAATAATGTGTTGCTTGTGGATTTTTCACTTGTGTTTATTGGTATTTTTTCTTAAATTAAATTAATTGTTGTGATGTACTATACGATAGCTATATGATTGCCTACTGTCATTCAGTGTATATCCAGATATTAAGATACAAAATGGTGAATACTGACAAGATAATTTCAGAAATTCTATAACCTAAAGGAAAAAAAAAAGACATGGTTTATTTTTTAAATTCCTGTGAAAGTTTTATTTAGGTCTCTCCTTAACTGGTTTGCTTATTCCTTCTAATTGTACAACAGATTTTGGGACCACTTTAAAGCATCTTACTATCACAGCTTTAGATGTCAGTGAGACAAGCACTTTAATCCATTGGACATTTAAAAAAAATAGTTCCATACTGCTACTTGAATCATCAGAGAAACTCAGCCACTCCAGAATTCAGGTAATGCCTGCAAGTTCTTCAGCCCAGATTGTTCTTTGTGTAAAACAGATCATGTTTAATTTCCCATGAAATAAAATTTTACTATTATGGTTGGCTGTGATGAGATTACAGGGAGAAACAGGGGGTGAAAGGAATGAAATTCAATTTATTTTCCAAGGTGTTGTAATATATCACATCTTCTATCTATTTTGTGTGATCTAGAGGAAAAATAATTTCATTTCAGTCAAACAATTCAGGAGGACTCTGAAAAAGTCTTCGCAACAAAGAGTTGGGGAAAAACAACTTAAGTGTTTGAGTAACAAATAGCACAGAATAGCTAATTCCCTTCACTGTGTCTGACAACAGACCCCTAAAAATTTCAGTGCATATTTGGAAAAGGGACTGAAGAAAATGCTATTCACAAAGTGCATTATGTATTGTCATGTGAAGCTATTGTAGAAAACTGATAATGTACTGAAGATTCTGAACTCCACTACGTATGCATGTGGCTGGACTCATATTTCATGTTCTGAAAGACTTGTTGGTAACAAAAAGTAGGAGAATGTGTGTAGTGTTTTGAGTTCACCAATCTAATTTAAGTGCAGTAATTTAAATTTGAGCCTATTATTCAGGACATTTTCCTCGGTAAGATAAGGATTAGGAGAAGCAAAGCAGGCTCGAACTTTAAAGAATATAAAGAAAGTTCTATTAACAGAACTAAAAGGAAAAAGAAAAAAAAACAAATAATAAAAATTAGATTAAACCTTCAGAAAACCTCTCCCCCCAAACTTCTCTTTCAGATATTTCCCCACTGACAATGCAAAGACACAAAATCTGATGTTTCTCAGTCAGTTTGCCACCTCTAGAATAACCTTTCTTCAGTTCACTTAGAGAGTGGAGTCTCTCTCATACTATGGAGGTCTTTCCACAAGAAAACAGTTCTCTCGTGGCTTCAGCATCACAGGGAATCAGCCACCCGGGGTTACAGCATCTGACCCCTGTGAAAGTCCTTCCCACACCTTGCAGCCTTCCCACAGCTGCTTTCGTGGGCCACGTCAATTTATGGGGTATAGTTTTAAGGATGAGCTGTTCTAATATAAAACAAAAGTTCTCTCATCTCTCCGAAGTCATCTTCATCTTCATCTCTGAAAGCAAAGGTCATCTTCTCTATCCACCCC
>VZTF01002689.1:955233-998203 GCA_013397755.1 Cnemophilus loriae
GGCCCTCGGGGGGAGCAGGGGAGAGGGGAGAGGGCCAGACAGGCCGGCCCTAAGGCCTAGCCTGGCAAAACCCCCTTCCCGCCCCCTGTTACCTGTTGGAACGCCGGAAGCCAAAGAGGAAGTTCCCAGTGTCCAGCTCTTTAAATACTGTATCTCGCAGAGGGCGTACCTTAGATGTCATTGGCCCATGACACCCTGTCAAGTCTAAAGGACCTCGCAGGGTGAAATTCACCTAGAAACCTGTCAACCCACGCCAATGTGCAGAGAGGAAAACGTTTGGACTTAAACTCTGGAGAGTTTACACACATAATTCATAATGTTGGCAATAGCCTGCATATTGTATTTATCCAGCAGAATAAGTATAATAAGAAGGACAGAAATTGCAGATTAAGCTGTAAAACTGCTGGGGGACTGCAGAGGACTTTACATTCGTAATTTACTTTTTAAACACCAAGATATTTGAATAATTCAGGGTAAAGAAGAGTTGTAAAACTAAGGATATAATCTAGAAAGAGGTCAAACCGTGTAACCTGAGTCTTTTTTTCTCTGATGACTTCTCACAGGCAAGAGTACAAAAAATGTAGTGCTAAATTGAGGTGAAAGTGCTTTCATAGGTACCGTTCTTTGCTTGTAAAATTTTCTCACTACTCCTTAGTTAAATATTTGACTTTAAGTTTTGTTGAACACACAGCATTCTTCCTTTACTCTTAAGCCTTGCTGGGTTCTTGAAAAAGTTGTGCAAATTCTAGGAACCAGTTGAACTTCTTGCATCAACTTCATCTTTCAGTTTGAAAAAATCTGTGTATTACAACTCACTTAAGAGGAACACACACATGTATGTGAGCAGATAAAACAAAAACTTGGAGGGAAGATCTGAGATAACTTCAGTTTTGGAAGAAACTTGGACTAAACGTTACTCATAAAAATGTAAAGTTGCATGAAGAGTTTTGTGAAGTACCCAGTACACTGCTGTGCATGAGAGACATTTTAAAATTCTGATGGACAGAAGTGTTCTGTCAAAATTGCTCTTGTTAGAAAATTGGAATAAAGCTGATTTGGTAATTTGGGAATTCATATTTGCAGAATCTAGCAAATCAAGAATTAAATTCTTTGCTTAGTAGCAGAGTGACCCACGGTCACAGCTATTTTAGTGCCTCTCTCACAATGAACGGCTTAAAGGGGATATAGACTGCTCATCACAAATCTTTTCCTGTGGTATTTCATAATGCTCAAGTTTATAAGCATTTCTGCTAAAAGAGTTCTAACTGAAATGCCATCCTTACAAGAGACCTGTCCTTTCTTTGGAGGATTACAGTACTTAAAGTTCCCAAAAGGGTTCTAAAACATATTGCCAGACTCATGCTCTAGAAAGGTTCTGTAGTATTCAGAGTTTCTAGATGTTTCTGTACTGCTTTGTGGTTGCACATTTACAGCCTGCCCAATCATAAGGATACTGTCTGGAAGGAGTCAAAATAAAGGAAGGATAGTGTTCAAAAGTGAAGATTTTTCTTGTGAAGACCTTTTCAGCTGCTTCTACAGGCTCTGCAGAAGTCCACAAATAAGTTTCGACTCCAGCACCTGCAGGGATTTAATCAGTGGCTTAAAGTATTTTTCTTAGTTTGTAGGCACACAAGACATCCTAATGATTATTAAAATAACAAGTCTCTAAGAGTTTGTTGTGCCCATAATATTTGTTCTTTAATCAGAGATCTAAGTAAACAAGTCAAGTCACAGATCTTAAAACTGAGGCAATACTTGTGCTCAAAGACCATAGCCTAATGTAAAAGTGTAAAATGTGAGAATGGAGCTCTACTTCTTGACTGCATAATATGTAATGGTTTGAGTGTACAGTAACAGATGGAAATGTATCTTGTAGTACCAAGGAAAAAGTTTTCTTCACTTAAATGTGAGCAGACATGATGCACAAGTGCAAATAAACCTCTTCCAAAATGTGTTATGGAATTCTTACAATGCCCAAAACATTCTGCTGAGAGGTTTATTACCATACAACTGGTTCCACAGACTGTTTAAAAAGTAGATTTGGGCTCATTGAGAAACTCAGTATTCTGTTATAATAATGGATCCACAGTACAAATATATTTATCTATTGGTAGGGCTTTATAGTAAACTATGTACAAAATTGATATGCCAACTGATACATCAATAGACTTTGGTGAAGTAATACCATACATGAGAAATAATTTGCTACCCATCTAAAACCCATAATCAGACCCATTGGATGTGTGAAGCGCTAAAGTTCCTAAACCCAGGGAAAGACTTTAAAAACACCTGCAGGTGGTAAATGCAATCAGATGCTCTGTGTGGATTCAGCACATAATTCCCCCAAGGAAACAGATGAAATCATTACACTGAGAGGCTGTATCCTTGAAAAGTGCTGTTCATAATTGAACTATTCTAAACAGTCTGCCACTGAAAATGCACCTTTCAGATGTCATATCCTGCTCTATCAAGCAGAGTACAATGATCCACTGACACAAGTCATGTCATGAGTTTTGATGTGGCTGGACAAGCCATTTGAGCCAACTATTTTTCAATGGATATTGTGTGAGCATTTATTTCTATTTATAGCCAGGCAACACTAACCAAAAGCTTCAGAAATCCAATATTCCCTTTTACAAGGAACTTTTCACTTTTGTCTTGCCAATGTAAAGAAAAGAAGTCATAACAGGCCTGGAATGCTGTAACTTTTTAACGGTGACGGGGGAAAACGTTGTATTCAGTAAAGACAGTCTCTAATTGAGCCTGGTTACTATTTCCTATAAACAAACAGAAATACTGCCTTGTTTTTCAAAGGATGTTTTGATAAGGCAGGACAGCTGGCTAAAAGGAGGATGTGGAAACAAAAATGATCAACTTGAAAAGAAGCAAAATTCCGAGGTCCACGCATTGCATTTGGTAGGGATGTGTCGCGGAACCTCTACCATGGAAAGCTGGAGGAGCTGGCACACGAAGCTGGAGGAAGTCCGAGTCACAGTGGTACTGTACTGCTGAAAAACAAAAAGTTTGATAGATACTTTTAAGAAAGGGAAAATAAATCTGGCCAAATAGCAGACTGTTATTATGGTATCAGTAGTATGCAGCACTTCTGAGAGGAAAAAAAAAACCCAAACAAGACTTCAAGAAAGAACTCCTTGGAAATGGGTTAATTAGAACATTGCATTGACCAGAAGTAGGTTTATGCAACTTATTTCATATTGCCTGTGATCCAGCAGTTTCAAACAGATTTCACTGTATCAAAAACTTCTGTAATTCTGAAAATTTTAACCGACTTGGACCTACTGGAGATTAGAAGAGAAATTATTGAGTAATTATCTTATGCTAGGCACAAAAGCAGTAAGTTTAGACTAAAGTGCAACAGTTTAACTAAAGGTAAATTATTGTCAGGTGTCCTTGCTGAGGAAAGTATGGTACAAGACACTGTCTATACAGTGACCATTCGTAAAGTCAGTTTGAACATCAGAAATAAGTTTCAAGCCACAGCAAGATTCTGTATAAGGCTTCCAAGAAGAATTTAAGTAGACCAGAAAAAACTAGGTTTCTTCATGAAGGAGCTAAGAGAGTTTGTGGAAGGGATTATATTTTAAGGGATCATACTAGCCACTGCCTAAGGCAATGGGTCTCTGGCCACAAAAATTTTCACAACACTCAAGAATTGGGAGGGGAGTGCCTAACAGTGATTGGTGACGCCTCATTATTTCAAGGGCTCACTTGGTAAAGGGATGCTGCTCATCAGCACTGTTGACTCCCTGCAGATCACCTACCAAGCATTTTCCCAGACTTCCCAGAAGACCCAGTCCTTGTATTTGCCCACAGGCAACTTGGAGTTCTGCCAGCTCGGCCACGGTGTGGCTGTGGATGCCCCAGGCTGCCCTTGGGTCTTGGGCAGTCCATTTCCATTAATTGGAATGATGGTGTTTTCCCAAATCAAGTATGTTTTGGTTGTTGAAGCTGAATTACTGAGTATAAGTAAACCTAAAACAATTTTGAAAGCTGAAACTTTTTGTAGTTTCTTTTTTTCTTTTTCCCTTCTAGAGAAAATACCTGGTGTCCTTGCCCATGACAGGAGGACTGAGACTAGATGATCTTTAAGATCCCTTCCAACCCAAACCNGCAGCTCAGCCACGGTCTGGCTGTGGAAGCCCCAGGCTGCCCTTGGGTAGTCCATTTCCATTAATTGGAATGATGGTGTTTTCCCAAATCAAGTATGTTTTGGTTGTTGAAGCTGAATTACTGAGTATAAGTAAACCTAAAACAATTTTGAAAGCTGAAACTTTTTGTAGTTTCTTTTTTTCTTTTTCCCTTCTAGAGGAAATACCTGGTGTCCTTGCCCATGACAGGAGGACTGAGACTAGATGATCTTTAAGATCCCTTCCAACCCAAACCATTCTATGATTCCCCACTATGACAGTGAGTCTTGGCTCTCCCACAGCAGTCATTACCCTTGACTCCTGAGTTTTTCTCTCAGGAAATATTTCTGTCCTGACAGGTTAACCTTAGGCTCCTAATTACTATGAATATGTGATTGTGGGATTTTATGTTTCCAGCCCCAAAATATACAGGTTTCTTATGGTACATAGATCTGTCACAAGAAGTTTCTGTATGGAAAGGATGGTTTAGAAGGGAAGACAACACTACTGGTGAGGGGAATTGTGCATTCTGAGGTTGCAGAAAGGGAAAACAGAAGTCTACTGAGCAGTCACAAGGTAAAATCAATTCCACTGAGAGAGCTGGGAAAAAGCTTATACGCAGCTGTCTTCCATTTGCCTCCAGTTTTTAATTAGCTAAGTTTTCAGGAACTAAATTTAATTTCTAGATTGAGTGAAATGAGATTTTGTGCTGGTCTTGGCTGGAATAGAGCTAGTTTTTTTCTTGGTGTGTGTTACTGTGCTGTGCTTTGGATTCAGTATGAGAGTAATGCTGATAACCCAGTGATATTTCAGTTGTTGCTGAGCAGTGCTTATCCTAAGTCAAGGACTTCTCAGTGTCTCATACTCTGCCAGGTACAAGAAGCTGTCAGGGAGCACAGCCAGGACAGGTGACCTGAACTGTCCAGAGGGACATTCCACACCACAGAACATCATGCCTAGTTCATGAACTGGGGGGAGCTGGCCCTCAGGGGCTGACTACTTGGAGACAGGCTGGGCATTGGTCAGTGTGTGCTGAGCAATTGTATCGTACATCACTTGTTTCTCTTGAGTTTAATTTATCTCTGTTATCTTCCATTAGAGTTATTATTAATATTATTACTGTTATTGTATTGTGAGAATTATTATATTTTACTTTGTTTCAGGTCTTAAACTTTTCTCATCTCCACCTATGAGTTTTACTTTTTTTTTTCCCCTGATTCTCCTCCTCATTCCACTGCTGGAGGTGAGGGCTGGTGAGTGAGTATCTTCATGGTATTTGGTTGTTGGCTGGGGTTAAACTATGACAGATTTCTTCTTTTTTTTTTTTTTTTTCCAAAATGGCAGCAGTGTATGGCAGACTCTTGAGAAAGGAAGAAGATTCAGAGATGACAACAGATAGAAGTGAAATTTTAGCAATATAAAAAGCAATGAGTGTGTGGCATCCTTTCTAATAAAGTTAAACTTGCTGTATCAGAAAATGGACAAGGCTGTATGAGGAAAAATGAGTTGAGACCGAGGCTGAAGAACAACTATATATAAAAAAGTAATTGATTGGGGTAGAGTGGATAAGGAACCACAGATCCCTAACCTTCATCAGGAAACAACTAAAATAAACTCCTCCATATTAGTTCATAACAAAAGTAGAAGAAATAGAAGCCACAGGTAAGATGTGTATCAGACAATTATTTCTGCTGCTTTTGTGTTTGCATCTATTAAAGTCAGAAATCATCACAGGCCGTGCAGCTCCCTCCTGTGTTTATTCTCTCTCACAAGCTCAGCCTGCTCAGTACGTTGAGCAGCACATTTGCAGCATTTGCAGCCTTGAGTTATCCCACATAGAGCATTAGATGGCCAAACTGGAATTGCAACTTATTTATTCTTAATAAACAGTGAATATGAGTGGTACTGAACAGCAGGGGCAAAGAGGACTTCTCTTTACACGGGAGATGAATACTGAGAAGACCATTAGGAATGAGGGTGTTTCAGTAGTGCAGACACGGGGTCGATGCCTGGCAGGCTCACACTGTTTGCTTTTCTATTATGAACTTCCTCTGTGACCTTTACCAAAAGACTCCCTTTGTGTGCCTGTTCAGCAAGTGTAAAATGGGAATAAGTGTATTTCCCTACTTCCAGAAATAAAAGCCATATGGGTCTCGATTTTTATGGTTTTATGAACTATACAAATTGACAGGATCCAAGGGAAAAGCCTGAGGTTGTGTCAGGGGAGGTTTAGGTTGGATATTAGGAAAAGGTTCTTTCCCCAGGGGGTGATTGGGCACTGGAACAGGCTCCACATGGAAGTGATCACACCACCAGCCTGTCAGAGCTCAAGAAGTGTTGGGACAATGCTCTCAGGCACATGGTGTGACTCTTGGGGATGTTCTGTGCAGGGCTGGGAGTTGAACTTGATGATCATTGTGGGTGCCTTCAAACTCAGCATATTCTGTGATTCTGTGACATATATTTAAAAAGAAAGAAAAAAAATTGTAAAAAAAAATGAAGACGGTGAAGGAGCAGAATTACAACATCCCTTACTTCTGAGCTGTTTATGATTCTTCTGTCTATTGAGACATCTTGGTGAGTTTCTAAATATTAGTAGGCATGAGGTGTTGCTTTGGGCCACGAACATGTGTAATACATACTCTCAGTGTTACCACCCCGTTCATTTCTCATCTGTGTAGTAGATGAGCCCTAGTTTGAAGGATTGAAGGCGAGCAGCTCTCTCTCTGCACTGTCTTTGCCTCTTGCAGACCTGGGTTGCTCTCCGTCCCCTCCCCGCTGTCCCCGAGGCATCCCCGGCAGCCGCTGCCTGGGGAGCGCTCCGTGGGCACGGCGACTTTGGGAAGGCTCTTGTGTGCGGAGGGGATGTCACTCGTGTGTGGAGAGCCCCATCCCGTGGCCAAGTCGAGCTTCTGCAGCCAAGACCTGCGCGTGTTTCATGGAAAAGGCACCGAGCACTTCTCCGGGGAAGACGGGAGGCTGAGGCAGCGGCAGCGCGGAGCGACGGCTCTCCCGGCTCACCAGAGACCACCGAGGGCAGAGAGCAGCCCTGGAGGAAAGACTTGGACCTGCTCTTGTTTACAGAAAAAGAAAAAACAAAAATTAGAAACAGAACTTGACCTACACTGAGTCCTGATCTGTTTACAAATTGGAAAACAAATAAAAATGGATGGCATTTTGAGCAACCTGGTCTAGTGGAAGGTGTCCCTGCAGGGGACTGGAACTAGATTACCTTTAAAGTACCATCCAATCCAAATAATTCAATAATTCCATGGTATTTTTAATGAATAAGCATGATTAAAATACCTGTCACTTTATGAAAATGCTTATTTATTATACAGGAACGTTACTTCATTATTTAGTAATTCAGGCCTCATGCAAGTCTGTTTCAGGCCTTGCCACGTGAAGAAGTGTGTCATAAATGTTTAAGTAATCTGATATATAGCTGAATTCCAAATTTAAAATTATTACCAGGCAAATTCTGCTCTTGACAATTAAACCAATGGTGAGTCTAATTAAGAATGGTTGTGCAGCCTCTTCATAAAGAATCCTTGTTTCTTCTGTGATTGTTGGATCAAATGTTGACATTTTCTAGCAAATTATCTCTGTCAAACTATACCGATATTATTGTCACTGTTGTATTGTCAGGCGTATTCTGTTGCTCACCCCATTCACAGGCCTCTTCGCTTATGCTGCAATATTTATGCAAAGTTTTACTACTTCACTCTTTCATCTTGGTGAGAACTGAACATTTGGGTCCCAAATGTAGCTTTGAATGTGTCAGCCCAACAATTTATAATAATTAAATTCTCAAACGGTACAGCATCTACTAAGACTTGCAAGTTCATTAGCAATCTGAAATACCTTCCCCCAGTTCCAGCAAGGAGGCTTTTGAGTGTCATCCTCCAGATTTTTCATCTCCAAATTTGTTTGCATATAGAAATAGCTTCTAAACAGAGCTAGTGACCAACTTTTATTGTTTTTCTTGTTTGTGTTACATAAAATTAATTTCCACTGTAAATGTTACCTAATGCACCATGAGGTTTAACCTAAAAAATTAGAAATATGTCCTTTTTAACAGACAGTTGGAAGAAGGACGCTCAGTGAAGGTAAGCTTTGCATTGCATATGCTTGCATACTGCCGGACCAAACATAGTGGCTGGCACCGTTTTTTTTAACATGATGTTGGGAGCATAGCTCAGGGCATTCTTCCCAGCAGCAGAACACTGTTGTGCAAGCACAGCGGAGAGAAACTCTGGTGCACAGGACAGGAAGAAATGAGCAGCTGCAGCAGAGGCACATGGGGAAGGGAGGAACATGTGAGATGGCTTTGCTGCTGGTTAAAGGAGTGCTGCTGGAGCATCCACTGAAGGAAAACCTGGTTCACTGTCAGTGAGTGCACAAGGATGAGTCCAGCAACCAGGAAAGAGCATTCCCTAGATATTTCTGGCACTGTGTTTGACTTGGTTATGTTGAGAAAACTCTGAGCCTCTGATCTGAGACATGAGCTACTCCTCTGCTTGAGACAGTTTTGTGCCATGGTATCTCTCCAGATGAATTAACACTCAATAGAAGCCTTATTAAAGTGACCATAAGAGCAATTTTCACCTAAGTTATAATTTTATTCAAGGAAGTAGAAATCCAAGGCCATGATTTGTGAGATGATTGTAGAGGCAGTATGAAAATCCTTCTCATTTAACTTTCCTTGAAAATCTGGTGTTTGAACAGAATTGAGAAACTGATGTAAAGTCAAAAGAGACCAAGAGGAAGCTCAAAGTTGGTTTTGTGTTACTCACCTATTTCAGTCTGACTAGTGTCCCAAAAGCTCTGTAATGTACCCCAAAACCATTCAGGCTTCTTATTCCTGTGTAAATGCTGGCGTGCTTTACTATGCCAAGCATTCTACCTCAAACTTCGACCCCAAAGATCTCAAGGATGAAGCTCTACTTAGTGGCCAGGAGTGGTCCTGACACTTTGAGACAGGGGAGAAGAGTTTCTTACCAGCAGGAATTAGCCATCAGGACAGGGAAGGAAGAAGTAGAGGAGTTTTTTCGAAGGATGAAAATACTGTTCTGTTCCTAACAAAGGGGAAAAGGGAAAAGCTTGTTTATATAAAGAAGAAACACATCAAAAACTTGTTTAGTCTCTCTTACATCCCATCCTAAAAACGATCTGGAACAAAGCCTGAACTTCCACAAGATAGTCCTAAAGTTTTCGTATGGAGCTCCAGGGTCATTTGGATTGAGTAATTGCTCCTTAACTATGGTTTTTACAGCTCTAACATTCACACTACACAAATTTTGGTACCTAAAAAGTCAGATAATGTAGTTTGCCTTGTTTCCCTTGATTCCCACTGCAGTGAGTGGAGAGCAACCAAGGGCAAGTGCTTGCAGTAGGGTCTGGCTCTGAGCCACACTCTGGAAGGTCCCCTCCTCTGTCACGGGTGGCTGGAGCACCCAGGTACAGTCAGCATCCGACATGAAGTGCTATGACGTGCCTCATGAAATTCCACAGTGACTCTGCTTGTCTAACATGGACATTTCAGCCTTTTAAATGAAGGACGCCTCCTCCCAAAAATAGGAATGGTGTATGAATTATGATAAAGGAGGCACTGTGAAATCCTTTCACTTCCCCTGCACAGACAGCAGTGTTAATAAGAGGGAAAATTCAGCAGCTGCTTCACAGGAAAGACAGTTGAACAATAGCTCAGCACTGCAGGCTTTGCTTTTTAAGCCAACATGTACAGGGTCTGACAGAGCTATTTCAGAGCACCAATTGAAAACTCTGAAAGAACGATATTTCACTAGAAAATGTCAGTTCAACAAAATCTAATCGTACATGGGAAGAGAAGGCTATTTTTAGACTATTGTCACAAAAGTTAATTATCAAACCTCCTAGGGAACTCAGATTCCTTAATGCTGTTGTTCTAATAAGTACCTTAATTTACCCGAACTCTCCACTTGTAATCTTGTAATGGCTCTGTTCTTGGAAAGCTATGACTTCTCTCTTTTTTTTTTTTTTTTACTTATTTACTTTTGATTTGAAGATAAAAGGAATTTCATCAGAGCTCCCTTTCAAGCAAAAACTTTTATGTTTTAACAAGCTCTGCTGCCTGTAACATTGCATCTAAGGTACCACTATAATCTATTCCTTTTCTTTTCATGGACAGGGACTTAGTTTACTAAAACTTTCAAAGTGTTTCAAAATGTGGTCTGAATATCTTGAAATAAAACTGTTGCCCTTTGTATTGAGGATATTTGCAGCTATAGTAATCAATAGGGTGTAAATTCTAGTAGTTTTGTGGCTCTGTCAATATTTGTTTCTACACTGAACTAATTTTTTTTTAAAGTGCAGGCAAGTACCCTTAATGTTCAAGAAGATCCTGCACCTTAAACCTGCTCCAGTTTTCCTTGCTGGGAAGTCTCTGGAGGATCCAGACTGCTGCTGGTTTGAGTGCTGGGCCAGTCCTACCCTTAAAAACCAGCCTCTTCCCTTCACATGCTGCCTGTACTAAAGGCAAGTAATCTCACAGAGGAGAGAAGAGAAATTTCTGACAGTGTTATAACCTATTTTGTTCTCCTTCTAGAAGCTTAAAGTCCTGCTAAAAGTATTTTTGGGAGAGCCTTGGATATCTGTCTGGTAGCATTTTTGTCTTACCATGGAAACACACAAGCTATAAAGCACTTTTCCAGGCTTTAAAAAAGCTTTATTCCATGCACCTTCTAGCATGATAGATTAATTATACTTTTTACTTTTGATAACGCAGGAAATCACAGAAGAAAATTATTTTTACTGTCTACACTTCATAAGCTGAAGTGAATTTTATTTTATTGATACTTTTCTTTTTATAAATATCATGATAAAACCAAAACGTCAGCTTTTTGTGAGCTGCTATTGGAAATTATTTGGAACTTAATTTTCTCCTTTTTACAGCAAAAAGGTTATTTTGATTGCATCCCATCCAGCTTTCCCATTAAAAAGAAAATACACAGAAAAAAATTGAATTAGCAGAGGAAAATCTCCAATTTCATAAATAGTATTGTCATGAGCAGCTGGCATTGTTTGGTAACAACAACAACAACCACAAAAAATAATTTTTTTCCATTCATCTTTCCTAATCAGTTATTTGCCCTTCAGCTGCCAAACTTTGCTGCATGTGTTAGTTCAGCTGTTGTCAAATGCTCTATACTGGCAAGTAAATATATTCTCTTGAGCAAATAAAGCTGCTCTCACTGTTGGTTTGAGAAGATAGGAAGCTGCCCTTGATCATAGTGTGGCTGTTTCATAAAGGTTAAAATAAAAAGAAAGTGTGAGAATTCAGCAGTTTTCTTCTCAGCTCTGTGGAAGCGCTTAACCATCCAAACACTGCAGGTCGCAGCTGTTCTGCTTTTCCAGCTTCTGTTTCCAGTCAGTCAGAGGCTGTGATTTGAAAATGCGGAGTTCCCTTTTGTCCTGCTATCTGCTGATAAGACCACAAGGCTCATCTTAGGTATATAGCATATAGTTACAGGTGTAAAGAACAGCTCAGTTTACAGTCCTGAACTAACAATGATTTCCACTGGCAATATCAAGCAACATTTTCTGCTCTTGTTTCTTCATTACACCTCTTACAATCTCCTCTGCAACAAGAATCTCACAAATACTTTGGTGTTGCGCACACGTTATTTCCATGTTTTGACAGCCATTCTTTATGTTATTTTTTTTTATAAGTGGCCGTCAAATGACATTATGGTTTCTCCTTTTTAGCTTGTGTGCTGTTCTTGGCATGAAGATTATCAGAAGAGGCTGGGGAAATGTGCTAGCCATGCTCCTTGGAGCAGGTTGTTTCCAGGATGCTCCGCAGCACCTCACTGCATGCTGGAAGGACTTCTTGGTTATCATCAACAACTGGAAGGTCCCTCTCCTCCTTCTTCTCCTCCTGACCATTACAAAATGATCTCTTCTCCTGTCATGCCACTTCTAAAGGAATTGATTGTGCCATGTTTGAATACTCTGGAGAGTGTGGTGAGGAACCAGCACACTTAAGGCATCCCAGCTGTTGGTTTATCAATGTCTTGGGTAGCAGGTAACTTGTTGCTACCCAGTTACATTGAAATTTCTCTTACTTCAACCAGACTAAGATAACATGCAAGTGGCATTATTTATTTGCAACATCCAAAATGGATAACAGTTACAAATATTTATGAAACATGATGATGCATAATTGACTGTTATTGAGAATGAAAATAATTGGAAATGTCTCTCTCCTTTTTAGATAACTTGTTTGTCACGCAAGGGACAGTGTATTTTGGCACAAAATGTCTCTCCATGATTGAGCTTTTATAGGTGGATTTAATTTTTCACCTTTAAATGTATTTAATTTTCTCAGGGAGGAGATAAAGTTATTGTATTTATTAATTTAAAAAACCCAAACAAACCATTCTTTTCCTTTGCTAATATCAGCATTACCCTGTTAGAACTTCAGCTGTGTTTCTCCTGTGTTTGACTCTGTGTTTACAGAGAGAGATAATAATCTCTCCTTCTCCCTCAGTTTTCAAGTGAAGAGTCTCAAGTTTAGTAGCGAGGGTGAAACCTTGAATCTTGTCTTTCACAGAACCCAGCACAAACATATAAATGGGAGAGCTCATTACCAGCTTTTGACTGAGGTGAGACATGTTGGTAATTAGCCTCTCTGAGAAGTTTCAGACTGAGAGGATCTGTCTGGTCCTTTCCCTTCAAGCTCACTAGAAGCACCTCTTCAAATATTTATGTAGATAGATTTTCAATGACTAATTGGACACACGGTTGTACTGAGACCATAATAATTATGGCAGTACATAAAGCTTCACAGTCAAGTAAAACAGTACATTTTGGGGATTTGTTAAGTCAAATAACCAAGCAACAGTTTGTGAAGCTGACTGAGGCAAAAGTGAGTTGATTACAAGGGAAATGGCCCAGCACTGTCCAGTTTTATTTCAAAAGCCTAGGCACAGTGATTAAACAGTATCAGTTTCCGCTTTGAAGACAAAGGTGTGACTACTCTTTGTTTCTTGGCATGCATGACAGATACCCTCTGCCAGGGGTATCTGATGAAGCAGGCAAACCGAGGAATGGAAGCAGAGGTTGTGTCTCCCCACATGTGCCAAACACAGCACTATGGAAGTACTGTGACACTTCTATGGAAGAAATGATGTTAGGCTGTGTGAAACAGGGCGGCAGAGGACAGGACTGGCATTATCAGCACAGTCCAATGTACACATTTATACTCTGCTGGGGGTTTTGACGTTGTGAATGTGAACAGAAAAACTATCTTACTAGTTTTTATTCAGGTTTTTTATTTATTTATTTACTTGAAAAAGAGAGTTTTCCTCTCTGTGCTTCATCTGTTAGGAGAGCGCTTGCAGTTGTCAGGCAATCTATGTTTGTGCTCATCCTGGTGGCAAGAGTTTGCCCAGGAAATGAATTCACCCTTAGTCATTGAACAGCATTTGTTGGTATGGTCTAGTGAACACAAAAGAAATTGTACAGGAGCTTATTCAAATTGTTTGTGGTCTCTTTTTTCCTCCCTAGCAATGCCACTAAAACTTGGTTGTTGCTTTTTTTGCCTACCAGTCAACTCCAGAATTCAACAGATAATTATTTTTTTTTCTTTTCCTCAACACTCTTCAAATAAAGTACTATTTGGTAAGAACAATAGAGTAAAACATTGTTTTAAAGACAACCATTAGAAAGGAATATGACTGCATTTAGGTTTTGAATGTAGATGTCAGTGAATGGTTATCAAGGGATGCTTGTCCCCAAATACAAGCTCTTAAAAACCGAGGAACAACAAAGAAAAGGCAAGCACAAGGTAACTTTTATTGGAGGGCAATAGGGAGTTACCAGACAGGGAATGCAGAAGTGTGCAGGCTGAGTCATGGAGAGGAAAGCTTCTGGTGTGGGAGCTACAAAAAATCGGGGAGTGGGGAGGTGATACTGGTAAGGAGAATAAGGAAATAAAATGAGAAGATAGCCACTACTCAGATGTTAGTGGCTTGATGTGAGGATTATACATTTCTGTCAGACACGCTCTGATTCGTGAGCACACAGGTGACTCAGGCAGAGCCATCACTGCCCAGAGAGGGCTTGGAGCAGGGGCAGGCTGCATGTCTGCAGCCTCAGCACACACATGCAGCTCCTGTGCAGCATCCTGAGAGAGGAAATTCACACCTTCGGGAAGACACACACATACAGCTCCTGTGCAGCACCCTGAGAGAGGAAATTCACACCCTCAGGAAGGCCAGGATGAGGGCTGGGAATTTCTCGTGTCCTGCTGTAACCTTGCATGGTTTTCTGCTCACGTTTTTAAAGGACTTCATTCCTACTTCAAGAGTGTTTTGTGTCCCATGTGCATAATTTCTCTGAAAGTGCTGTAAGGAAAAGAATCGTCACTAGAAAGAGAATGATATTCTTGTCAAAAAGAAAAATGCAGTGGGGATTTTTTTCCACCATCATCAAGTCTGCTGTATTAAATCACGTGGATGGGAGAAGGAAAAGAAAAAGAAAATACTATGAAACTGAGTGTAAATATTTTATTCTTAAAAGTAAATCTAAAGTTCAAGTAATAAGCACTTAGGTGCACTATATTCTGTATTATTGTTTGATGCTTCTTTTGGGAAATAGCCCAAAAGAAAACATGTTTCTAGCTTGCAGTTTGTAGCTTGCAGTTTATGCACTGTGTTCCCAGTGATTATTTTTCAGGGCATGAAGCTCTCGTGTTTATTATGCACCCTAAAGCTTAAGCATACATATCATATCGAGTGCTGCCTCTGCTGGTTCAGCAGCTCTGAGAGATGTTCTGTGAACACCATTAGGTTGGCAGGCTGAAACTAAATGGCAACTTTTAAAAACAAGCCTGGATGCAATATTACCAGAAACTGTGATAAAGACATCAGACAAAAAGAAATTTGTCACATTCCTGTGATTAAATGTATGTACAAACCTGTTTAAAATCTTCAGTTAAGGGTAATTTGTTACCTGATGTCAACAAGGATCTATCATTAACTGTATTGATTCAAGGCCAGTGTATTATGCATGCAAGCAAATATCCTGGGTCTCAGAAGCTTCCTGTAATATGTGTTACTATCTCTGAGGTGCAAATATAAGTTCACCAGTGAAGAAGGTATTTTAAAGCCGTAAGAAAGATTGATTTTCCAATAGTACTCTTCCATCAAATAAGCAGGACTTGACGATAAATGAAAGAAAAATGGAGATCTAGGCTGGAGCTCACCATCCCAATCCATCCCTCTTAAAACAGACACTGTTATGTGTTCAGGCGGCAGTTACGTATCTGATACTATCTAAAGAGTAATTCAGAGCAGTCTCTTCTGGAAATAAATATAAAATGATTTAGTACAAGAATAAACACTTATGACCAATATGTATTATAAACTTTACTTTTTAGTGATGTTTTGTACTTCTTCAGCTGACAAACATATTCCTAGATTACAGCGAATCCATTCCTCTATGACTACTTCTATATTTTTCCCAGTGTTGTTGAAATGCTGTGTTTTGGCTTGCTCTTAAAGGCACTAACAAAAAAAAAGTAAATTGATCAAACAGAAATTTCCTTTCAACTTGGTTTACAGAATATCATTTAAAACTCAGTGCACATTTTAGTTTTTTGGAAGTGAAATGGTTCAATCCACCTAAAATGATTTTATTTTGGCTTTTTAAAAGATGTGGGTGGGTTCTTCAGTTAATTTCAAATTTGGGGGTGGAGGGGATGTATTTCCTGGTACTAGACCAAAGCACAATGTGAAAAACTTAAAATCCTTTGGAACTAGTATTACTCTTTTAACACTGCATTTTGTATAAGGCAGGTCCCCGTGATTTTTAAGAGAGAAATTATTTTGCCAATGTTTATGCTCCCACCCCTCTAAAAAAAAACCTAAACCAAAATCAAAACCAAAACACAAAACAAACAAACAAAAATCAAACAAAAAAAACCAGACAAAAAACCCTACCAAACCCCTAACCCCTAAAAGTTACAAACACCCTATATATGGAGCAGAAGGCTGCTCAGCTCTGCAAGCTGGTATCCTGGAGACAGCAGGAAAGAATGCAAGGTGCAGCAGTGGTGGCCATCCGCCTTTGAAACACCTGGAAAGGCTTTAAGTGATGACAATTGTCTTGACCGTCTCACATCTGTTAAGTAGAGATGATATGCATTTATGAAGTGGAGGAATGTTTATTAGCAAAGCAAAATTTTTCATGGAATCACTGTCAGGCTCTTTCAACAAAACCTCCCCTCCCCACCCCTCTTTGCTGCCACAGGGAGAGGAATGCAATTTTCATTTAGTTTCCTTTGTAACCTCGTAGATTACATTCATGGGAGACAGCCTGTGATTAATGAAGGAGCAGACTGGCACATGTCAGGGACGGATTCTCTGCTTTATGTGGAGAGCACTGCCCAGTGGCAGAGCAAAAGTGGAACAGAACATTTACTAATGCAAAAGAATGGGCCTTCTCTATAAAACAGTTACAGAACAAAGCCATATGAAACTGTTGGATTCATTACTTGACAAAAATTTAGTTGGCAATACATATGATTTTCAAACAAAACTAAAAAAGGAATAAAAGTGTACAGAAACAGGTTTGACTTGCATGTTGAATTGCTTGAAGAGTTCTACGTGTATGGTCATATGTAACCTGCACTGCCTAAAAAGCCTTAGTGTTCTGGTAATATATCAGCTCTCTGAGTGCATTTTGCTGTATTTTTCAAAATTTATAGTATCATTTTTAAGTAAAAGAGAACCTGGTATGTTTTCAGAAAACAAAAGTGTTACTTATTTGAAAAATAAAATAAAAAACAACAACAAAAACAAAAGAGCATCACCCAGAAAGGTGATGCAGGCAGAGTGGAGGAGAATATACTAAATACAGAGTGGAGGAAGAGGAGAATATACTAAAAAACTAAAGAATAAGTGGCCAAACACATACTGATTAAGAAACAGGCACATCAGCTGCAGTTAACAGTCATATTGTTGGGAGTGGTTTTGTATCCACTAGTCCCCCGTCAAATAAATGTGTCATTAGGAAAGGAATAGAAAAGAGATAGAAACATTTCAAATGTCATTCACAAAGAAATAAGTGAAGGAGATGAAAGGAAATACATTTTCATGTATTGGCAATTACTCAGGGCTGAACTCTTAAACCGATGTGTGACCAAACCTGAAATGTAAGATGGGGAATCCAATATGTATTTGTTCAACATTAAAAATCACTTGATCTAGGGAAAAAAAATTGCTCATTGCCTACAAATATTTCAGTGAGCATTTGGTGGACAAATGTTAAAAGACACCATGGGCCCACTTCAATTAGCATTTTAATGTTAGATAAACATGATATTCATCTGGCCTTCGGATTTCTAAATTGAAATCTGAGCAGAAGTGGGACAAAAGAAGGTGAATACACCCTGAATCAAGTGTGAAACTCTCCTTTGCCTTAACGAGGCTTCCTTCAGGCAGATTTTATTTGCTGGTTCTTCATAAATGGAACAAGTACCCTCCAGTCCCATCCATCATCAGAGTGTGAGAGGCTGTGATGGTCCTCAAGCACCTTCCAAGTTCAGCTGTCACTGAGGCGCTCTGAATTTCCACACAGATGCTTGCAAAACTCCTTTCTTTTTTCTCTGGCCTGGGTCTGACACTCAGAGGTTCTCCAAATTAGTTATTTCTCAGGCTCTCTGCTCTGTATCTGTATCTGTATCCATTGAGGACCCTGGAAAGAGAGCTGGAGACATGAAAGCCCTGGAAGCCTTGATGCCTGAAACTATTGGCTCAGTGTTGTTGAAAAACACATTTTGTTTTTTTTAAACACAGGCCTTTAGACTTTCCCATTCACAGGAGTTGCAAAATTTGTTCCCCCAAGAAACGACAAAGAGATATGGAAGGAAATTGATGCTGAATGCAAACCTTTACCCTCACGATCAATTAGGAAGAGGGGAACAGCACTTCATAACCCTGGACAGTACCTTGGGGCCGTCTGTCTCTGAGTCACAGCACACATGCAGGCTGTGAATACATCCAGCTCTACCTCTTCTGACACAAACCATTAACCAAAATTCAGTTCTTGTGCAGTATCCATTAGGCAAATAAATTGATGAGGGGCCTCTGTGATGCAGCCATCCTCTCTGTGACAGGTAACATAGATACAACCACTTATCACTGCCTCGCTGAAGAAGTTAGAAAAACAGGAGGAAGAAGAAGCAAAGCCAGAAATGTTTTTGCCCTGTACAAAGTGTCTCCATTTCAATTAAAAATATTTCTGAATTCTTTTTTCTTAGGTTCAAAGTGTTTTTTCTGGCTATTTTCATTGTTAAACCTCTCTCGATGATTTTTGAAAGATCTTGGGAATTCATAGAGGTCTCAGCTGACTGGACACTGATGAATGTTTTCACGATTTTCAAGAAGGGCAAGAAGGAGGACCCTGGAAACTACAGGCCTGTCAGTCTCACTTCAGTGCCTGGTAAAGTTATGGGGGAGATTGTTCTGGAAGGTATTGAAAGACACTGGAAAGACAATGCAGTCATTCATCACAGTCAGCACAGCTTCATGAAGGGAAAGTCCTACTTATCAAACCTGATTTCCTTTTATGACAAGGTAACCCACCTAACTGATCAAGGGAAGCTGGTTGATGTAATGTTTTTGGATTTCAGTAAAGCTTTTGATAGCGTCTCTCAGTATCCTTCTGGACAAAATATTCAGCGCATAGCTGGATAAACACATCATGGGATGGATTAGAAACTGCCTCACAGGTTTGAATGGGTGACATCAGACTGGTGACCTGTAGCTAGGGGGGCTCCACAGGGCTCCATCCTTGGCCCTGTGCTCTTCAACACCTTCATAAAGGACTGGAAGGGAGACTGAGCAAGTTTGCAGGTGATACAAAACTGGGAGGAGCTGTTGACTCTCCAAGGCAGGGAGGCCTCGCAGAGAGACCTCGACAAGTGAGAGGCCTGGGCAGTCACCAACCATGTGAAATTCAGCAAGGGAAAGGGCTGGATTCTGCACCTGGGATGGGGCAACCCTGGATGTACGGACAGACTGGGGAATGAAAGGCTGGAAAGCAGTGCCAGGGAAAGGGACCTGGGGGTCCTGGTTGATGGAAGGTTGAATCTGAGCCAGCAGTGCCCTGGCAGCCAGGAGGGCCGACTGTGGCCTGGGGGGCATCAGGAACAGCATCGGCAGCCGGGCAGGGGAGGGGATTGTTCTGCTCTGCTCTGCACTGGGGCGGCCTCACCTCGAGTGCTGGGGGCAGTTTTGGGTGCCACAATTTAAAAAAGACATTAAGCTGTTAGAGAACATCCAAAGGAGGGCAGCAAGGATGGTGAAGGGCCTTGAGGGGAAGCCGTGTGAGGAGGGGCTGAGGGCACTTGGTCTGTTCAGCCTGGAGGAGACTGAGGGGAGACCTCACTGCAGTTACAGCTTCCTTGTGAGGGGAAGAGGAGGGGCAGGCACTGATCTCTGCTCTGTGGTGACAGTGACAGGACCCAAGGGAATGGCCTGAAGTTGTGTCAGGGGAGGTTTAGGTTGGATATTAGAAAAATGTTCTTCCTCCAGGGCGTGGCTGGGCACTGGAACAGGCTCCCCAGGGCAGTGCTCATAGCATCAGCCTGACAGAGTTCAGGAAATGCTTGGACAATGCTCTCAGGCACATGGTGTGATTCCTGGGGATGGTGCAGTGCAGGGACAGGAGCTGGACTCGATGATCCTTGTGGGTCTCTTCCAACTCAGCTTATTCTCTGATTCTGTGATTCCTGTGTCTCTCTCACTGCTGTTTCTAGTCCTGTTTACGGGCTTGTTGATGCCTCACTTTGATGAAGTCAAAGCCCTGCTCCAGTGGTTTTTAACAGGCTCCTGAGAAATCCCTTAAATTCCAAAGACAAAGAATAGCCTCGAGAAGTCCAATTAAACAGCGGCTTTCTGTTGATCTAACTGTCATCAAAGCGGCAATGAAGAGGGCATTTAGCTGTTTATTTATTTAGGTAGAAGTGACTGAAAACGGTGACCAACAAATTCAGTCAGGTAGTAAGGTTTGTATTTTTTTCCACTAGCCTGTCAGCTGCAGGGCATTATAACAATGGCAGTTGGTTTAAAAAGACTGTATTGCTCTGCCGACAAAAAGCGTGTAATCAATGCCTTAAGTGCAGCTCTGTAGACAGGATTTTGTTTTGAAGAAAGGCTAATTTAGTTTGCCAAGAAATCTTTCATACACCATGATTTGAAGTGTCACTAAAGATTAAAATTCCAAAATTTGTTCAGGTAGTAATTTAACTTTAATTTTTGCATCCAAAGATGAAAGAGAGAATTTTCTTTTAAAATGAGGAAGGTTAGATAAAGAGGTAAATCACTACTGATAGTTTATGACATGAATGTGGACTGGGGTTTTTTTTTTTCCAATTAGTAAGCCTTTCTTTAAAAAAATAGACATAAATTTGAGTAGTTAATTTTAGAGATGAGCATAAGAACTGAAGAAACTAGAGCAAGTCAAAGACTTGTTCTGCTGTCAATGAAGCTGTAGTGATTAATCTCATATTCTCAGAATTCTGTTATCTAACCACAATTTGATTGCCTCCAACATTTTGGATTGAGTTTTCAGGTCTGTCTGCATGACAAATGATTGTTGTGCCAGACCTTTGATCAACCTTCCTTTAACTAAAGCAGTGAAGAAAATCAGAGGAAGGAGGTAATGTTTCTGTAGAAACTGCTACCGATAAACAACAGTTCACCACTTTATCGAGTGGCATTTCTCCCTCCAAGTCAAGCCATTTCAGAAGCAAACGGGAGAAAGCTGTCAGGTAGCCCACCTACATGAATCAGAAAATTAATTACTTTGCATCAGAGGCTATTTTCAACCAAATTGTAACGAGACAGGGCCAAGTCCCAGCACCTCAGAACTGTGCTGCCTGTTCAAATACTCTAATTGACTCATTAAGTCTGACCACACAGGGCTTGTCATCAATTCCAGAGAGACATTAGTGAGTGCACCTGAGTGATGGTCCTCTCCTGAAACATGATGGAGGGCAATGCACTCATCACCAGAGCTCACTCAGCACTGCATCAGGGTGAAGGCAAAATGGCAAAGTGTTTGCAGGCTGCAGAAACACTCACAGTTCGAAATAGATACTCTCTGTCCTCCCCAGGAAAGGACAGATGTTTAGATGACAGCATTGCATAGGTTATCTGTACCAAGTCTATATCGAGGTACAGCTAGATGAAGTTCCTTACCAGGAAATTTGCTCAGAGTAGACTTTGAATATAACTCAATATTGGTGATACAGCACTGATTCCCTACAGGCAGTTGAAGGAAGGTGGAAGACACTTGTGTCTGTAAAGTGGTAGTGAAGACTGGCTACCATTCCTAACACTAAAAAGAACATGGAAGCATTTAGGAAAAAAAAACAGCAGCTGAGGTTGAATTTTTATCAGGACTGGATTCTTACTTTTATTTGTAAGACCCAGGGAGTAGGAATGTGAGTGGAGTCTCACCATACCACAGGGAGTTTAAGGAGGCATCCTGCTGTGACAGATTTATACTTCTGCAATCGGAGGAAAGCTGGGTAATGCTGTTCTGTGCTTCCCTGAGTTGAGCAGACAGTGATAAACTAGCTCTGACTGCTACTGCAGAGAGGAACACAGCACTCTTCTGCACCCTTATTGCTCAGCTGTGTTTGGGGGAGCTACTGCCACTGCCTACTGAACAAGCCAACTTTTCTGTCTGGAGTTTTTGGAAGTAGATTCTTGTTAGTCCTGTAAGAAATTTATGTTCTTCTCCCCCCCTCTCTCCACCCTTCCCCCTCCCCCAAATAATCCCTATAAGAAGTTCAAATTTGGCAAGAATGTACCTATCCAAATTAAAATAATTATTTTATATCTTCTGATAGCAGATCTCAAAATCCTTTCCACACCTCTAAGTAAAGAGGGTACGTTAAAGTTGCATCTAATTTAGTTATTATTCTGATTTTCCATCCACTACCACCTTGCTGCAGTACAAAACATCAGGGAAGATACAGTCCTTTCTCCAGGATATCTGACACGGATGGGGCATATGGCAGATGGGGCATCTAACATCTGTCTCACAGAAAGTGATACAAGCAGCCTTTCTCCACGGATTTTGTAATGCTAAGCAGATACAGGTTTTTTTTCTGGAGGCAAAGGTGAAGGATGTTGCTATTGATGGAAGACTGGTTGTTATGGACCAACTGCTACATTGATGCTGACCAAGTAGAAACTTCAGAGACTGTAACAGCCAGTTTCTGTAATTCACCTCTCCCATGCTGCCATAGCATGTGTGAATCTCTGCTCCTGTATGCCACAGGTTGAGTACTTGGGTTTGTGAGCTCTGTGTTGGTACATTTAAAGTGGAATCAAACTGAAAGGTCTTTTAGCATAGGAAATAATTTATAGTGTTTTACATATACCCAGACACACAATAGAGCACAGTATATAACAAAGCGTGGTCTATTTTCTTTGTAGCGTGTAAAATAATCTTACATGTGAAACTTGTAAACCACTGCATCTCAACTCATCTAGTTAACTTCATTTCCCTCTATCTGCAACAAAGATGCTTATGTCCCACACGATGTGTGTAGAGTGTTCATCCTATATATATATACATATTTCTGCTCAGTCAGGCTTGGAGTTGATGCAGTATCTTTCATTTTTCTGAACAAATGAGATAAATGCAAATGAGACAGTCACCTACCCAGCTGGGTCTATGAGCGTCCTATGGCTTTGACAGTTCTGTACCAATGTGCAGTGTGCATATGCTGATACAAAGTTTTGGTCTGACAAACTTTCAAAAATCAATAGAACATTTTTTTTTGTTAGCTTTTGAAGTTCCCAAGCTACTAAAAGCATATTGCATTGACATCATTCTGGTGTGACTTTAGAATAATTTTTTTATTTTCAATGGTGTAGATTTTATCATATGGCTTTCAGGTAGCCAGCAATATCTGGGCATTAATGCTTGTGTTCAAATAGCCAGGGAAAATTCTTTCTAATATTGTTTTTTTTATATTAATAAGGCTGCTGGTGTACAACCTGCTGGCTTTAAGGAGAGTGATGAGGAACATAACATGGTACAGGAAAATCATGAGACTCCTTTAAGAAAATGCACATCATAAAACCCCAGGAAAGCAGTATTGTGGCAGAGAGAAGCAAGTTTCTTGTAGTGGGAGAATGAAGCATACTAGTGCTCCTTGAAATAGATTGGCCAATTTATTTTTTATGTGGAAAGGGAAAAATAGATATATATGTCCAGGTATGCATTTATTTTTTTAAACAAAAAAAATATGAAGGTTTTCTAAATTGCTGAGCACTTGGAGGTGAAATTTTAGAGTTTATTGTAGTCTGCTCGTGCAGCCCAACAGGCTGCGTTATAACTTTTGGTACCTTCATTCAACATCCTGAGCTGGCAATAAATTATGGAACAGGTTACCCAGAGAAGATGTGGATGCCCCATCCATGGGTGTGTTGAAGATCAGGTTGAATGGGGCTCTGAACAACCTGGTGAGGTGGAAAGTGTCCCTGTCCACAGCAGAGGGTTGGAATGAGATGATCTTTAAGGTCACTTCCAACCCAAACCATTCTGTGATTCTATGATTAGAATAAACACATGGGGTGAGATTTTTCATCTCTTAAAATGACAGTGTTATGTACTGACCTCTGTGCCCATTTCATCAGGGATAAAATTCTGCAACAGTCCTGCATATGCAACTTTGCACTTTAGCAAATGCTGTAGAAATCGTTGCTTTTTAGCCTGTCAGTCACCTGGCTCTGTTCCCGGTATCTGGCAATATGGTGGCTGTCACATCTGCCCTTATCTCAGCTTCATGACCTCTTTAGACGTGAAAATGCTGTGTAAGATATCACTTTTCTTTGAAAAGATCTTCTAAGCGGAATGAGATGCAAACAAGTACAAAGTCAGCCTGGTGAGAAGAAGCAAATGCCAAAAAAGCTGGGAGCATGCATTACTTCAAAAACGCATTGTCAATGCACTATCTCAGTAAGTCTAGTATGCTGACAGGTAGAAAATCCCTCTCAGTTTAAAGGCAATTGAACAATTATTTTTCAAGAAATGACAAGCTACTGAACTGCATGGTGTTCTGCAAGAAAAAAACAGCACTAACCTGAGGATTATGTGTGAAAAAGGGGCTGTAAGGGAACAGAGTCTGACAGACTGCAGGAGACTACATATTAAGGGAAAAAGGAAAATTTTTGGATCATAATTCCAGCTCTGGATACAGGAGGTAAACATGATGCTGAAAAAATACATCAATACATCAGACATTCAGGACATCCATCTCAATTAGAATATTGAATATTTTGGGTTCTGACAGGAAACCCAGTTTTGCTGGGTCTTCTGAAAGTTTTGGGGTTTATTTATGGCATTACCTTTACATCTCAATTTATTTACTGCTGAGACTGAATGCTAAAACCCACAAAATCACACTGTGATTGACCAGTAAAACAAAAAGTTTTTGGCTTCTGGCTTGATAGACTATCTCCATAAAAGTAGTTATTAGTTAATATCTTACATTTCTAAACAATATTTTATTATACAGTTTTCAATTATCTGTCCTGGGTACACGACCAGTTCAGTTTCCAGCCTTTGTGAAAGCATTTAGAAACACTTTCTTTATCAACCAAGTCAGTATGAAAAGTCTTGCGTCCCTGACTGAGGCATTGCCAATCTTTCTTGGGCCATACTGGAAAACAAGCCAGAGAAAATGTCCAGGGTTAAAACAGCAATTCGAAAAAAAGTTTAAAAGGTGCTGATTTTTCAAATCTGCCTTGCATGAAAGTCCAGCTGAGCAACAGTGTCAACACAGAATTCTTTTTCCAAGAACTATGGAAAAGACATACCCTGTAAAACTAATGGGAAAAGCACTCTCTGATGACTCCTTTAACATCAACATATTGAAGTGCTTTTTGAGTCCAGAAAGAGTCTCTTGAATCCAGAGATGATGATGTTAATGCCCAAAACCTAGAATACCATGCAATACCAACAGCAAGACTCGTTATGTTCAGCACACCTTTCCATGTGAGGTCACCTGAAGTCTCCCATTAGATGCACAGGATGTCCTCTGGAAGTTTGGTGTGCTGGCACTTTGTAGGATTAGAAGGACAAACGAGCAGGTGAAAAAAAGGAAATATGTAAAAAAAGCCCAAGAAACATCAAAGAGACAATAACCGCCAAATAAGCAATAATCTTTCCAATATGAATCAATTTGGAATAAACTATTGAAATCGTATGTTGAAGGCATTGAAAAGCTAAAAGCAGTGGAGCAAAACATTACCCTTTTATGGATGGTTCTCCTACTCTGTGTTTTAAAATGTTCTCACTCATATTTTTATCAAAATCTTTTCTTTTAAAAAAAAAAACCTCTGTGCAAGTGAAAATTCTACTCAAAGTCTCTTAATAGCCCTGTCAGTGCAATATTAGCTCCAGAGTTTGGCACCCTTGGCAGTAAGGATGAATATGAAAACAGGGTCCTCACTACGGGCTACTTCTGCCTCTTAGTGAGATTTGTAAGGTTGAGAAGGGTTCCTAAGAGCATTAGGGATACATGAAAGAAGAGAGACAGGGGATTAGCCAGAGAGAATGCAAGGATAAGGTTTGTCAAGTAATGAAGCAGATGACTGAAGAACACTGCAGAGCTACACACAATTCTGACAGGGAAGGGCAGAAGCAGGAGTTTAAGAAGTGAGTCACCATTTCCCACCTCTCAGCCCAGCTGATAAACCAAAAAAAATGAGCAGGTTTAAAATTGAAGCGTGCTGCCAAGGACCTGAACTGGGAACAACTTGTAGTCTTTATATAAATCTTCTTAAGACCTTAGCAGAGAGTAGAACTTAAAAGTCTGGAAAAAATATATGTGAGGATTTTTTTCTCTCATCTAGATCCTGAGCTCCTTCAGGCTCAAAAGACTTGATTTTTCAAGGGGAGTATTAGGAAAGCAGAGAGGTATGAAAATGATCATAATATCTGGTATTCTTTAAAAAACAAGTAATTGTTCAACGTGATTGAAGTAATGAATATGCCTTAAATTTTAGTGAGTTAGGATGCTTATTGGTTAATGTATTAGACATTTGTCTAATATACCTTTTCTCTGCTTTTTGTAATATTACTAAAACAAGCCTATGTTGGCATGATCAAAAAGCAGAAAGGTGTGAGAAAGAAGAATTATTTTAAGTATGAAAACAGCAAATTTAGTGTAAAAATAAAAAATATTTTTATCATTGTTACCTTCAAATGTTACTTGTTCTGTGATGTTAGAAAGTTGAGCTGTGTTCTATAGAATACTTAATTTAAAGGAACAAACTAATTATAGTTAGAAGTTATCCCAGAAAGCAGCATCCTCACTTGAGAGCACAGCTCTCTCAAAGCCTATCACATGGAGACAAAATTTAGCCCATATTCTATTATGAATTTCACAGTTAATATCACCTGTGTATTTTCTAAAAATCTAGCAGTTGTTTTTGTTTATCCAATACATGCACGTGTCTGGGTATGTATGAAAAATAGAGAATTAATTAAGTTCCATCATTTACAGAAACTTCAGGTTAAAGAATGGGTTTTCGTATCCTCAAAAGCTTGTTCTATTTGAAACTTGACTTCTGGAGATGTAACTTTGGAAACAACACTGAGGTGAAAATGTAACTTAATTTTTCAGGGGACTCATCAGCTCAAGAAGAAAAGGGATAGAAGAGGGCTCTGGCTTTGCAGGGCAGTCCTGACCACTCCCTCCAGCTCCAAGTTGTCTCAGACTTCATGTGATGTAGATTAATCTCAGACAAAAATGCAGTGAAGAAGCCTGTCAAATCAGTGAGATTCATAGACATAACATTCCCTTATACTGAAGGAATGAGCACATTTTTTACAAACCTAGCTGTTGAACAGGCAGCCCCAAGCACATAAAGATTTCAAAGACCTCCAGAGCTCCTGCGGCAGATAGGAGACGTGTATATTCTCCCCATAATAATTGCAGTTCCATGAAGGAAGGCGTGTTCAAACAGAACATTTTGAAGGCTTAACAAAGCCCCACTTTGCATAGCTTTGCTTATGGTAGTGTCTCTTATATTCTATATTGTCATTAAGAAAACTGTGCTTTCCTTGGAAAAGACAATGGGAAATGACACAACAAGCTCTGAAAAGGATGTTGCATCCCACTTCTTCAATGAGCAGAGTATTGCGTTCAACCTAAGATCACATTTCTGTGACTGTAAGAGAGCTCTTTCCTATGCTACTAAATTCTTCAGTGCCTGTTCAGTAATAGAGCGAAAAAAGTGAAGCAGAAACCTAAGACTGACAGCTGTTTGGATGCTTCTGGCTGAGAATATTGCCTTCAAAAACCCCCTTCATGCTTTTATGTTGCTGACCTGTGAACCATTCCTCTGACTTCCACTGGCTGCTCTTTTTCTCCTTAGAGATCTGTTTTCCAAATTCAGTAAGCTGTTATTATTGGAAACTTATATAGTCTTTGCTACAATGGTGCTGGCGTAGTAATACAAACATAATACAATAGAATTTGTTTTAATTAATGCTTAATGGATAACCATTCCATTCTGTATTAATTCATAGTGCAGGCGATATTTTCATATAGACAATACTAAAAGAGAGGTGGAGGACATAGGTTCTTCTGTTGCAAAGAAATAAGAAAATAAACTGTACTTGTACCATATTTGTTTTACTTCTTCTGTCCTTTCTATATTTTGTTTTTGTTTCAACTGCCACAAGTCAGTGGTACTCATATAACTCACACTCTCATCTATCTATTTGCTAGACATGTGGGCAATAGAACATTTTATAAACAAGTTTTACATCAAAACGAAAAGGAAAAATGGGAAGGAACTGCTGCTTTGCAGTAAGAAAGTGGGAAGATAAGGAAGGCAGCAGAAATTAAATTGCTCTCTAAGGTTTCAAGTCAGGTTTCTTCCTAAACTTCTGAAAATGCACTCCAGACCTGCCAGTGAACGTGTCAGAAGTGACCATATGAACATTAGGGTAATTATGGGAGTGTGCTGGTAAGAGTTGGAAGCTCACAATGAATTTAGACAAATGAGGAAAGACACAGGTGAAGGAAAAGACAACCTTCTAAAAATTCCCTTGAAGCACTACTCCTGTATGATATTATTTTTACTTTTGGCTCTCTGGAGCTTCAAGAAGAAAACACCATCTGCTAAGAGCATAAATGGAGCAGTGAAATAGAGCTGTGTCCGGAAAACAAAAGCCCTATTCTGTAGCTGTGCTTGTCTTCAAGCATCTTCTCTGATGCTTTCAGCTTCCCCTTAAAATTATTTCCATAATAATTCCATGCAACAATTGGCTGCTCAGTAGAGCTCACAGTCATTCTCCCACTCCCTCTTTCTTATCACTTAAATAAAAAATGAACCTGTGTGTTGCTGGTTTTCCCTCATGGTGTTGCAAATCACCAGAGAGGTAGAAAGCCTATACTTGCCAGTTTTTGGGTGCATGTTTTCCTTGTATTCTGAAGAAAGGGAATTTCTCAGGCAAAGTAGAAAATATGGCACACTGCTTTTATTTATGGACCTTGATTATGTTGTGTATACTTACAGAGGCAAAGTTTAATAAATGACAATTACCAGATACATTTCTTATACCTAAGGCAAATAAGAGAGTTGGCAGAGAATTAAATGCTTCCTTCGTGTTGAGAATAGAAACCTGGTAGGCAGTTGTCTGTTGCTCACTGACCCATGACAACTTCACTGGCATATAGTGATACTTTTGCCTCAAGGATTATTCTTGAATGCCACATTTAATTGCTGTGCAAACTATGGATAGCCTAGAAATGCCTCAAGGCCTGCTGTGTACACTACTGCAGGCACACACAGTGCTATTCACTCAAAGATACACCAAACTCAAGAGGCCATCTTCATCCACCCTCTTCCTCTCCTTGCCCTTTATGACACTCTCTGGTGATGTTTTGGTCTTTGGATTGCTTTCTCAACACACTTGCTCCCTTCCCGTAGCCTGCCTGTTATTCTCCAACATTGTTTTCTCACCAGTAACACCTGAAGTGACTCTGAGCAGCGGTGCTTTGGGAGTATGTGTTTTTTCATTAGTAGAGATTTTGAGACTTTTTTTACTTTTGTTTCCTTACTCTCCTCTCCTCCTTCACTAACCCTGTTCATCTACCCGTCATTGATTTCAGTTCCAGAAGGAAATCCGCAGGATAACATGATCTCCCATTCTCTCTTCCTGAATCCTGCCTGAAACAGCCAGCACTAGCTATTTGGAAAACGATGTTATAACTCCACTTTTCTCAAATGCTTTTTCTTTTATCTTCACTCTTTGCAGAGGTCTGAGACATGCTCTAAACTAACGCTGCCATGACATTGGCTCAGACTGGATGTGGTGTCCTCCCAAGGAGGTGTGTGAGTAGCTCTTCTCCTGACATTTAAAGGTGCACCACTGACATCTTTCTCCATCATGGACATTTCAGATGAGCAGAAAAGAGCAACTAAACCATCAGGCAGATTTCACTGAGCAAGGGTCAGCCCAACGTCTGCCTTGTGTACACTGTGCCTGGATAAACACTGATATATTCAGCACTGATGGATTCTGATGCTGCCATTATAATTTCATGTATTTTACAAACAAAGAGCTCATAGATGAGAACCCAGGGATTAGCAGGGCATATGGATTTGTTTTTTTTCTTTCTGATGCAGGTGGTTAATCCTCCTGAAGATTTTTCTGAATTTTTAATTTAGGTGATCCTTCTCTGCTTAGCCAATGTATATTTTCCCAAAAATGTTTTTTATCTTCCCTATGCTGGAATTATAAAATCTCTGCTTAGTTTTAGACAGAACTATTTATAAAACTGTAAAACACTCTGACTGTTTAAAGCACTCTTACAGATTGCTTACTTTTCTTGGCAATAAAGTTTTTGAAAATATTGTAGGCATTTTAATTTCATGACAAATCCCAAGATTTTCAATCCTATTTTCTGAAAACAAGGGGAATTAATATTTTTTAGAAAGCTTTATTTTAATAAAAAAAAAGCTCTAGTTTGTAGTCCTTTTTAAAATATGTCAAAATAAAAATCTAGCAAAGACAAGATAATAGCTAAAACTGCCTTGTATAGTATTATCCACTCCATTATCCATTCCCTTATGGCATATGCGTTAAAATATCTGCCTATTTTTGTAATTCAGTCTAATTATGCAACAGTTTCCTAGGAAATGTTTTTCACTGAGTAAATTGTTATAGAAAGCAATTGTTGGCTATCACCAGCATTTCCGTCCTCCGTGCTGTTTTATATTCTTGTCTACAAACAGAATTTGTAAGTGAGATAACATAAGGGTATCTTCCCATGCAAAAACATGTACTAATCCAAGAAATGAGAAAATGTCAGGCTTCTAGTACTATATTTTACTTCTGCTGTTTTAGCTTTTGACCCTTGTGTTTAAACATTACCTGACTTACCTGATGGCAGTGATCTCAGGCTTAGCAAAAAGACGGAATGGGTCTAATAAGATTTGCATGTTTGAATGTGTTGAGTTTTTTTAAGTAGCTGTGTCTGCAAGTAGGGGAAAATGCATTTTTCACTTTAAGGAAAGTAAAGATTTAAAAATTCTGTGGGCTGTAAGCAGCAGTTTTAAAGCTGCTGGTAGGGAACATGATATAGTTGTATTTTTATTTATAAAGAGGTAGGTGAGAGTGAAACTACAAATCCTGCAGGCTTTTTATAATATTTACTGATGTCAGAAGTTGTGTTAATTTTACATTAGTTCAGTCCTAGATTTTGTGCACTTCAGTGTTATCACTGAACACTGTTGCCAGAGGCAACTGGCAGCAGACACAACCTTACCTGTCTTCTCTGTCTGCCATAGTCCCTCCTCTGTAGATTTAATTTGGGGTTTTTTGAAGCATTTTGGAAAGCTAGGTAATTGAAGGGTATATGCAACCCAAGTATTGGAGTGGTTATGAGCACTCAGAATTTAAATAAGGAGCTCCCCAAATCCCCCACCTCTAAAGGCGAGCGTTAATCCAAAGAACAGAGACTTGCTCACTCTGTTGCAGTCCCTTACTGGGTTACGCAGGTGTATTCAGTAGGAACTGCATTTCCCCAGAGAGAGGGAAATGCAACTTTATGTGCAGCTGCTGTCCAGAGGCTTTCTTAGCAAAATTAAGGTCCTACATAAAGATAAGGCAGAAATTGTGGCAGTTGCCTACAAAGTGTAGAGAATTGGTAGGGGACGGGGAGTGTTTACCATGCTCAGATTCAGGATTCAGGGAGCAACTTGATTTGTTTTAGAGCCTTCAGCAATAGAAAAAAAAAAAAACAAGACAGAAACTTTGCAGGCAGACTGTTGAAGGAAAACAAGAGAAAATGCATAGAGAAGTGTTTGCTCAATAGTTTACGTTGAAATTAAATCTGAAACCTGTTCATATGTACAAAAAGGCTTGAAATAGGATGGCTGCTGATGACATCTCTTCTTGCTTGAGGCATTCAGCATAAAAGATTGAATTGTTTTATACATTTAATTTTTCATATGACAAGTTTATGGAAAGGAAACCAAACCAAAAGAACAATATAAGCATAGAAAAGATTAAACGGCATTATTGAATTGCTTATCATTATTTTCCCAGAATCTTTTAATCTTTCTACAACTTGCAGTGCCTGATCACATAATACTGTGATGCCAGAGCTGATAATGTCTTCAATTTGTTTTAAAAAAATTTGTTGTTTTACAGAGCCAAGATGCAAGAGTGTGAGAGGTGTAGGTGGCAAGGTGAGGGCAGAGAGGGAGCTGCAAGGGTGGCCTCTGTGGGAAGGGAGCAGGGGCTGCACTGGGTCTGACCCAGCCCCAGCCAGCTCCAAGTGGGAGAAAATACCTTCTACTTCTCATGGCATTAGAGTGTCGAAACTTTGCTAGTGGATCTATGACTTTAAAGGAAGTCAAAACAAGGAGGCATCTGTGGAAGGTATTCAGGCTGTGATACAATCCCGAGTGGTCCAAAATTGCCAGTGCATATCATGTTGTCTGGCTGCAGCTCTGTACCTGTTCTTGCAATATTTCATTTGGAAATAGAAAGAAGAAAGCTCATCCTTAGCTCTAATTATCTAATTCTCTTAATTTGTGATTTTTCACAATATAGATCTGATCAATTGAAAAGTGGCATTGAAAAAGTAATTCATTCAAAAAACTAATTTCTTGTTACCTAACAGGGTGATCTTTTGCAAAATTAATGTTTCGCTTTACCATCTACGTAAAGAAACTTATAAAAGACTCAAGAACTCCATTCATCCATTATTACAAAGGGAAAATCAAAGAATCACAAAGTATTGGTACTTATCTTACTCCCAGTTGCCCAAGTCTACCCCAGACATTTCTAGCCCAATTTTGCAATGAACTGAAGAACTCCCAGTTCTGGTTCCAGGAATTATTATCGGCACAAATTAGTATTGTAGAGTTAAACACAACTTTTCAAAACCCAAATCTTTGTTCTTATTGTAACTTTTTGTTCAAAATTCACATTTTCATTTTTATTTCTATATGTCTTGGTTTAATTGCCTAAATTAAACTTTGATATTCAGTTCAGCAGAAAAAAATACTCACCCTTAAAACCAGAGCTATTTCAAATTCCGCCAGAACAAAAATTGCAAACAGGTTTAAGAGACCAAATCTTTATTTTTTCCATTCACACAAGTAACTTTGACTAAGTTTAGTGGAGCTCCTCATAGAATTAAGAATCTCATGATTTGGATATTACAAGTCACAATGATCAAAGCTCTTTAAATTGTGGGTTAGGAATCTGAAAATTTTCCCAAACTGCATTTTAGGAAGGAGTATTTTCTAAAATGCATTTTAAACTGTGTTATAATGTTACTTCTTAGAGTTAAAAATGTGTTAAAAGTTGAGAGCCAAAAAGTACAAGTCCCTGTCACATTTTATTATGGAGCAATTTTAAATGTTTTTAATTAAAATAAAATAGTACCTAGAACATCATGAATAATTAGTCTGCAGTTATAACAGATATCTGTTATGTTATCTGTAATGAAAAGTAGATTGAAAGTGTGTGAAATATACAATGAGCTCTGCACACTGAAGAGCAAGGCAGCCTCAACTACAGTGTTTAATCACTTAGTCATTCCAAGAGGACTTTTTGTTGTTATATATTTATGTTTTTTTCCTTTTTTTCTCTTTTTTTCTTTTATAAGCATTTATCTGTGTCAACAATTTTGTTAAAGATGGCGTGGAATTATGCCTTTTGTATTGGGCTGAAATTTTTGTGATGCTCCTTAGTTTATGGCGGCATTATTTATGTGGTCTTTAATATAATAGAATCACTAAGGTTTGAAAAGACCTTCAAGATTATTGAGTCCAACTTTTGACCAAACACCATCATGTCCAACAAACCACAGCACTAAGTGCCACCTCCAGTAGTTTCTTGAACACTTCCGGGGATGGTGGCTCTACCACTTCCCCGGGCAGCCTGTTCAATGCTTAACTGCCTTTTCAGTGGAGAAATTCTTCCCGATGTCCAACCGGAACCTTCCTGGTGCAGCTTGAGCCCATTTCCCACCATCCTGTCAGTTTGCCTGGGAGCAGAGCCCGACCCCCACCTTGCTTCAGCGTCCTTTCAGGGAGTTGTAGAAACTGGATAAGGCTCCCCCTGAGCCTTCTTTTCTCCGGGCTGAACACCCTCATCTCCCTCAGCTGTTCCTCACAGGACTTGTGTTCCAGACCCTTCCCCAGATCTGTTACCCTTCTTTGGACTCTCTCCAGCCCCTCAATGCCTTTCTTGTAGTGAAGAGTCCAAAACTGCACACAGGATATGAGGTGCAGCCTCACCAGTGTCAAATACAGGGGGACAATCACTGCCCTGGTCCTGCTGCCACACTATTGCTGATATAGGCCAGACTCAGAATAAGATATCTGTCAGATATCTTATTTAGCTCCGGAATAAGATATCCAGAATTTCAGTCCTGTGTCTATACATAGTTACTTCTCTTGCCTTGCTTTGTTTCTCATCCAAAGCAGCTGCTTTCTGCTACTCCACACTCTCAGGTTTCTTTCCTATGGAAACCTAGACAAAAGGGTGAGTGGGATTTTCTGCATGCCCTGATCTTACCCAAGTGAGGAGACAGGGTCTTTTTAGGACATGAAAGCTCCCATGTGCTTTGTGCTCACCATTCTGGTTACAGCATTAGGTATCTAAGCACTGCAGATAAGTGCTGAGACCTTGAATTTTATTTGATATTCTGCGGGAAGAGATTGTAAAGAGCAAAGGGTGAGCTTAATGTGCTCCCAGTAGCAGTGCTTAGGTTGCATTGTCTATTAGCTGCAGTTTTCCAAGAGTTCTGCTGCTCGAAAGAAAAAAATTCAAGGCCTCAACACTTTTAGGAAGTGTATACACAGGCACATGGCAGCTGTACTGTCGGAACAATTGACAAAGTGGAAATTTCTCCTATTTTTCCACTAAGCACAATTCTTTTGTGCTGAAACTCCATCTTTTCAATTTAACCTTGTATTATTTGACTTCAAAAAATGCAGTGACTAAACCCACTATGTTTTCTGTTTAACATTTTTAATTGCTACTAGTTAAATCTTTTGAAACATCAGCAGACAAATGCCTGATGAAATTAATAGGTAGGATCCTGGGTGGTTGTTTGCATTTAAGAGTGATGTTCCGTTTACCTGTGTGATGGTTTTGCAGTGTGTGATCCTTGGAGAGCTGCAATTGGAAACACACACACTGCCCAGCAGGATCACAAGGAATAGGGAATGAATCTCAGAGGAGCTGAGTGAAGATCCTTCACAGTGTCACAATATATTAGGCAACTTCTCATTTTCACTAATATTTTCATAAATTCTTGACATAAAACCAAATAAATCCTTGGAAGTAACTACTAGGCAGTCCTACCAAAGTCATTCCAGTAGCCAGTTTTCCTTCAGTGTTTTATTTCTTCTGACAGGGAACTAAAAAAACCCAAACTGATTATGTCATAAGAATGCAGTCAGTCCTGCTGCCACCATGGTGGTTAGACAGAGGAAGGGAGTGCGGAAGAAAACAGAGAAATTGATGATTTGGGTTATAAAACTCTGGCATACTTGGCATAGGCCAAATCAATGTGGTTTTTACATTTGAAAGCATAGAACAAGTTCTTTTCAAGTTACAGAAATAGAAGCTTAAAGTTGCTGAGCTTTCCAAGATGAAAAATATGGTGGAGATAGAATACAAGTTTTGATTAATGATATGGAAAAAAACAACAACAACAACAACAAATCTCCATGTTATCATACTTCCAGGCCAGAAATATCTGAATTTAGGTTTATGGTGATTACCTTTGGGTTAGGGAAAAACCCAGATTCCTTAACTAATGCAATGTTGCTGTTCAGCCTGCCAGTTCACTACTCTGACCAGCAGGATATTTGGCATTGAATTTAGTCTATCAAGCTCAGAAATCAAGAGTTTTATCTGCCAGGTGACAAATGGTAATGGAACGGAAGAATATCAGAGACAGCCCTGGAAGAAAAGTAGCTGGCAGAAAGAGCTGAGGCAGCACTGACATGCTGGCAAACATATGCTTGCAGTGAGAGTGAATTTAGGCACTTAACTACAAAATTCCATTCACTCCTAAAACATGTCATGGAAATATAATTCATCTCAATAATGTGGGTTCCTTTTCTTTTGCAGTTTTCATCAGTCTGTAGAGAACAGAATTTAGGACACCATTCTTACACTTTCTATTTTTGCTTTCTATTATAGAAAATCAAACTGCACTGTTGTTGCTACCACTCACTCCTGAAACACAGTGTACATCCATTAATTCTGACATCGTGGTCATGTCTCATTTTTGTGTTTAGAAAGAAGGTATAAATACACTCACATTCCTCCAAGGAGCATTTGCAGTTTAACTTCATTCTCCCTTGACACTTACCTATGCATTTTCTTCAAGTTTCTTTGAGTTTTGCTAGCTTCTCACTGAGATCACCGACAGTAGAGATAGGTAGAGATAAAACATACACTGTTATTAAATAATTCCCCATAATAAAATAACCCATAATAGTGGCATAGAGATTGATTTCTTCTGTCAGTCAGGAGATCATGGGTGATTGAAAAAATGAAAAGATAGATGGCAAAAAGAAAAAGAAAAAAATCTAGAACTCTGAGGTAATAAAAACTCATGCTTGTGCTGTTTGGTATTCACCAGCTTCTCTCATACTTCTGCTCTGTGCTGTCAGTCAGAAGCTCCTTTGCTCCAAGGTTTCCTTTTTTCTCCAGCTGTGCATATGTGAAATGTTCTCCATGCTGTAGCATTTTCATCAATCTCATTAATTTTGTAGCAGTAAAAAGTTCATAATATGAAAAGGGAAGAGTCTAGTAATAATGTGGGTTTTTTAAAATCTTGAATACGGACAAGGCTCAAACTTCTCAATGACTAAAGTACTTTCTAAGCAAGCTCCAGAGTTATGTCGCTGCATTTTTATTTTTGCCAGAGATTCCAAAGGAACACCTGCAGTTAGAATGACTCCCACATATAACAGAACCATAAATAAGTAGAAAGGCTTCGGTTTTGTATGGCTTTGATTGTGTGGCGTGGCTGGTAGCCTCAAGAAATGATGGAGTGGATGGAATCCCATCATGGTCTGGAGATAATGGAAATGTCATTACTATCAGGAATTGCCCAAGTGAAAACTGAGAACAGATGTAATTCACTATTTGTAGAAATGTATACACAGAGACACTGAGGAAAAAATGTTTCCCGTGTAATCTAAGAAACATAGCATTCTGTACTTGATCCTTGTGGGTCCCTTCTGACTCAGAATATTTCCGTGAAATCAAACTCCTCTTCTAGATGCGTAAAGACAAAAGGCGATGTTTTGAGAACTCATCTGTAGTGCATGTGTGTGAGCAAAAGGTGCAGAAAAACGAGAAGTAGTTCACTAGCAAAAGAGAATGTGATTGCTGTGGAGGACAAAATATTTGGTTAAAATTATTGCAAGCTTCCACATTTCCACTTCAGTGTTACATATGATATATAATCTCATATATGACACTAAGGACAAAGAAACAGAAACATGTTGCCCTTAAACTGTATCTTTGATTCACTTTCATTGGAATTCACATTTTCTCTCTGGTAACCACTCAAACACTAGAAGATACATTCTCTTCACTATAATCTTCTGCACAGAGCCTTAGGGGAGCTTTTCTTTTGAAAAACATAGTGGAGAGACAGGCTGCTCTCTTTGGGACATTTTCACTACAGAAACTATGGAATTTTTGATCCCTTTCACAGGAAATTATATGCATTATTTTAGAAAACTCATTTAATGGCAATACTTAACAAAATCAAATGCACACTTTCTAGTTCCAGAAAACCAGAACAAAATTGATCAGATTGCTAGAATATGACGTAGCATATCCCCCATTTTTTTCTCTGTAAATATCATGCTGAACTATTCAGGATATAAGGCAACAGAGTGGATAGTAAGTGGATCTGATCACATTATGATGGAGGAAAACCCCACAAATTTTAATTATACCTGGCTTCAAATTTTCATGGTTCTTCTTTTTGTTTGTTTACTTGTTTCATGTGTGTGTGTGTGTGCTTTGCTTTGTCTTTGTTGTCTCCATCCTTGTAACATTTTTATTTGGGGCTAAGGAGAAACCGTGTGACCTCTTAGCATGAGCCAGAGTTCCACCCTCTGTGCTAGTACCTGCTCTTTGTGCTGTTGATCAAAACCAAAAGGAGGCACTTTGTCGCCAGAGTTCAGGTTTTTGTCATGAGCCCTGTGACATCTCTTATTTCTACTTCAAAGCACCACTCCGTGGAGAGGCAGCTCTGTGGGCCAGGGTCGTATCAACGTGTCAGGGGTGGGTGGTGGCTCTGTGGCAGGCTGGTAGTAGGAAAATGTTGCCCTGTGATGTACCTCAGCCCCAGAAATTTCAGCCTCTGACCTACGGAACAGGGTTAGTCATTTTCCACCACAAGGCAGTGCTGGAACTGCTCCAGGAGCAGCCGTTGAGAGGTAGAACACAGCCTAAGGCTCTTCAAAACTGGGAACTCCTCCCTTATTACTGTGCCTGAGATTCCCAACCTTGTTAGTGCCTGCAGGGTATGAGCTGAAATCTCTCAAGCAGAAGTGGCTGCCCAGAAGCACAGATGCAGTCACCTGAGCCTTAAGTGTTTCTGATTTGGGCTGTTTGCTCATCTCCACCTAACAGACAAATATTTTTAATAATAAAGCTATATGAATAGAGGAATGAAGAATGGCATTGACATTAAAATGAACAACATGACATAAAGGCAGGTTTTCCCATCCCTCTAAGTAATTTGCATTAGTGAGAATTTATAGCAATACAGGTTTCTGTTGTATTACAACAAGCATTAGTATTGAGAGCCTGCACGCTGAACATTTGTGAAATAACAACATCTTCAAGGGTGTACCATTATACTCTAAGTGCTAGTATTATTTTAAAAGAAACCATATTGCTTTTAACATTTTCATTATGCGTGGAAGTCATAATGACACACAATGCTTTGTTTGCTAATATGTCTCATCTGTATTTTCACAGAGGAGAATTTAAATATTTATAACAACAAGTGTTTATGTTCAGGAATTTTGCTTAAACAATGCAAATCCCTTAAATAAAGTTGAAAGACACTGTAATTCAAAGCCTAGGATTAAAATGCCATTCTGTTATAGCCTTAGATTTTTTTGTACCTTGCAGGAATCTACAAAATTACATCTGTTTTCACCTTCCTGTGCTTGTTTCTCTGATCCCCATCTAAAAAATGCCTGACCCAACAGAGCACCTCACCAGCGTAGCAGTGAAATGATTGGTGTCTATTCATGGAAAATGCCTGAAAGCTCAAACTGCCCAAAACTTGGCTGAGTATCAGATTTGTAATCCCACTCTGCTGACAATTTAACTCTTGCTTCTGAAAAGGCGTTTGCAGCACAGGAGAAGGAAAAGGCCTCACGACAATCTGCACAATCCTACATTATTTACTACCTATCTGTCTAGCACAGCTTCAGCTGGCAGGGAGAGTTAGGGCTGAGAAAGGGAGATGCGTGCTGCTGCTTTGAGAAATGCAAATAAGATTAGAGCTGCCAGTGCCTGCTGAGAGGTAAATTTCTTTTCCAGAAGCTGAACTCACCTTTTTTCTGAAACAGTATCTTTGTTCATGGGAACTGCTAGCCTGCATCCGTCTGCCACACTTAAACTCTGGACCTGGTAAATAATCCCTGCACATTGAGTGCAGCTATGACAAAATACGTAATGTCTTCTTGTTATACGTGTCTAATCTTCCTTCGGCAGTGAACTTGCGGTTTGTCAGCCTGAGTTCCTTTTCATTTATATACTTGTTTTGCTCAATGCAGATGAGGGCAAAGAGGGGAGGCACAAAGGGGAATTCAGGGAGTAAACAAACTGTACCAAACAGCTGGGGTGATCAGCCTGTGAGTCCAGATAAAAGATGTCATCTGCCACAGCTCACCTGATGCACAATTGCTGTTCCTGCGCTGCTGGCAGGATTTGTGAACCAGGTATTAGACATACCCATAGAATCCAGGTGGGATAAATGTTTGAATTGATTGAGCTATTGCAACCAGCCAATTGCAGGAATTATCTATTTGATGATGTGATTTCAGATCTAAAATTTACTATGGATAACCATGGCCTTATTCTAGTACCCTTTGCAAGCGGTTAATGCTGAAAGCTACTCAGACTTCAGCTAGATCAGAAAATTCTCAGGCAGAGGACATACTATAATAATTCTTTGGCAAATGCAAGTTTTTCTGGTTTGGTTTTTAATGCAGTGTGTATCTTTCTGTCTTTCTTTTCACTGAAGAACAGCATGTTTTCAAGTGATCTAAGAGATTGCCACTCTCCTAAAATACTTTACACTGAAACCATTAAGTTGAATCTGAAATGTGTAATAAATAGCCTTGGTTTGATGACATCTAAAGGAAGATAGAGATAGTGTGTCTCTTTTCAGGCTTTTTGGGAAAAGAGGGTTTGTAATGGTCTCCCAAGATGCTTGTTTGAGGAAAGTTTCTATTTAAAAGTTAAGCATGCTAAGCATTTTACATAATCAAGACTGACTTACAAATACCTCAATTATCAATCAATGCAATGAGAATCTATATTGTGCAGCCTGTCAAATAGCTGGCCTTTACTGCAGAAGCAGTTATTGAAGGAATGGAGAGAAAATCACTAGTCGTTGTTATAAATATTCTCTACTGGTAACACTTCTTTTTTTTTTCCCCTTCGTGATCCCCTGGGAAAACTAATAAACAGTGGAACTTTGCAGCTACTTCCATCCTAGTGGTGTCAAATACCGAGATCGGGGCTTGCCGCTTCTCCTGCCAAAGTCTGGCTATGAATGCATGGAAAACCCTCTTTCCCAGTGTCTATCTGTATGTCCAGAGTCGTTGCTGTGCAGCCCTGGCTGCAGGCATTCATGCTGTCTCATAGCTGGATATCCTCCCTCACATGGCCAGATGCTGATCTCTCTCTCTCTGTCCTTGTTCTTCAGCTCACAGTGCAATCCTTGGCTTTCCTGGCACGTCACCATCACCTGTTGGCACTGTCAGACAAGCTGTCTCCTCTCTGGCAATGATTCTGACATCCTGAACCTCCTCACAGTGCCACATTCAAGGTGACCCAAAAAAAGCCACCAGGCCATTAGGCTGTGAGCAACCAGAACAACCCAGTAGTGGTGTGGAGTCTACTTCCACCGTCCTGCTGGGACAGCTGTCCTGGGGAGGATGTGTCCCTTCAGCCTCTCCTCCTGCAGCCTACCTTTGGCTGGAGAGCGGCTTCCCTCGTACTTCAGCTTGGGGTGAATCCTCTGCTGAGGCTTTTAAAGATGCAGAGCAGAGTGCTCTGGAGAAAGCTCACTTTGTACCTAAGGGCATGAAAATGTTGCCATTAACGCCTGTCTGTGTTCCAAATATTTATAAAAGAGTAGCTTTAAGATGTGCTAACAGCTTCAAAGAACACTGGAACTGCTCACGCTGATCAAAACCACTTCCTAGGGTACACGTTGTGCTGTGTCTCCAACTTCCCACACTCAGTGAGTGCTCCTGGCTAGGTCATCAATGTCACGGACACGAAGCAAATGATTCTTTATTCTTAGAGTGACTGAGACATTCCCACAAGATACATTTTTTATTTTCTGAGGATTTCAATGTAGTCATGTACAGGCAACAGCTCTGCAAGCTTGTGCGCTGCCATCGGGTCGTGCATCAGGCCACTGAAAGGAACGGGTTAATCTTTAAACCGCCGTGAGTCACGCAAGGTCCCCGCGCCCTCCGGGGAGTCAAACCCGCATGACAGCGATAAGGAACTGCACAACAAGCATCATCCTCTTTTGGCACCCCAGAAAAAGGAACCTCACCCTAACGGAGAAACCTGTGCGTGAGCCGAGACCCGCTCCCTCCCCCACCCCGTATCAACCCCCGGGTGCCTTCCTCGGGTCCCGTGAAATACCCCAAAAACCCATCGGAGAAGGAAGCGGGTCCCTCACCACCTCCTACTCCCGCGGTGTCGCTTCAGGTGCGCCCCGGGACGCGCTGGCCCTGCGTGCATCTCCCGCCAGGTGGAGCAAGAAACCAGCATCAGACTTTCCCGATTTCCTCGGGGCTTGGTGCTTTTTCGGTTGTTCGGTTTTGGTNGATGAGGCAAAACGGGAGGCCGGTATTTATGTTTCCTCTAGACGCCCCCGAGAGCGGGTGATGCTCTCTGCAGTTTGCAGCGTGTCAGCGATAGAGGGTGGTGGGAGGGGGAGAAGGTAGGGAACACAATGAGCTGCATAAATCCTCTTTCTGCGTGCACACCGATTATAGCAGAAAAATAAAATTTAAAAATTTAAAAAGGCAGATCATTCTTTTTGCATTAGTGGGGAAAAGAAAGGTTGGAAAATCTATTCCTATACACAGCAGCATAAAATTCACATTAACATCTCATTAAGTCTAAATGCACTTAGGGACTGATCCAAAGGCCATCAAACTCAATGTGAGACTTTCCGTTGCCTTCAAATGGGATTTGGATCGTGCTGTTAGATTGGCAAAAGCTCATATTAACAAAACAAAAAAATTCTGACATTACCTAAAAGGCTATAAAAGCATTTCCATCCCTTTTTCTGGGAAATCCCTTTTACAGCTGATCAAATGTAATCACAGCAGCCACCTTTATGGTGAAATCTTCCAGTTAGACTAACATCAACATGGCTGAGGTACTCTTTCACAAAAAATGGAAGTTTCTTTTTTGATCATAATAAATTATCCATAATAGCAGAGGTAAACCTGAAGTGTTCAGAAGTTAATTTAAATGCTATGTAAATACCATTTTAAAAGGGAGAGAGATAAAAGCAACTGAAATCTATTTCAGAAAAACCGTATGCTTGTTATGATAGTGTTTTACACAGGTCTGGTGCCCTAATGTGAACTAAAATAAATAAAACTAACAAAAAAGTACTAAAGTAGACTTTATATGATCAGAACCAGACCAGTTTTTTGTGCACAGTGCATTTAGAGAACTCAGTACATGATACCATCAGTAATGTCTCTGTTTCATGTGTGGAGATGAAAAGTAGTACATTTTAAAAAAGTAAATTAGCTGCCTTGGGCAGCTTCAGATTCCTTGATCTTCATTTACTCTTTTAAAATGCTGCATCTAGCAGGGACAGTCTGGAGCAGAGGCTCCAGCTCTGACGAGGTTTCTTGTTCAGAGAGCCTTAGCTGGGACTCTGTTACTTAGCTGATGACAGAGAAAGGCTGAGAATTTCCTGTGCATCTTTCAAAAAAAAAAAAAAA
>VZTF01002689.1:998224-1088083 GCA_013397755.1 Cnemophilus loriae
AAAAAAAAAAGTGAAATGACAAATATCTAAAAGGTTTTGTCCCAAATATTTAAAAATTGAAACTGACATGTCAAATTGGATGGGTAGAACTCCTTGGGTTGGACTCAATGATCTTAAAGGTCTCTTCCAACCTAGTCATTCTGTGAAATTCTGTGAACGCTATTGAAGATTTGGAAGACTTTCCTAGTTTTACTTCCACTGTGACATTTTAAATCTCCTTTTTCTCTTTGTTATCTCCTTTGCTTGTGTCTCTGTGTTGAACATCACCTTCCAGATGCTTGGACCAAACAGTGCGGAGAAAACTACATCTTCCGATATCTCCATGTCTCTGGTAAACAACCTACTTGTTCCTCATGTCCCTTAGAAGCTGAACTAAATACTTCAGTTTGAACAATCTCCCGATTTTTGAGTGCTAGGAAACCCTGGATCTAAGACAGGGAAGTGACGTTCTTGTAGGAGTTGCAACTTTTAAAATATTGCCAACAACTAAATTTCACAAAAGGAGGAAGGAAGCTGTAGGTATTGCCCAAAATTTTAAAAATATGTCTAATTACTAAAAGCAACAGTTATGGCAGATCCTAACATTAATATGTTATTAAATTTAGGTGGCAAATGAGAAAGGAATTCCCGTAAAGAGTCATGCAGCTGCACTGATTTAATTTTTACTTTTATTCTCCTGTCTCAGTCTAATGTCCATTTCTATTTTCCTCCTTTTGGTCTTCAAAATATATATAGCCTTACGGTCTTCTCCTTCTCCAACTTTGATGTTTTACCTTCATAAAAAATGAAAGGGTTTTGTAACAAGAAACTATATATTGAAACACATATTAAAATACTATTCAATGCATATTAAAAAACAATGCACTGGTTTGAGCATCAGTTCATGCCAACAGAGATCAGAAATCTGGCCCTTGGCAAGTACTTTGGAATAACTGCCAGGAACTACTAATCTTGTACAATGTCCCCACACATGCTAATAGAAAAGTGGAGCCAGAGGAAAAGCTCGAACTGGCGTCTGTGTCTGGGATCATATTTTCACCTGTCTTTCTTTTCTGATTGCACATCACTTCAGCTTTCTTAGAGTTAATCTCATTTCACTCCTTTTTCAGTCAAAGGGGTTGTGCCATTGATTACAGAAAGAGCAAAGTGTTTTGCAAATGTTTCTTCTTTTTGCTTCCTTCCTCCCTCCCCTCCAAAGAGTCAATAAACAAAATGAAGAAACTATCAGAAGCAGTATTCCCTTCCGTATGGATAAACCATCGATTTTGGTATTGTAGCCCTGGAAATGTTTCAACCCTGGAAAACAAAACAGGGAGCATCTGAAGTGTCAGGCACTTCTTTGAACCACAGCTTCCACACAGTTTTCTCACTGCAGCTACTGAAGCACTGTGACCTCCCACCCACTGCACCAGCACCAAATCCCTGCCGAGACCACTGCCTGCATCCCCAGCCCTGCCAGGCCTGGCTGGAGGGATGCAGAGCTGGAAGCTGCAACATCCACAGAGGATAAGCTGACATGCTGCTGCTTTTATTTGTCATCATCCAAGGAGGCCCAAAGTTTAAGTGGAGATTTCTGTGGAGAACACTTGAGGATTTAGGTGTTGAGTGCCCGTGTGGAAGCTGAAATGCTTTTGTGAATCCAGGCATTGGTTAGAAGCCAGCTAAACTTTATACTGTGTTTTGAAACCAGTTATTGCATGGCTTTATTTGCCATTAATCTGCGAGGAGCTTAACCTTACTTCTAAAACTCCAGGGTGAATTGTTTAGACATATCAAGCTCTTCTCTAGATTTTTAGTTCCCCCATCAGAGAGCTACATTAAGAAGAAAAAATGACTGAAAATGCTACAGCATGTAAATTCATCCTCTTAACAGAACAGAACGTTTCTGTTGCTGGTAGATAAATCAGAAAACTGGTCATTTCACTGCATGCCCTCTCTTTTAAATAACAAATTGAGTGATTTGCAAGGGAAGCCCAAGCCCAAAAACCCCAAGACATTTTAACTGCTGCTGTTGCTCTCTTCTGTGGCCATCTAAGCACATGCTGATCTTTCACAACAATAGTAATATTAAATGAGAAATTAATTACTTAGCTAGGGTGACAATGGCATGTTCTCCATGGTTGTGGCCATTTTCTCTCCAAACACAATGAGCATGGAAAAGCAGCTCTGATAATGCTGCTTGTTGTCTCTATTTAATGTGAAGCACTATTAGTGAGTCACCCAAGCCTCTTGTAATTTTGTTCAGCTTCTGGTTGTGCTGGCAAACATACAGGATTTTCAAATAACATGGAGTGTCTAAATTTCACACCTTGAGAAGTAAATCTATGCCTTAAATAGTGAAGTGGTAAGTATTGCTTACTTCTGTTAATGTCTTACACTTCTACCCTCCCTTTGGATGCCAGATAATGGATACTTAACCAGATCCTCAAATACTTCTCTGGGAGAGATAAATACCATTATTATCCAGAGCAGTGTAGAAAGGAGAGGTGATCTTTCTAAATCCATTCATTGAGACAATTTAGCTTCAGAGGCCTGATAAGACAGTTATAAACACACAAAAGCAGCCTGGCCAACCTCCAGAGATTTTTTTTTTTAGAAGCTATTTTTAAAAATGATGACAATGACTTAACAATATTTTTTTCTCCTACTTGACTCATAGTTTCTGAGCATGAAGAATACTTGTTCTTATTTGACTTGAAGAGCTAGAAATTTCCACTCTTTTAAATTTCAGCTGATAATTTTGCAGTTTGACAAACCAAGTCTAAAATCTGTAGATAGATCAGGAAGTATTATGAAATGTTGGAGATAGCTATTAGACTTGTATAGGCTTTCAGCCTTCTTTTCCATGAAAGAAACAGCAAGTTAAATTTTGTAGTGATCAATGAATTAAATCTAATCAGCTACCTTCAGATTTAATGCATGTGAAACTTTTCGTCTCAGCTGAAGAAGATAGAAGGAGGTAGGGTGAGTGGATACAAAGTGCTGTGGGCTGTCAGTAAGAAATCCTTAGTGTCATGCTGAAAACCTCATTGCTTTAGCAGTGGGGCAAATAACTGAATCACACATGATTCAACAGCACTTAAAACTGCTCAAATAATAATTAATAGGGTTTTTTTCCAATTTTCATTTAAATATATTAATATAATTTTCTATATTAACATTTAATATTAATTTATCATTAGACATGTGAAACAAAAAATCCCATTAATTCATCAATATATATTATATTAATTTGAAAAATAATGCAAATTACTTACAGGAGCTTGCATGCAGGCCCAAACGCAGCTTTCCTCAGACACACTGGTTATCCATGGATATAGTTGTTCAAAGGTAGTTTACTGGGCAAATGGTTTTCCTGTGTTTTCAAGTGTGCCTGTTAATGTGAATAAGTGTGTTGAACATATCACTTTATTGTGTGGTTTTCGAAGAGGAGGACTGAAAGCCCCCACACTCCTTTATATTGTCAGACTTTAACGTTTTTCGAAAATACAAAGTGTTTTCAAATACAGAGATTAATAGGAAGGCATGGAGGAAATGAATGTTTCAAACTAGTTTGTTATCATAGAATCGCTTGTGTTGGAAGCTGCCTTAAAGACCAGCTCGTTCCAACCCCACTGCCATGGGCAGGGACACCTTCCACTAGACCAGGTTGCTCGGAGCCCCATCCAACCTGGCCTTGCACACTTCCAGGGATGGGGCATCCACAGCTTCCCTGTTCCTATGCCTCACCACCCTCACAGTGGAGAATTTCTTCCTAATATCTAATCTAAACATGCTTCAGTTTAAAACCATTACCCCTTGTCCTACATGATAAAATTATTCATTATTATATAGTAAGATTGTTCATTTTGGCTTGGGTAAATTAACTTTATTCCATGAGCATCCTTCAAGTAGTGAGGAGCTGCTCTTGACAGGGAGCAAAGTGATTAATGACCCTTCTTTGCACTGGGCTTTCGAGGCAGTACTGGGAGGTCCAGTTCAGTGGTCTCAGTGCCACAGACAAAGGCACCAGGGTGACACTGCAGGAGGGATAGCTGGGTATGAACCCCCCCAAATGAGTGGTTGCATATTCCACCTGTTCCACTACCAACCAGAGGAATGAGCATCACCTTTCACCAGTTTTTCTTCCTTTTTTTCTGAAATGGGATGAGGAGCCTTTGCTCCTACCTTTGTATGTGCCCTGCAAGGATGCAGTCCAAGCTGCTGGAAAGCCTTGAGGCAGGTCTGAGGTATTCAGTGCCCACATGGTTCTGCTTGCCCCAGTGAACTGAAGGTACGGCTTCTCTGAGGGGAAACACTGGCCTTTCTTCAAAAGCCTTTGTCAATAATTAAGTGAGACATCCTTGAAGAGAGGATATGTAATTTTAAAACCTCAGCCAGTTGCATAGTTTGTCTGTGTTCATGCTCAGGAAGGCATTAGATGAGCTGACTTGAAGTATGAAGGCCAAAAGCAGGTTGGGAGAGGTGGGAAAAGGGCTTTCTGTACCTTTACAGTTTCTTCATCTGGAAAATAAATATGGCAAATTTGACATCTCTAATAGAAACAATGTAATAATTAGTTCACATAATCAAATCTAGGTTGTTGCCAAGTAAATATCCTGGTACAAATGTAGCTGGGCAGCTCATTGCCAGCATAACTATGTGTGTATGTACTTTTAGGTTCTGCCATTCCCTGTGCCAGTGTGTCCTTGCTCTGACACACAACTGATTTCCTGTAAATGCAAGGATTCCAGTTAGCATTAATTGCCACTGTTGCCATGCTGCCACCATTTAACACCATTGTGGGAGGAGAGCACGTTAGTCACGGTTGTTCTGTGGACAGGAAAACTGAAGCCTAGGACAGATTGTTAATGGAAAAAGCTAGACACACTTTTTCTATTGACTTCCCTTTGGATTTGATCTTGTTTGATTGTTTGCTTTTGCATGGTAGAAGAGAAAGGTCACCAGCACTGCTGTTCAGAATAAATTATCTTCACTATTTATTCAAATATTCCAGAATACATGTTGATTTAATATGAGGACGTATGAGAGACAAAGTGAGCACCTTTTTCAGTAGAAAAAACCTGATACTCTTTGTGACAAGTACCTGAACTAAACTATTCTCACAACAAAGGAGGATGTTTTCTTAATCCATATTTTCAAGGAGGCGTGAAGTGGGTGGTTCTGCTCTGAGAAAGTGATTAAGATGTTAATATGCCTTTGCTAGAATACTGAGGAATATTAATCCATGAATTTATGGCCTTAATTGGACTGAATGCTTGCAAATAGATGAATGAAGCAATAGAACAAAGCAAAATCAAAATCCCTTAGAAATGCCATAAAATAATGTAAAAGGAGTTTCTACAAAGTTTATGACTTCTTCTGCTGATAGCAAGATTTCATATCCTTTGTAGCTTCTTTTTCTCTTTCTTCAGTCTGAAAAATCTGAACTTTGAAGGTCTTGCAGCAAAGAACACAAACAATTCCGGCTAATCTTCGTTGCAGTATTCTTAAGGAGCATCACTCATCATTAACAGAAACTAAGTGATCTACAATTATGTCAATACTGCAAATTAAAGTGCACTTTGTGTTTCTGGATTTTATTAATTTATGTGGTTCTGGTTTTCTAGCAAATTATCAGCAGGAAAAATTCCACAAAAATAATCCCATGAAAGTTAATCAGGGCTGCAAAGGGGATGGTAGTGTTTTCTTATTTTCCTAACCGATAGCACAGCACAGAATGTGACACATACTTCAATAAAAATTGCTGTTCTTCTTGAAAGAAATATTCTGTAAATTATCTAGCAATGTAATTACTACAATGACTTAGAAAATATTTCAAGACTTTGGCTTGGGGGTATGTGTGGGAAGATGGGAAGACAGTAAGAATTCACATGTGCATTATTATAGTACTTGAAGAAAATTGTTAAAAGGAGACAAAGATAGGATTAAATCTACTAGAGGTGATTGTTGCTTTCCCCTAAGGTCATAAATGTTTTGTACAGCTCTCCCTAGCCTGAAGGGAAATTTGCTTGTACACAGAGCTAACAATTTGGTCCTTGGACCAAGTTCAGCATGACATAATTGGGTTCAGTTCCATTAGCTTCTGAAGAGTTTTGTTCACACTGACAGACTTGGATTTGAATTTGAAGTTTCGACAGTCACCTAGAAATTATAAAAACTGCTCTTTCATCATTTCCTGTGATCATGCTTGCATAAATGAAAACACTGACAATGTGTGAAGAGGTCCTCAAAATTGAATTTCACTAGCAAGACATTTCTGTGATTGGTTACAAGCTTATTCATCTTTATAATGACTTATTCATGTGGAAATTAATTTTCAAGACCAAAAGATTCTAGATTTGAGAGCCATATAAATTGCAGGAAATATAAATTTTTAAATGCACTTTTTCTAACATGTTACATGATCTTTGAGTTAACGTCACACTGACTAGAAATTCTTCACAGAAATATTGGAAGTTGCCAGCCAACATACTGGCTTTGAAAGCATTTATCTAGCTTTTTTTCTACCATATCTGGTGTTTAACATGCTGTTCCATCCATTTTTGTAGATGTATTTTGTTTTTCCAGAAGAACTGGACGAAAGCATGAGTCTTAAATATTTTACAGTGCATGATTCTAATGATGTGATGTGAAGCTAATAACAGATTTTCCCTTTGTTAGCACAGAAAACTTCACATATTCACCTGCAGAACATGGAACAGGGTTTGGTTTGGAAGCTGAAGCACAATTTTCTTAAATTTGAAAACTCTAATAAAAAATAAATCCTTATGAGAATGCGTGGTATGTGAGAGAAGAGTAACAATAATTACCAGATGGTAATTGCTTCTTTTTGAAGACTTTTCTCTTACTATCGTTCATAGCCACTGTTGGCAAGAGCAGACATTAAAGTTTTCCCTTATGTGCAAATAATAATAATAATAATAATGGTAATAATTACCACTACTACTAATAATAAATAATGATTTCAAGTGGCCTAGTGGTTCTAAAAAACTATTTCACGAATACAAGCACTATGCAAGAAAAACCAGTCTGAAGTGGGTTCTCCACTTAGAGCTATAGGCAAATGCTCAGGTAGGGTAAAGCACAGTGCCATTTTCCCAGAAACACATCATGAAGGAAATCAGACATTTTGCTTTTCATTACCATTTAGTTAACTACTCAGCAAGCTATATTAATGATAAAAATGTGACAGGCAGGAAATAAGAAATTAAGTATGCCACAGAAGCACCTTTCATTGCACTGAAAGAAATGTCATATTAAAAATGTTTTGCAAAATATGCAATATTTGTGACGTAGGTGATCTGCAGATACTCACCTCCCCCTTTTTGTGTGTTTCAAAAATAGAACTCTAAATGTAGAATTAATAAAGGAGGAAAAAGTATCAATATATTCTTGCCTACAATCAAAGGGACAATAAACTGATTAAATAAATTCATTAGGTTTTCAGATGCCTGCACAGTCTTTAAAGCTCATGACCCACTGAGATGTGCAGTGTAGAAAATTCATCCCCTTTTCACTGCTGTTTTTGGCAGTCTTCAGCTAAAATGGGCTAAACATGGGAACATCACATCCTTTTAATATTAATCACGGCTCTATTTAAAAATACAAAAATTACTAAGACTGACAGTTATCTTCATATTTCTGTATCTTAATAAGTAGCCTGGTCTTAATCTTTCCAGCCTTCACAGGGGACAGGAAATTCTCAACACATCTAAGACTCCATTAGCTTCATCAAAGGCTTTAATAACATGCTAAATACTCATCATCAGGACCTCAGATTTGAAAATGTTGACTTTTTCCCCCAGTCCAGACTGTAAATTTGTGGAAAATCAGTGAACTATTTAGAACCATGCCACACAAACACAGTTGCCAAATCTTTGTTTCGTATTCTCATCAAACACCGAGTAGCTGGGGAATTTTTGTACTTCACACAAGAAATATTTTCTCAGGGGTACAGAGATAGTGCATGATTATATTTACACCCAGGATTTGTATCCTGTGGATGTGGTTCATAAGAAGGAACACTGACCCGATCACCAAACTTAATAGGCCAAGACCAAGGTAAAACAACTTCTGCAGCAGTGACTTGAAAAAGGGGCCGAGTGTACCCTCAGCAAGCTTGCAGGTGATGCAAAACGTGGGTGTGCTGCTGTTCAGAGGGACCTTGGCAGGCTGAAGTGGGCCTACAGCATCCTTATGAAAACAAAAAATGGAAGTGCCAAGTCCTCCATCTGGGGTGGTATAAAACCAGGCACCGGTACAATACCAGGCACCAGTACAACACCAGTACAACACCAAGCACCAGTACAGCACCAGTACAACACCAAGCACCAGTACAGCACCAGTACAACACCAGGCACCAGTACAACACCAGTACAACACCAGGCACCAGTACAACACCAGGCACCAGTACAGGGGAGGGCTGACTGCCTGGGAAGCAGCTCCGCAGAAACTGTCCAAGAGGATACCTAGCTGGACAGAAGGCAGCAACGTGATCTTGCAGCAAAGCCCGACAGCAGCTTGGGCTGCACTGGGCAGAGCAGCACCTGCAGGTCAAGAGAAATGATCCTTCCTCTCTACTCAGTCAGTACAAGAGGGTCATGGACATACTGGAGTGAGCCATCAAGGTGCCACAGAGGTGATTAAGGGACTGGAGCACCTTTCATGTGAGGGGAGATTGACAGAGCTGGGACTGCCAGCATGGAGGAGGGAAGGCTTTGGGATCTCACCAAGGCGTAGGTGGATGAGGGGAGTACGTGTAACAGAGTCAGACTCTTATCAGGGCATCTCAGTGAGAGCACAAGGGGCAATGGGTACGAAGTTAAACACAGGAAGTTCTGTCTGAACATAAAAACCTTTTTCCTAAGAGGACAATCAAGCACTGGGTGTCCTGAGATGTTGTGTCCACCATTGGAGATGTTCAAAACCCAAACAGGCACTTAGCAAACGTTTCCCAGTGACTCTGCTATGAGTAAGACCTAGCTTTAAATAGTGGTGTTAATTGCCTGGGACACTTATGAGTGTTTTCTGCAATACTTATGACTAAAATCTAAGGCAACTTAATATATTTTTATAGTTTGACTCACACAAAAGTACGTACGTGTGTGAATGACCAAAAGGATATATGATCCAGGGGTGGACCATAGCAGTTTTTAAAAAACCTGAGTATATTCAGATAGGTAAAAGCAAATTTAGATGGATGAAAGGGATCAAGGGTGCAATTATTGACAGCTATGCATGGGCACAAACAGGCAGGAGAGACTTTAATCTCCCTTTACAGATTTGGATTAGGAGAAATACTGGGTCAGAAGGCAATTTACTTCTGAAGAAGAAGTATAGAAATAGAAGTTTCTTTCTGGATCTCTTTCACAGGATTAACATTTAGATATATATCCAACAAACACATCATCTTTGAGCTTTTCAAAGTGAATCAAAAGCCAAATAAAAAAGAATTGTGCTTTGCCCATAATAGCAAAAATTGCCTTGTCCAAATTCTTTTCAGCAGCAGGATTCTTTCAAATAGTGGTAACTTTTATCAATATTAGTCCAAGGGAAATTAGGTTTTGTTCTTCAGATGTGGAATATGGTGTCTGTAGTAGGAGGCTGTATAAATTCTTTTAAAGAACATATTCTTTGGGATTCTCATGAGGAATCTTGTGAAAGGCTGATGTGTGTTGTCTTTATCACAGTGTGCTTTGACAGTAAAATGACTATCTGTTTCAGTTCATTTGCTGCTTCCAAAGGAAACTGATTTGCCAATCTTCTTGCTAGCTCATCTCTTATTTAATCTGCTTACAATTATTCTTGTAATTAATTTATGAATTATTATTAGTAGTAGTTTATTCATATTTAGACATGGACATTCTGACAGTTCCTGTAATGACATCTGGCATATTCTCTGTCCCAAAGCGATCTGTGTGCTGAGTTTACCATAGCTTTGGAGTCTGAACTTAGGTTTCTACAGCTGTATATCCCACTATGATATTTTGTGAGCTTTATTGCTATAGGATGACATGAAATGTGGCTCTTCTACTTGTGAACATCGCCATTTCTCTAATTCACTCAGCCTGAGGTCATGTGCACACTCTGTTAATCCCCTGGGAGTAATTGCAGATGGGGAAATAACCTCGCAGACACCTGCACTAGGGGACAAAATCTTGGAAATCAACAGTGGGACTGGCCAATATAGATTCCTTACATCTGATTTTAAAAATTAGTTTTCGTAACCCATTTTTGCTGTTTTGAAATGTGGAGCAGATGTGGGGAAATTCTTCAGTTTCAGTAGTTGTATTACATTAGGGAATATTCAGAGAGGGAATCCCTGTTTTATTTCTCTGCATGTCAGAAAATGCCGACAGGCAATGAGGTATTGCTTGGGTGAAGGATCAGTGTTGAAGATTTTAACATGCACCACTGAAAATTCTCAGATGGCAGTCTGCTTAAAAAACTGAGTAGGGACAAATGAAACCACAAGATTTCAGGCATATGCTATTGGAAAAGGGGGTGACAGGTACAGCTCCTGTGAGAGGTCATGAGATTTTATTTCATGTAAGATGCACAGGAGACCCTGGCAGGAGTTTCCAGCCCAAAGTCTTTTATGCCACTGTGGGCAGGAAGAGGCAAATGAAGCTTAGGGACACAGCGCTCATGCTGTAATTGCACAGTCAAAGACAATCAGTGATATACGTGATATTTCATAGCCATTTATTCCAATGCCAAAACAGCTTCTTCACAGCTCCTGCTGACAAATACAAAACATCAAGTTATGTTACTGCCTTTGTCTCCTGTTTTCTACATTGGCATAAAAGACTATGGTCTAGAATATCTCCTGGGTCCAACCGCCTCTTCTCACATAATAAGATGTAATAGAGACTTCAATGTTAATTAAACCAAAACAGATCATATTAGGGAAATATTCCCACACATGTACACATGCATGTTAAATAATTTATGAATAATGATAGTGATTGCTTCTCTAACACAATGTTGATTTTCTAACATAGTTCTTTTTAATTGTTCCTGTTAACTTACCAGAAAAGAATATAGTGATAAATAGGATGGAGGGCAAATAATTGCAGTTTTGTTTGAACTTCCACAGTAAGGAACACTGAAGAGACTGAAGGCATGTAGTTTACAAAAGAGATGGATGAAAGAAGCATGATAAATATCTTTAAAATTATGAGTGATATAAAAAGAAGGTGAAAATAACTCCCTGCTTCCTTCATCCCACTGGCTTTCTTTCCCTTCCACTGAGCAGCAGGCATATGCCTTGCTCAGGATATGAACACTGCTGACTTTGAGTGATCAATCATACTGTCTCCTTTTTCCGCTCACTCTGATCTTTGAGGCTTTTGCGCAATTACTTGGTTTAAATCTTAAGCAGTTCTTGATGGAAGTTCCTTTGCCATGTGCCTAAACTGTAAGACTGCAAGAAATAAATTGTTCAACTAAGGTATGCCATTTGAAAGTTTAAAGCAATCATTTTTTTCCTAAATGGTGCAGGCTCTTTAGTTTGTGTTGTTTCAGAGATACAGCAGAAACTGGAAAGGTATCCCAGCAATTACCAGGATTCCTGCATCTGGGTTACTACAGAAGGACTGCTGAAACTGAAGCTGTGTGTTGCATTTTGTTATCATTGGAACAAGTCACGCTTTCATGACAGCATTTTTTATCTCCAGGTTATTTCTAGTGTTTTAATGTAATTTACTAATGATGAAAATTAAGACAACAAATTATTTGTTTCTTAAAGCTCAATTATCAAAATCACATTAAATCCAAGAATTGAAAATAAATGCTAACTATAAAAAGGTGACATTTCATGGGGCTACAACACTATTTAAGGATCTTTCCAAGTGCATTAATCTTATTCCTTGACCTTTTAGCACAGACACCAACAATGTTTGTGACATTGTAAATACCACTGGAGCTGAAAGAAAATAAAAGTTTATGCTCTTCCATTGGTGAATGGTCCAATAGTTTTTTCCACTATATTGTAGAGGTTTTTCTGTAAAGGTGAGACACACAGCCAGTGAGGGAATCTTTTATAAATAATGTTTTTCTCATAATTCTCCCCTAAAGAAAATAAATTCTAAAGACTTCAGATGGCTTATTGTAAGTTATTTTGTGCTTAGAGTGCCTTCTTGCACATTTTTATGACACAAAGGTACAGAGTAAGTTGTACAGTAATTTCCCGCTGATTTTCGGAGGGACTGTATGCAGTTACAAATGCTGTTGAACATGATTTTGGATTGTTGAATTGAGTCTACATGCAGATTAGCTTTCGTGTTGGATTGTAATTGCCTTAAGCCAATTGTGCAGTGAGTAATAGCTCAACAGGGAGTACTAGCTCAACATATTTACATAACCTTCTTGGAAAAAAACCCCAAAACACCTTTATCTTTCTCAGGGATTGCCTGGTAAGATTTGCCTGACTTGCTTTTCTCTCAGGATTTTGTCTGCCAGTCATTCACTGAAAACTGTGCACCTGCAGTGCAATTCTGCCTGCTCAACCAGCACCCGAGGGGTGTGCAAGCCATCACTCTGCAGCACCAAGGTGCACGTTAACACCACATGGGTTTGATCTTCCCTCGCTGGGAGTGTTTCTGGTCTCTGCTGTAAGCTGAGATCAGTCTTCAGGCGCCGTTTTCAGCCGTGAAGTCATTTCACTGATCAGTTTTCAGTCATGATGACTCCTGTTACTCATGTTACAGGTAGCTGATTCTCTAATCCTCCTTCGTGGTGCATTCTTAATATTCCTGAGCAGATGAACATTCTTTGGGTATGGAAGGTGCCTGCTGACTGAGAGGAGCTTTTGATCAATTCCTTTTTTAAAAAAAGCAGTGCTTGACTGGGAAGGGGATGCAGTTGCACTCTAGGGGTCATGGGCTGAAAAGACTTAGAGACCAAGTTGTGAAAAGGGAACTTGCTTGGATGCTTGCACTATTTTTTTAATGAAACTCATTCTAGACATGATGGGAATAAAACATAAAAAGATGGGAAATACATCTGCTTCTCTCCAGTTCATATTCTAAAGAAAACAATACAAGATCTGACACAGGAAGAAATTCTCGGGTGAAGTTTCTCCCCTTCGCTTTTTGAGTGTATGAGTGAGAATTTCCAGCTGAAAAAACTGAGGTAAATAGATCATTTAAGAAAAGATGAACTAGAAAATTTAGTGATCTCCCAGGATGTTTTCACAGAGAAAAACAGTACTTTTTACTTTGCATAGAGTATCCCTATACAAATTTGAAATTTCTATTAACTTCACTGATACTTTTAGTGCATATGATATTCATCTACTTATTTTTTTATCAGTGCCTGAGCTGTATTTATACACAATGATTTCAAATGAAAAAGACTGATGTTGCCATCTTATGCTTCTTTTTCCTAAGATATCTCTGAGACTCACATGACAATTCCAAACTTTTTTCCCCCTCTTCATTTTAAATGCCCCCAAAGTTATCAGGCTTCTAATGCATCCTCAGTGGATCCAGCTCCTGAAAATTTTTATTTTGTAGTGATAGCTTATTATTATTTTAGTCTCTCTTTTTTTTTCATATTTTAGCTGTTCTCGCCTTTTTTTCCCCGAGAGCTGAAGATTGCTATATATTCAAAATTAAACTGCTTTCCTAGCATTTTCCCTTGTCATATTTCCCATTGGTTTGAGGCTTTTTCTCTTCTTGAGTGACAGTGAGTATAGTTTAGTTACACAACTATCTATAATAACCTGTTCTGAACAGAGAACTGTTCTCTTTGGAAATTAACATCTGCAGGCAATAATTCTATTTCATAAAATCATAAGATAGAATATGTGGCTGGAATTATAATGTTGGATTTAGGAGTCAAAAATATCTCTTCTTATTCGTATGGGTCCAAGGCACCAGAACACATACAATATGAACTCTGAGCTGCATCACTGTAATATTGATCACCTGAACTAATGAAAACCAAAATGTCAAGAGATATGCAGATTAGGATGCCCTTATTCTATTTCTTAACTTAGTTTAAGCTCTGCTTCAGTTATTTCACAGAACTACTCCAAGAGTGAGATGACAGTAAAGATACTGGTACAGCAATCATCCTTGTTCAGGAAGTTTATCTTTCAGTAGGAGACGCACATCCAGCTCAGCTGTAAGAAAGGCCAAAGAGAACAGAAATCAGTTCTTTGGTGCTGCTCCTGTATTGTGCTGACCTTTTTTTGGCCAGATTGCTTGTAAATTGTTCTGCTACCCTTGGAGAACATGGCATAAGGGAAACTGAGTTGAAGTATTTGTTGTTCTTCCTCTGTCCCTTGATATCTCAGGCCAGGTGCAACATAAACCTGATTACCCATGTTCTGATATTTACTTCACATCAAAAGTAAATCCTGACATTAGAATTTAGTGATTGATGAAACAAATGGATTGTACAGGTAAAGAATTACCCCAAGTGAAGCAGTCACTCAATTGCAGCTTTTTAAAAGGCTTGGTATTCATTATACATGGCACAGATATGGATTTATGAGGTATATTCTTTCCCTCTCCTTGAAGACCCAGTTTAAATTATCTCGGCATCCCTGTGGAAGCTGGTATAACCTCAATCTGAGGTTCACAAATCTCAGTAAGTGCCAATCTATAGCTTTGTAAAAACAGCCCTTTGGTTCTCTAGTGGTAGTGCATAAAGGCCTCATCAGATAAATGTTTCTGCCAACTAGTATTTCTTGGAAGTCTGGCCTGCAATGCTGTGCCAAGCAATTTGCTAAAAAAATTCTGCTCTTTGTTTAAACGACATTGTTCACTCAAAATCTAACATTAAAAAAAAAAGTCCTTAAGTGGTTAGAGATACTTTTACCTCAATATTCTTTTGACATTTCAACAATTGTATTCCTTCACCGTGTTACCTTCCACCTCTCTTTTCCATCGTCTATCCTTTGCTTCCATTGTTTCTCAAAAACATGTTGATGTCAGAAGCAGTCAGTTACTTATCTTCTTTATCCTTCTTTTTCGTTATTCTCAGTTTCTTGGTGGACATATCTAATATGGTTCTCAGATACCCACTTTCGTGCCATAGTTATAACACTCTTCCTGAAAGGTACCGAGAAATATAAATGTTACATATTGTAAACTATGTAGAGATAACCCCTACTTCCAACTAGAGAAAATGTTACATTTTATCTATGTTAAAGGATTTGTTTTCTGATAGCTGCTAAGGTTTTTCCTGACTGCACCTATGCTCAAAACTTTCCTGTTCTTTAACATTTGTCCAAGTGTAAAGAAGCAGAGTTGGCTGCAACTCCCCCTGTGTGATACATTTTGTACATCAGCGAAAGTTGTGCAGGAAACACGTTGGGCATGGGATGGGCTAGCACAATTTCAGAGATCACTGGTCAGTGCACCAGGAACATGCAGAGGTCAGCTTGGAGAGCTGGGTAGGAGTGTAAGCTCAGGACACTGAAAAGTAGCCTGGATCTTTACCAAACACAAACTGTCAAAGCATCAGGTTTATATTCAGTTTGAATGATGGCTTTGTTGGGGAACTGAGCCTTCCATGCCATCTTGGGGCACTGTTGATTTGAGATGAGAAGCATCGCTTCTAAATCACTGAATGCTCATTTCCTCGATTTCTGATCCATGCTGACTCTTTTAAGTTTGTGAGATCACAACCCAGTGTGACCTGGCTGCAGGCCAGCGGGCAGAATAGAGTTCCAGGTCTTTCTGACTGCAAATTGAATTACCCCTCTTGACATTAAAGTCAAACCAAAGTCTCATCAGGATGGTACTGCCAAGGCAATGCTAGTGTGACGTGTTGACATACGCCTGAAATTTGTGTTTCAAATACTAAATATTTTTGCTTTTGCTATGCAAATACAGTACACAGATGTGAACAAACAATTAGGAATGCAAGCAGTATCACAAGCATGTTGGGATTAGGGAATTCTGAATTCGTGTTCTTTTACTGACTTTTGTCTTCTTGAAAGTGTGTCCTTGTCAATTTGCAGGATTCTTTTGAGACCTCTGAATACTAAGCAATCGACTTAGACACATAAGCACTGCACAGACAATCTCTCCCCTTGGAAACCACACTGGTCCACCTTTTAACATTCACCATCCAGTGTCTAACTGCAGCTTAAATAGAAATCTTTTACCTTTCTGCCTATAGACATTATTTAATTATGTACCACGTAATATTGTGCCTTAGCTGTCCATCTCTGTGACAAGGAACTTACTTTTTACCTTTTTGGTTTTTTTTTGCTTTGTTTGAGGATTAATTACTGATGTATCTTTGTTCTGAAGATGTAAGACACTCAACTAATTTGAAATGAAACAATTGAAACAATGCCTGTCATTTACATGGTTGCCTAGCAAACAGCGTACCATGTGGAGTTTGTGGAGCGCGTGTTGTTAGTGACTTTGAAACATATACTTGCAGCCTGGGGATAAAGATGACAGTCAAACCTGATCCCAAGAATAATCAGAACGCCACCTGGAACAAACAGTATAAATGTAATCTTCTAATCAGATAACCCCTTTTCAGCTTGATGCTGGTCACTGTAGAACATCAAACACTGGAAGAACAAAATGTAAAATATGTCAAAAAATAAACAGCCTGAGAATCTGGGTTATATATCTCTGTGCAGTTAACTACTCTCTCTTTCCAAATGTTCAAAGTATATTTTTGGCTCTGAGAGTGAGAAGAATGCATGGAGGTTTTTGTCTTAGTTTTAGTTCCTTCTGCAACTACAACAACAACAACAACTGCAATATTGTGGTTAGATTGTGTCAGAAGCTATTGCTTCAGCAGAGAGAACAATGTTTCTCAAATGCAGTCTTACCAGAAAGAAGAAATACTTCACTCAAGTATTATTTTTCAAGCATTCAAGTAATGGTTTCCATTGCCACGTGCTTTGGTTTTAATAGATTATACTCCGAAACGGGATTTTGGTTTTCGTAATTTTACATAAAATGTAGATATAATTTTTAGCATGATGTTAATGATAATAATAGTTAATGACTCTGCCCAATTTTAGCTTAAGGCAGTTAATATATTCATCATTCTAGGGTGTTTTCCTTTCCATAACAGTTTCGCCGGGCGAAAGCTTTGCTGACAGTGAAGAACCCTTTCCTGCACTTCAGGATCCTCTCTCTCTCTCTCTCTCTCTCTCTCTCCCACTTTTACTTCATGGCATCAAACAGCAAATTCTCTTTCTAAACAAGCACAGGAGGGACAGAAACCTTATGAAACAATACTGCCTCAAGAAGTGAACTGGATATGAACACACAACAGCATTCAGTAGGCCGAGATCCAGGAAGCTGGAACTGCACAGGTGTCCCACAGTGCTGAGACATCGGCCGGGCTCCTCCCTGCCTGACTAAAGCTCCAGGATACTGAAACTCACCCAACCAAGGCTTTAAGTTGTGCCAGGTGTTTTCAGCAAGTGATAAAGCATGGAAGTACCACACTGAGGTGAGTCACTTGAGCTATTCCAGTGAAGGAGCCACCTTAGTAAAAACACGGAGAAGAGCCAACCCGAAAACTGCTTCATCTTTCCTGCTCAAGCCTGCAGTCCTGCTCTAATGCTGCTGTTCTGTGGAGAAAGTCATATTTGTCAGCTTTCTTTTGAATGTTGATGGTATTACAGGATTGAATGCTTCTTGTGAGGATTTAGCAGCTTCATTTGGCAGCACTCAAGCAGTTAACAAAGCATTTTAAAATTAAGTAAAACAAATCCTTGCTTTCAATCCTCTGTGAGGATAGTTTAGTTTCCAGAATTCAGGCACGACATAACTGAGATACATAGGGTAACACAGTCATATAAATTCTGTTTAAAAACTCACAATGAGCTTTAACAAGAAAAGAAATTAGTGTTTTTATATGGCTCTAAGAAATGAAGTGGATAATTAAGTTAAAGAGAGCAAATTGAATTACAATGTTTTCTGTTGTGTGAGTTTTTATGTGGTGTATAGCAAGAACCATAGACTTAATTGCACAAATAAGTTCTTAATGAATTCCATACTCTTCTTCTCTGTCTGTGAAATACAAGCATTAATAATTTTATTACTTAATATTTTGATTTTAAATAGATATTTTAAAATTTTTAAAATATATTTGACTTTAATTATTTTAAAATTTCAGATTGAGATTTTTTTTTTTTTAAGGTCTATTTATATTAATCAGCAGAAGAGGATAAAGAGTTAAGAATGAGGGCTGAAACCTTTAAAGCAAAGGGTTTGGAATTAATGGCACTTTTCAGAGTTCAAAATGAGAGTCTGCAGAACCTAGAAAGAAAATCTTCTATATTTAATGACTTCACAAAAGAATTTAAAGGTATTACTTGCCCATATAAAGAAGCCTAAGGAGAGATAAATCCGCAAGTTGGACACCAGTTATTCTGGATAAAGCAGTGTTAAACTCAAGGGAAAGCCAAATAAGAGTGTAGCTCTGGGGTCCGTCTGGTGCAGGCTGCAGAGGAATGGCAGGTGAAAAGCAGAAGGTGTGGGAGATACAGGATGTGCGAGCTCTGCTGTGACCCCGAAGGTCACCTGTGTCACCTGTGTCACCTGTGTCTGTGCTTCGTGCGACAACTGAGTCAGTAAAGAGAAATCTTTCTAAGAGAACTCAGCCAGGGAAGGCACAAGCAGAGCGACAGCATCCCACGAACAAGGATCTTCACCTGTTTAATATTTCTGGTGCTCCTCTAACCCCTTCTGGGGAACTGACTGGCTTTGAGCTGAATTACTATTATGAATTCTGGTAGACTTTTCAGCTTGTGCTGTGCCCTACAACTCAAGGATCTGAATCCCATTCTACCTGGACAAGCTGAAATAATTTCTTTTGATGTGTTTTGCACAGTTCTTCAGAGTTGCATGTCTAAGTGCAAAAAACCATGTCTACCTCAAAAAAAAAAAAAAATTAAACAAAACTCTCTATCCATTTCAAAAGATCTCTCTTCATTTTGAAGCTGGAACAGAACCCATTATTTGCACTGCTCTATCTTTAGTGATGTGTGTCACTTCAATCTCAGAGTTACCTTAGTTTGAAAGAAAACAGCGACTGACAACCAAGTTTTTAATTAAATGGATCAATTCCATTGTACAAAATGCTATCTCCAAACTCATCTATTTTAGACAACTTTTCCAATTTGAGCTTCCTTCCAGGAACTGTGAATGAAGAACTAATTTCTGTTTCAAAGAACCAATTATTCTGTTTGGTACTGAATTATGCTAAAAGGCAGATGGCTATTTTCTCTTAAATTCAAGCAGCATGTCTATCCAGTGTCTTTCTTGATAGCAAATCTGCAACACGATAAAACACATCTTCCCATTCTGTTCTAGGACTCAGACAATTTCAGTTCACCTTCCAGTGCAGTTAGACCAATGGAAAGTCAAGTACCAAGCTGGAAATAAATATCTGTGTTTATTTACTTCTGCCATTGTAACTTTTGCCATGCACTGAGGTAGTTGACAGGTGTATGGGAAGAGTGCCAGTCCTCTCACGAAAAGACAGGTTTACAGGAGCTTCAAGGGGGATCAAAACCTTGAAGATATTCTTTGCCTGAATTCTTTGGCTGAACAATTTGTCCTTTCCAGAGGCAATAGTGTATTTAACCCCCAGACTCTGTCTGTGTCTCTGAAGGCAGAGCATCTGCCACCATAAAACACAACCACCTTGTCTTCCCTCCCACCAGTGAAGCTCCGTGGGCTCCTCCACAAGCAGCTCTCATCCCATCCCTGACCATCTCATGGAAGTTCTTCAGAGATGCACAAAATGCAAGGTTAAATACATGGATAAAAGTACCAACATTTCTTCTTGGGAGCAAACTTTGTTCTGGGAACTCATCCTCTGGAAATGAAAAAAGGAAGCCCTCAATCCCAGGATGGATGTTGGGATTTTTGGTACAGTAAAAATGACTAATGCAAGTAAATGGGGGATGTTTTTATTATCAGTAGAGAAGCAGAGGGAAGTATGGTAAGTCCTGGTCTATAACCTTCTGAAAATTCAGTTAGATTTTGTTTAATTGTGATATAAATCTCAGCAGGAATAAGTTCAGAGAAAGACCGCAACTGTGACCACAATGACTGAATTATTCTCTCACTGGATTAGAGCAAAATAATTTGACTTCATTTTGCAAGTCAGAACAATTCAGAGTGGGGTTTCGAGGATCACCAGAAGTAAGAAGATGTAGTTCAGCTGAAGGGAAGTGCTGTACAAAGAGCAATGGGCCCATAACTGGCAATGAACTCGGGCTGGGAATAAGTATGTGTTCTGTCATCTGAGGCGAAGAACCTTTTACTTTCTCTGTGCTAATAGTGAATAAACTTTATTTAGAGTGATTAAAAGTTCTTCTATAAAAATTATACACAATATGTTTGTCTTGCAGTAGAAAAGGAGACAGGAAGTTACAGAGCAGAGATTCTGTTTAGTCTTAAATTCCTGTACTGCCTAATGACTTGTCTATGTTATTTGTTCTCTGGTGTTAATAAAAGAATCTCAACCACTAGGCTGACCTGTTGCAGGCATAGGAGATGTAGCAGACTATGCACATTTCCTTGACTTGGTCTTTTTGTCCTTTCTTCAGCAGTGGACCCCAACTTTACACAGAATTGCCACATGAAGTCTGACTCTGGTTTCAAGAAAAGATGAAATTCTATGAAGGGAAAGGACAGGTGAACGCCACTGTGTTTTCCCTAAGAGACACCTTTCCTGCAAAGCCTACAGAGTTCTTTGCTCCTGCATGTAGATGACTGCTTGAAAAGAAACCTCTCTGCTTCTCTGGGCAATGAATACTTCCACATCCTTCTCCAAAAACAAACACTCTATTTGTTTGAAACAAACCCATATAAGAAAAGGAAGGCCTGAGAGAGCCAAAGCCTTCCAGACCAGGAGGAGTTTTCTTTGCAGTTGTTCAGTTCTAGGCACTTAGGATTGCTAAATACAGTTCCAAGAAAAAAAAAAAAAGAAAAGACTCAATAGCTTGTTGATCATTAAAGAATACAATAGGTAGTGTGAAAACCATGTGGAGTGAGTTAGAAAAAAATCATATAAGCATACATTATCACTGCTGCTTCTTTCTATATGTCAGTCTCTGAGAATGGTGTATCTCCACCTCCCAATGAACATAGTATTTGAGCTGTCACTGTACTGAATAGAAATTCTGAGGAAGGTGTCAAAGCACAGTGTTGAAAAATCTATTTTGAAACTGAGAAGGAATGATTTCTGTAGATGAAGAGTAAAAAATTACTCTTCAGTCAATTCACACACAACCTAGTTTCTGAAACACTTTAGTAAAAGCCATGTATTGTTACAGGTAAAGGAATTCCTGTTCTCTACCACAACTTTCCTTGGCTGAGCAAAAATACATATGATTATGATTATATGTGTGCTCACACAAATGCACACGCAAAAGAAGCATTACAGTGTCTCAGAAGAGAGGTCATTTGATGACTTTAGTAAACTGTTTGAGCCACATGGTCAAAACTAGCTGTATTCCATAGAAAATACTCCAAACACATGCAGAATAAGTCTATTAAAAAAATACGTTTTCCCAGCAGGTCAAAACGCATCACACTGCTGACTTTCAAAACTCCATTACTGTAAAATATGCATAGAAACATGCTAAAAGCATTGTCCTGACTGGTTCCCTGTGCAGAGATTTGCTAAAAGTCTATTGCTCAGGAAGAAGAGAAAGACCAAGCCCAAAGTGTAGGATATGAACAAGACTGCTTTCTCCTTCTCCTGAGCCAGACAGAAAGATCATATTTTTTAATTTTCAATAAATGTGACTTCTCTCTTTGTGCATAGATTTTTCTGCTTCTGTCACCAAGCAGAATGTGGGAGGACTGAACATCCGAAAGAAAGGGATTTTTCAAGTTGCAAGAAAGAGTGCATTTCTTTTAGTCCCAGCAGTCTTTAATGTCACACGTCTCTGGCTTGACTGGTCAGGATTGTTTTATATCCCAGTAGTTTTCAGGAAATACCAGGTCTGACCTTACTGCAGCTACCATTTGCACTGACAAACTCCTCACCTGATTTCTGTGTAGTAAGAAGTAAAATAAACTACATCTGGACCAAGGTAGTAGATGTGTTATCAGTTTATTTAAAACTAACCTTTAGCCATTGGTGGGAGTTTCTCAGGCTCTGAGGAGTTATATCAGGAATGGACTTCTATAAAGCAAAAGGGAAAGTAATTTAGAAATATGGCAGTGTCATGGTGCTGGCCAGGTCCTGAAGCCATAACTGCAGTTGGAATAGTGCGCCCTGCATTAACAAACTCTCTGGCAGCTGGGCTATTGAAGGTGATTAACAGCTGTTTTATGGGATGTCTCCCTCACTCAGTGCATATGTGTGCTGAGGCGCTGCTGTAGAGATGCAGGAGAATAAATAAAGTCTCTGGGACTGAGGAAGAAAACATCTTCTGTTGTGTTTTAAGGGAACCTGAAATTCATGTAACATTTTGATCAATTACTTTAAACCTACTTCAAAAGAATTAAAATGCCCACCCTTTAAAATGGTCTTTAGTGTGACAAATATAATGACATGGCAATAAACCAGAAAATTGTGACTTTGTTGTTCTGCTGCTTTATCGTTCAGCAGAGAAAGTGATGATGAGCACAAGAATGCACAAAAGAGACTGGAGAATCTCGGCTGAGCCTCCATTCATAAAGATTTATTGAAATACAAATATGTCATGGAAGTACAAAGACAGCTAAAATATCTCACAGCCAAATCAGGTAGACTGAGACCAAGTTATTTGACTGATATTATCTAGCACTGCTAACTCACATGGCTAAAGAATTCGAGTTTCAGTTCACCTGCACAGAGGAGTTACCTGCTTTCCTCTCTTACAGGGGGCCTGTCAGCCATGAAATGAAAATTAATTGAACTCCCGAGATTCCTAAACACAGCTTCTTTGGTTTTGTTCTTTTCCTCACTTACTCTTCAATAAAAGTAAGGCTGAAATTGGGCAGGGAGAAGTGGTTGTTAGTAAATGGTTGTTATTCAAGAATTTATTTCTTAAAAGGTAGGTTTCTACATTTTTTCCTAGTTTCTTTTTTTTGAATGTAAGATGTTGACATCTGTTACTCTTGTCTTAGACTCTGGGAAAAAAAAAGCTATTATTTTGTAAAGAGTTTTCATTTACTATAATTTGCACTTAAGCATTCAGCTTCTTATAAAAGACTGCATCTTACCGTCAGGAAGCTGAAATTATTCCTTTTTTCTTAGAAGTGCAGACAGATTCAAACTAAAGTTTTTTTAGGGAAAATGCATTCTCTTTCTTCTTTTGTCCACTTTGATGCTGTGAGTCAGAACTGCTATAAATTGTACTTTCTCTCTGAAAAATTTTTTAGCATCTCTAATTATAAAAATATGTGCACATATTAGCCAACCTAGATAGAAATATAATCACTGTAAATTCCACAGCCTGCCCTGTTTTGTTCAGAAATCTAATCCAAAAACCTCTACTTGTTTATCCCATTTATCCCATTTATCCCATTGTACATGGAATAAACTCCTGCAGTTCCCGCATTCCCGTAAGTCCCTTTTACCATATTAATTTATTTGTTTATTTGTTTGTTTTGCTGTAATTTCATTTCAATAGGATGAGAAATCAGTAGCACAGAGGACTTAAATCTCTCATAGAGCTTCTTTGTGTGGGGAAAAAGTATCTCGCAATAGGCAGTGGCTGTTCAGTGTCAAGGCATAGCTGGAGTTCAGTCACAGCATAAAGAGAATTTCTGTTTGACACTGAACATCTCATGGGAGAGAACCAAAACCAAACTGTAAACACAGTGTGAGTGAAAGAATGTCGCAGTTGGAACCATCCTTAGGGCCGACACTGTCCCTGGGATGCAGGGAACAGCAGATGAGTGTGCTTCACCCTGTGGACATGTCTGTATGAAAAAGTGTCTGTGGCTCATTGTAGCTCAGCCTGGAAGCTCATGACCTTCTCTTTGCCTGACTATCTGTTTGCTTGTGTGTTTTATCACAATATTTGGGAAATTCCTCTTCGCGTGCCTGCTGGAACCCCAGTGAGGTAACACAGCCAGTTGAAAAGACACTGGGATTTCCTTTTGCCAAAGGAAAACAGCCTTCCTGGGAGCTGGCCTGGGGCGTGTTACAGGAAAGCTTGCCTTGCTTTCATAGTCTAGAAAGAAGATTATTGCTCAAGACTTTTGGGATGGAAATTGCTGCAGTTACCCATAGTGTGTACATTTATTGCCCCATATGACATACAATTACATGCATATATGACAGTAAGAAGCAGCTGTAGTCCCACTGGAGGAGCTCTTCTGATAGCAATGAAAGTGTGACTGAGCCCGTGTCTCACCCAGGGAGCTTAGGGAGTTGAAGTACAGCTCCACAAGAGCACCTCAGGTAAATAATCTTGGCATTAACAACAAAATCTTTCTTGCTCCCTCTAATGCTATTTTCTGCACTGAGACTGTGCAGCACATTGTCCTGGCTGACTTCAGGACTTGGCAACGTCTGCTGAGGTTGTTAAAATGTAGTTTATTTTATGTCCAATACATCTAATGCTTTTGTGGGTACAGCTTTATTAACATTAAGAGTTGTTAAAAAAGAAAATTACTGAACTGGAAAATTATATTGTTGCAGACTGGTCTTGTTAGTTGAGTGAATGTAAATAATATGGCCCATTACAGGTGACAATGAAAAATTATATTGATTCATACTAAAACCTACTCCATTCTCATGTGTTATGATAATGCTGAAAATATTTTAGTTTTGGAAACAGACAATAAAGGGTTGATCTTGCAGAACTTCTTAGACAATTTGTTCCACCTTTTTATTGCATCAAAGTATTTGAAATTCATATGATTTTTACAGAATATCTTGATTTTAGTCTTTGGATGTTCATGTACAGGTATATTTACTTACTCTGGGAAAATTCTCACTGACGTTGAAGGGAGTCATATTTTCATCTAAGAAAAGAAGCCTGGTCACAAAATTGCTTCAGAAATATTCTAACAGTTTAAGAAATTATGATCTTTACTGTAATAATAATAAGCTGGCAGTTTACGTAAATATTCCTGTATTACTGCAAATAATGAAGTCTAATCATCTTGGTTTCCCAAGAGATCTTGTGACAATATTCCAAATTGTGCAAGTTTTTCTTCTTCTGGAAAAACTCTGTAGGGTTTGACCATGAACCTAGAAAAATCCCCAGATGGTTTCAGAACTTTTCTTTTCTGGTAGCTGCTGTCAATGTACAACGCTGACTTTACATACAGACTGTCACATTCTAACTCTAATGACCAGGCTTGCTTCTAAAAAATCAAAATTAGGGATACCTTAGTTGACTTCTGTATTTTGAGCAAATTAACTTCACATGATAATATAGCAAATGCTATGATAACATAACAAATGCTTGGTTGAAAACCAGTAAAGGTCAGTCAGCATCTGCCCCCCTGCCTCCAAGTACACTGCAGCAAAGCCAGACTGTTTAGATATGTAATGATTTTCCAACTTAAGTGGTTTCTGAAAGCAATCTTTAAACTTCTATAAAATTCAATTCAATAAAATTGTCTTATAAGACATATAAATAATTTATGTGGAAATGTGCTTTCCCAACTGAGCTTCACTCTGTCTGGCAAGAGGTCAACTGTCCTTGCAATGAAAGGGTTGAATATATGCTTTCAGAATATGTCATGTCTTCTTGCACAGGGGAAAATGGCCCTAACCATGAGGTAGAAGTTTATCTCCTGACAGAAACATGAAATATTGTCTCAACTGTTCATAAATTAATTCCTGTAAAATCCTGGGTAAACACCAATTTTAGGCTGAAAAAAGAAAAAAGGAAAAAAATAAAGTAGGTCTATAAAGTTCTCATGTCTCTGAAAATCATGAGCAAGACTTACATTCGACACTGCTAAAACTTCCATTCAGATAGAGAGAAGACTGTGGGAATGACCATTATTAGAGGATGAGTGTGTGGAAGCAGCACAAGACTAAGAAGGGATGACCCGTGAAGGGTTGATCTGCACTGCAAACCAGAGCTGAAAAATTGCTTTCCAATAGGGTCGCAGATGGTGTGCAGTGCTCTGGTGTACTAAGAAAAGAAAACCTAGTAGCAAGTAGAGAAAGCTGATACTTCAAGATCTAAAGAATTCCCTGACAGGGAAATTTGAAGCAGTGCTCTCTGGAATTGGTGCTATACTTAGTTAATTAACTAAACTTGTCTCACTATCCTTGCTGTGGCTATCCTGTTATAAATCCTGTCACAGAGCACCTGCTGGGTCGCAGCTCTGGTGAGCTGGTCTGAGAAGGGCAATCGAGCAATTTGTATTGCTTTGGTGATTGTGGACTCTTGTGTAGCTGTGCTAATTTATGCCATTGCCCTTGGAGAAAAGCAGAATAAGGAGAAACAGAAAATGTTTTGTTCCTTTGTCCTCTGGGCTTTCAGAAGCTTAATGTGCTCCGTGTGCAAGAATTATTTTGTGGTGACAAAGACATAGGAGGGAACTATCTCGAAGGCCCTGTGAATAGTTGGGGGGATGTTAAAACACAGTGAAATATGTTAATGACATATTAAGCATTCAGACACAATTTATTTACATTTCATTCTTTCATCTGTTCAAGAAGCAGCTTCTAAGGATGAGTGTGGCAAGGAACAATTTGTGTTTCCTTAAACTAGGACATGTTTAAAAAGGCTTACCAGGAATGTAATTTTTATTGTGACTTTAATGTGAGTTTTTGCTTGTGTAACAACCTCAAAAGCTGAATTTAGGCTTTGTGCTTATGTAGGTCTGAAGCCATCAGAAAATAAGACATATAGTAAGATGTTTTTGTTCCTGCAGAAAGGAAAAATAATAATATATTCATTGATTGTGTCCAGCTCTGGCTACTTCAGCTCAGCAAGCAAATCATCAGAAAGGAACAAGCAATTATTCAAGGCAGGAACAAAAATCACATCACAGCACTTTAAAAACTTGCATAATTTAGATAATAGAGTGAATAAAAAGAGACAATAGGAAGACATGTGAAGACATGTGAGTGCTCTGATTAATTTCCATGTGAGTCATGACATGGGTTGGATTCCTTCGTGGGTAATATAAACAATTATACAAGTATTTATAGCACTTTATTTTGAAAAGAATAAAACCAGTTATATTTTTGGGAATAACTAGTCTATATCTGGCAAGAGTTAAGTACAAATTTACCTTGGAAACATAAGTAACTTCTATTAGTTTCAGCCTCGTAATTGGAAAAGTATTCCCAAAATAGGGCAAAAGATATTTTGCTGATTATGTTTGTAAGGTATTGTTTAAACAGATGGATCATAGATCAATGCAGAGTTGCTGATTTAGGTACTTAATGGCTTCCATTATCACTGAGTGCACTGAAATTCTTGATATTTACCCATATGAGAAGCAAGGAACTACTCCATTGCGCAAATAGGAAGATAATGTTTTGGATAAATATCTAAGGGGCTTACCTAAGGTCCTGTAAGGACTCTGGCAGAAAGGGGACTCAGTGTCACAGACTTTTGCCTCACCAACCTTTTTCTTTAACCGGTGGACTGCCTGGAGCTGCTATGAGAGTGGTTGTTGGAAGCATCCAGTTTTCACTGTCAGAAATTCGGGGAAGGCCACAACGCTCAAACCCAGACCTTGCCCTGAATCTCTACAAAGCTTTCTTTAACTTTCCTTGTGGGAACATGAAGTCTCTGCAGGAAGCACATGAGCTCAGGCAGGGACACAGCTCCCTGCAGAATGCCAGGGCCTGACAGTCCCCGCTGAGCCTCCCATGGGGAGCCACTGCAGTTTGTCTGCTAAGCTCTGCCTGAAGAGCCAGAGCTCTTTTCATCCCGCATCTCTCTCTGCATATATCACCTACAAACGTGTCCCTGCATGCAACAGGATGAGAGCAGTGATTTAGTTTGTGATTATAGATCATAATTTTGGTGAAAATACATGGAACGCTTTGGAAAGTCTTGTTGTAAACATAAATAAATAACCTTTTTAAAAACTGGTCCTTGACACAAACAAACCAAAGGGCAAAGAAGCAAAAAATTATTACAAGGATCTATGCATCTGGAAATTGCAGAAATAGGTTTCAAAATTTAGTTATAAATTAGCCAGAAAACCAATAGAGTGAGTTCAGGTCTCTAAAACACCCAAACCAAGTTTTGAAGTAGTACAGGAAGGTTGAGAACTCTTTCAAAGAACTACCTAGTGCTCATTTAAGTTTTTTTTCATAAATTATGATTATGTTTGTCTCTAAAGACAGTTTTACTCTCAGTATGTGGAGCATCAAGAACTTATGAATACTTTTATTTTTCTCTGTAATTATTTTAGAGATGTAGAGGGTTCCGTTTTCTGCAACTACTGGGAAAATAAGATGAAAGTGACCTTTGGAGAATCAATTTTTGTAAGCTTTGTGTTGGTCTTCAAAAACACATCTCTTTGGAACAGCTATTCAAGGGCTCTGTTTTTCAGTTAATTGAATTCAACATATTATTTTCAAAAGTTTTCTGTTTTGAAGCATTTCTGGGATTTTTGACTATTGCTTCTAAATGTGTGTGCAGTGTGCAAAAATGTTGCAGCCATGTGGATACAGGATAATATTGGTGGAAAATGAAAATGAAGTAGAGGTCAGAAAACTGAAGAGGAAAAAAAACCTGAAAACTTAAGAACAGAGAGTGCAAATGCAACCACATCACTGGTACAGCTCAGGGAGTGCCAGATGAACCTTACTGACATGTGTGCACCTTGTTTCTGTGTGGCTGCATTTTGGGATGATTTTGGTATCTCTCTGCATACTTAGCTTCTATTTAAGAAAAAACTAGGGCATGTCTGCAGAGAAGGAGTTGTGGTGCACACTAATAAGGGCTCTCTGATTTCAGACCACAGGGGTGCAAAGGACAGGACCCACTCGTGCCACAGGTGAGTACAGCTGTAGCTCGTGTTCTGCAGGTCTCTGGTGCTGACGTTCTCTGGAGTGGTTGTGCATCTGACGATTGTGGGTGAAGCCCTACTGCACTGACAGAAGAAAGCAGCAAAAGGCAGGAAAGTGCTTAATCACAGGCAATGAACACGTGCTTTAATCCCACTAAAGGCAAAAGCAATAACGTGATTAAGCTCCAGACAGAAATTTAAGCATGTGTTTATGTATCTCCTAGAAGAGTTTCAGTAGGTAACTGCTTGTATTATAAATCTGAGTCACACAGTCTTTCTGTATTAGAGCAGAGGCAATCTGCTTTATTTTATTTAATTTAGCTGCAGTCTTGGGGACCTGGCACATTGCCAATCAAGCCCTTCAGCAAAGTTTAAGAGTCCCTGTATGATAAAAGTTTGAATAGAACAAAGAATGGACAGGAAAGAATTTCAGGCTTAAATATTTGAAGTAAAGAACAAATGGTCAAAATTTTGTCTTTGTGACAAGTCAGAGACAATTTTTTTTTCTTTAACACCTCTCTGTCCTCTGCTTTTCACAACTAGAGGCAGAAAAGCATGAAGATTTTGAATAAATATGACCGACAAAACATTTTAAAATATTGAAAGAAAATAAGCCTGTCCCATTTCCATAATTGCTGCAATGTAAATTTACTAGATCAGGTAGTATCTGGTTTTTTGTTAAGAGTGATGGTTAAGTATCAGACTTTCCACAACTGTTCTGTTATTTCCAGTACTTCCAAATATCTCCTAAATAATTTTGTAATATGAAACAGCAGAGATTTCTATCTTTTTCTTTTAAATTTGTTTTCTGTGAAACCCATGTCTATAGTTGCTCATGAAAAAGAGATTTTACAGCCTCTGAGAATGCCAGGCATAGTAAAAAATGCATCCAAATTACTCTGTATAGTAGTGTTTGCACTATCTTTTTAAAGGCATGAAAAATGATAATGGTATAGACCTCATTTCTAATTTTGTTTCCTTAAGCACATTCTCTTGTGCATACTCCTGATAGGAATTTTGAAGACTCTGGTAATGAGTTAGCTTGTGCTCAGTTAGAGAGAAATCCCACAGTTGCTGTGTGCGGGGGAACAGCCCTGTGGCATAACTCTGCCCTCTGTTTTCCACATTCATTAGGAGAGCTTTCAAAGCAGACACAAGGAACAAGGAATTTGTATGACAGAAACTTGAAATCCAAGAAAATATCCTTCCTTTCCATTTCTGAAGCAGCCCCGATTTTCAGAGCTCCTCAGAGTGGAGCTTTTGCAGCTTTATTGGTTCAATTGCAGCACTGAAAATAGGATATTTGGAATTTTATTCTTGCTTGTATTTAAAAATAAGGAAAAAAAATGGAAGAAGAAGAAGAAGAAATTTTAATAAGATTTTCTTTTTTGGGTGGGAGAACATACATGAAATCCCCTTGTACTACACTATGCTGCCACACTGAGCTACTGAGCGAGAATCTCTGTTTAAAAGGGTGATTCACAATTAGGCCTTTTGCTTCTTGAAATGATCAATATATTCCTGATTAGATGTGCATGTAAGGGCAGCTACATCAGTCTTCAGATTCATGCCTGCAAACGTGAGAACGCTTTCTTACCTCACACGTGCTACACCAAAGGTGAATTGCCTTCATTTCAGTTCTGCTGGTGGTGGTTTTTCCTTTTTTTCCATCCTTCCTAGCTGTGCCTCTGTTATGCATTGCACCAGATGCCAAGAAAAAAATCTTTTCGTTACGAAAGGAAGAGGGTTCTTAGAACTTCACAGACTAGAAGAGGCACAGGCTGGAGGAGGACTTGCTCCTGCCTGTTTCCCTGCAGCACCTTGCTTTCATGACCTGAATAGCATCAGGTCTTCTCAAAGTCTTCTCAAAGCTCTTCCCGAAGCAAGAAAATAACACTATGTCTTTTCTGTTTTTCAAGTTGTGGCCTTGAAGACAACTTTTAGTGCTTAGATAACTGTTGCTTTCTATTCTTAACCATTGTGGTGTCTAGCAGTGTCAAGGTATGTTGAATTTCATGCAGAGATGGTCTTGAGGTCCTACGCAATTTTTAAATACTTGTCAGCAATGCTGACAATTTTTTTTCCTCAAGTGACATTTCCTTACTATCTCCCACTCTTATTTCACAAGAATACATACTCATAGCACAAGCAGATGCAAAATAACATCTAGCAACTACAAAGACAACAATAATAAGCAGATCCTTTTCTTCTTCATTTAGATGGAGAAAACACCGTATTGTGGGGTAATTCAGATTTTAAGGGTCACTGCACATTTGAACTAATTTACTTGTCTTCTTATGGCCTTGTGTCATTAATGAGTGGTTTCAGCCACTTAAAGAATCACCATCAAAGATACTGGCGAAAAGCAGGTTTTCATATTAATTTGCGAAAGTGGAACTTTAACAGAGTTTAGTGGTGAAATTCACTTTATTACTTAATGCATGGATGAAGCATATGAAGAAAAATCAGACAAGAGTCAATTTAGAATTATTTACATGGTAAAAAAGTAAAGTTGCAAATACAACAGATAAGGGTGCAAAAGGATTTGCCAGCATTTAATCATTCACTAGTTTAATAATCGTAGAGTGATTAAACAGGATTTACTACAATTATAACGATGACTTATTACAGATTCATGATAACAACAGGCCATCAGGGATAACTGACTATCCTTTGTTCCCCACCTTGCTCGGGCAGCTGATGTTCCTGTTGCAGTCAGTGTTGTTCCCACTGGGATCACGCAAGAGCCCCTGGTACAGTCAGAGATGCTTCACCCCCCAGCTGGTCGAGGCTTGTCAGGAACTCCTGAGATCCTAGACCAGGCGCAGGGATTGTGGAGGGACTGTTGTGAAGGGATGCACCACCACGCCTTGTGTCTTAAAGATGTGAAGGTTCTCTTTTTTACATGTCTATTTCCCTATCTTTACCTTCTCATAAATAACATTGCTGAATAATTTCTACTGGCTCTTACTGGTGCACAAGATCTCCGTTTTGATGTTCTGTTTTGACAAACTAAATGAAACTGCTGGCCAAAGAAAATGAAGAGATCAATTTATGGGGCCCCAAAGAGGGAAAGAGAAATGCCAGCATATGCTTTACTTGACATCAATGGATTGACATTGGAAACCATCACCATCACTTGGCTTCAGAATCAAAGCCTGCTTTGCTTTCTGAGAAATACCCTGGGCTAAAGATTAAAAAAAAATTCTACTTGTACAAAGATGCTGTAGAGTTGGGGCAAAGTATTTTCAACAATCAGTTCTCAAAGCCTGAAAAGAGCTTGTTTAATCAGGTTACATCTTCTCCTTGATGTAACTGTTGTTAAGAATAGAGGCCTCTTAAAAAAAAAAAACGCATGCAGACACTGAGAAATGCAATTTTACAACTGTAAGAAGCATTTCTCTTAAAAGTCAGAGTACATCTTTTATTGGTGCTGCCAATAACATGAAGAAGGAAATTAATTTCTTTTGTGCCATATCTAAATACATTAAAGGAGTATGTTTTAAAAGACTTGGCTCATTTTTCACTCTACCCGGGAGATGAAATTTAAGATGCTAATAGTTTGGAAAATATCACTTCAAGAACATATGACTTGAATCACTTCTGGTCTTGGCTTGTGCTTAGGGAATTTTAACAGAAAAGCTTGATTGTTCTCTGGCATATTTTTATACTTGTTTCTGGGGGTTTTTTTCACATCAGTCACATGGCTTTGATTTGCATTTCAGACCTTGTTTTTCTGATTTACATGTGCTGTTGTCCAATCAAATTTTGTACTTGCTTGTCAATGCTATTCATCTTCATCACTCATATTCACAAAAACTATATCTTCTGGAAAATTTAAAAAAAACCCCAACTTTTGCTTCTCTAACTGAAGTGTGTGAGCTATAGGGGGGCTCATGCTGTGTCACGAACTGGTAGTCCCAGCACTTTGAGGTGAAAGGCAGCTCAGGTGCAGATGAAAGCTGTGTTGTCCTATGGCACATGCAAGAAAAATGCCTTTAGACTTAGGAGTCCAGTGCTGGAAAACCAGAGTTAAAGTCAGAGCTGATATAAATCTACTGCATATTTCTTCTTTCAGAGCTGTAAAATTGTTAGGTCATTGCACTAAGGTGCTTACGACTGTACAGGACCTCTGTGGTGAGCAAAACCAACCACCTGCCATCACAAATAACACACAATGCAGTGACTTTCATAATCTTACAGACAACAGCATGATAAATAATTAGGGACTTTTTAAAAAAATCTCTAGTGATGGCTACTGGAAAGCTGTTCTACATCCCAAATATCCAAAACTTTAAGAATCAGAAACCTTTTAATTTCAGTAAATTGCTCTTAAAAACATTTTATATATCTTTTGAATATTCAAATTATTATCTTTTAATATATCTTCTGTCTTGTTTACGTTTTTTCTGATATACATTTTTACAGAGAACTCATGACTTACCTTTTTTTTTTTTTTTTTTTTTGGTAGACTAAATGCAAAAATATTAAATAAAATCTAATCACTGTTAATAGCTCAAGTCTGATATCTCCCCTTCAGACCCAGCAATTACATGTTACAGTCTTTTCCTTTAACTCTTCCTTGTCTGCATTTTAATTAATGACGTATGTTCTTTTACTAGATGAAATATGTTGAAAACCCAGAGATGCAAGAATTTCAGTGATGGAAGCCAATTTGTTTTAGGTAAATTATGTTACATTTTATCCTCATTTCCCTTTTACATCTCAGTTTGCAATATTTCCTTCAAAATTTATTCCAAAAATGTGCATAGTTAGACATCAGATTCCCAGATGTAATAATTTCTCAATCTCTTCATCCTTTTTTTATTGCTTTAAATACTTTCTCCTTTTATATCCACTAATCCCAAACTTGAGTTAGTTGAGATTTTTGTTACCAGAATTAACATTTGTTTTGCTGTGCTTTTCAGGTTTCAGTTCTAGCATGGTCATTTCAACACCTCTCTTTTCGTTTCTCATCTTGCCTTTATATCTTTGAAGCGTTCATAATGAGAACTGAGAGCATTAATTTGACTTTGGAGACTTGCTTAGATTATCTCTGCTGGTTCTATGCTTAGGAACCCCACTTTTTATCATCTATTTTTGTTTCTTTACCTGTTTCTTTTATTTCTTTGTAAGGTCTCAGCTCTCAGTTTGACTTCTGGCAATTCTTGATTAAGCCCTACATTACTTGTTAGCTAAGATATAGCTTGCTAATTGTTCTTTTCCTGTTCATAAACCTAAAGCTTATTCCTGGTATCTTTATTGGACTGCTTGGCTGAGTGTTCTTTCTTCATCCCTTTTTTTCCTCCTTCCTTGACGTACAGATTCTTAACAGTCTTAAATCTCGGAGATTTCAGTTTTCCCTCCTGTGTACCAGTTTGTCTGTTGTCTCTTGTCCTATTGCTCAGCAGCACCGAAAGGAGTCTGGTTCCATCCTTGTAACTCTCTCCCTCCAGGTACTTGTGTACATTTCCTACTTTATAAAATTTAACTCTTTCAGAGTACCAAATATCTGTTCCTTTACAATTCAAATTGAGCCAAGTCATAATGCATCTATCAAAATTTAAAATGCCTACTGTAGTTTTTTGAGTCTCCTCAGTATTTGTGAATTTAAAGGAAAACAATCTTTCATTTTTTTAGTGACAATTTAGGGAAAACCTGACAGTTTTTTATTTCAGACAATGCCTGATGTTATAAACATTAGATAAAATTCTGTCAGCTGCACGTTGTTCAAACTTCAACCTAATCCAAGGCAGGATAGCAATGGCAAGGCAGACTACAGCATTCCTGCTTTTGAGACGATCACTGACGCACTAACACAGTTCTCCAATTTCATTACTAATATTCTTCAGTATAAAGGAGAGAGGAAAATAATCAAATAACAGCAACCAAATATCTGATACATATTCATTCAAACTCCTTTCCAAAAGATTTACAATCTACATTTATGGATGTTAGGGAACAAAGAAAGTAGCTTTATCCTCATTAACAACAATCTCTTCTTCTATTTAATTTGCCAAGTGTGCAATAAAAATCATTTTAAACTTGTACATTCTAATACCTATTTATCTACCCTCCACTTGTAAAAATTCTTCTTTTGCTTTCTTTATAATATAATTTTGTTCATAGTCCTGTTTTCTGAGAAAAAAAAAAAAGCCATATCATCTTCTGTCCTTGTCCAGATCTTCAGATGCCTTGCAAAGAAAGAATTTTTAAAATAATTACTTCTTCTTTAATTAAAAGTCAACACTTATTGAAGTCAGCTGGTTCTGCAAACCTTCAGTTCTTTTATATTACAACAGTGTCAATTGCTTCCCTCTTCTATTTTGTTTGTTTCAAATCCAGCTAAAAAGTTAGTTATACTTTCCTGGCTGGCAGTTTTCCAGAATAATAGCAATGCTCCGAAATTGATTGAATAGCTCTGTCATTCCAGAGACCAAATTAAATCAGAAATGCACCTTTCTAACTGTTGCGCCCCTAATTTCCTTAATCTGCAACCAGTGCACAGGAAACAGTTCCCAGTCCAATTACCTGAAACACTGACATCTTTAAAAAATGCACAAGGAGCTCAGGGGACATGCAACTCGTGGCATTGCAGAGTGGCTCAAGCCAAAACAAACATCCCTACAAGATGTTTAATGCATGAAACTAACCTAGTAGAATTAAAGTTAAAAATCTGACAGTCCATTTTCAATGTTTTAATTAGGAAATTAACGAGTTTTCTAAAAATGCTTCATGGAACTCAATTACATGAAGAAGAGTGTAAGAAGTCTTCGGTGGTGTTTGGACGGTTGGGACGGACGGAGACGAGAGATCTCTGAAGTCAGGTCTTAGAGCATGAGGTTTATTACGAAGGGCGTGGGTACAGGGGGCCTGCTTAGAGCTGCCAGCTGCAGCTCGGAGCAGGCCAGAGAAGTAAAGGAGAGCAAGAGAGAGAGAGAGCTGAAGAGAAAGAGTGCAGAAGTCGAGAGCCCGTAGAAGTCCTTTACAATACAATAAATCATCTTCTGTGTTGAATATTCTAATTTCCATCAACCAACCTAGTACAAGATACAAATCCTATAGCATTTACATACAGCCTATAAGAATCATTGCATTACTATACTGCGTTACATTTTAAACTCTAAAACTATTCTTTGGACCCCTTCTGCCAAGCTAGCAGGGTCTGCTCTGACCCTTGGACCTGTTTTCAAGCAGAGGGTATTGTTTCATCAAGAGGGGATTACCTTCAGTGGCCATACCATTGTTTTCCAGTTGTTCAGTAACCAAGGCCTGGCATCTCAAAGTATGCTTTCATTTCTATCTGGTTCACAGTTTCCATATACTCAGCATCTTTTGCCAGACAATCATATTTATAAGTCTTTCCTGTTTCATCTTCCCCAACAGAAGAGTAAGAGACATTACGTAAACCTCATGACACTAATTACAGGGCGACGGCATCATTAACGTTATTTAGCTATTGTAAGCTGTTAATCAGTAGCTCATAACTTAGCAGTTACCCTACTTTGCCACATTCTGGGTGCTGAGCGTTGGCCAAGGCCCACCATGTACTGATAGATCCTTCCTGCAGGGGAGAAGTGTGAGTGATGCACCCCCAGATGCTCAGGCTGCTGCTCTTTGGAGTGACAGCTCCAGAGCTGACAGAGTGTCCTGGTGGGGACATCTGCCCTCATCACCACGTGTCGTACACGCCCCCAGTTTCAGCAAGATGGGTGCACTTTAGATTCCTGCAAGGTTTTATGATTTAGACTCAAACAGAGCAATTCTATTTCGTAAATCTTAGAAGTCCATTTACCCAAAGTACTCTTCTCAGACATATCAATGGGACATAAAAGGAAAAATCCCAAAAGGTGAGAAGAGTCTAAGAACCCAGTGCAGTGAGTCCTTAACATCCACATCTTCATACCACTGTTTACAACTTCTCCCACTTTCAAAGTATGGTATTAGAATAAATGCACAGTATCTCATTGGTTTAAAGGATGAATATACACCCATCAGCATATATCAGAGACTTTTTCTGTCTAAAGAATACTGTTCTTCTATTACAGAGTCTATTAACTTTTTTTTCGCCTGTTTGAAGTTTGTGAGTCTGAGTTTGTTAAGGTTAGAACTTCTGGTGTGTTTCTTTTTCCTTTTCTTTTTCCTGCACTTCATATATAGATCTCAATGTCTTCTGACTGGAGAGACTCTAGTCCCATACTGGCTGATAAATTAGAGTAGGAGACTTATTTCTGTCACCTTCCAAGGAAAGTTCAATAGCCTTTTCCCCACAGCTCTTCTTTTGAATCATATGAACTTTGTGATATAAAAGATATATTGTATTTATAGCACTTTATTTCATGCCTCCAGCTTATTTCAAATTCCGTTTTGCTTTTTTTTCTTTTTTTTCTCCTTTCATAGATGAGAAAATACCGTAAATAGATACATTTACAGTACTTCACAATACTGAGGTCAAAAGTCCTGAAACTCCACTCTGCCTTAGGAAGAGAAATTTTTTCTGGAGCTATATCGAAAGCCTCAGATTACCATATATGTTTTCATATTATTGTTTGAAATTGGTAAATTTACAGGTGCCTCTGAGTAATAAAGGTAAGAAAATGGAATGCAAACAACCATGAAGATAACAAGAAGAGTCTCATTGCCTTCCAAGAGACTAAACTTTCACCTGTTATGAAGAATGCTCTGCTTTTCAGCAGTTTCAGCAAAATAACCTAGATGGGGGTTGGAGGGGAAATGTCATTTTCTTGAATCTATCTATAAGGCAGTCCATTGAACTGCTGTAGTTGACTACAGGGGTAACTCTTGCTGCAATGCAGCATGTCTTTGTTTTATATGTTTGCCTACTATTCAGTTCGTGTCGTAATTAAACCATGTCCATGCACCCCTGTTTAGGAATAATCTGTGCAGAAAAGGCTGAAATAGTTTTACCTATAATTCAACAGGAGAGCTAGGCTATTGGATATTTTAGGTTGAGTATTAGGAAAAGGTTCTTTCCCCAGAGAGTGGTTGGGTACTGGAACAGGCTCCCCAGGGCAGTGGTCACAGCACCAGCCTGATGGAGCTCAAGAAGCGTTTGGACAATGCTCTCAGACACAGGGTGTGATGCTTGGGGCTGTTCTGTGCAGGGCCAGGAGCTGGACTTCAATTATCCTTGTGGGTCCCTTCCAGTGGGGGATATTCTATGATTCTGTGATTCAATGATAGAAAAGAGCATCAAAATGAGAAGTTTCTTCCTCGCGTAATCAGAAATTGTCACCTGTTTGCCTTTTAATTTCTCTGCCTCTTTTGTAGGTAGCAGCACAGCAAGCTGTTTTTTAAGCCTGTCATTCAGCAGTGTGCTCTTTCCCATGCAAGGTCATGCACTGACATTTCTGGCATTTTCTAAGGGGAAAAAAAGGAAATAGAATTATTGTGGGCAGGGGTTATTTTTCTTTTTTCTTTTTGTGGTGAAGAACTATACAGTAAAACCAGGTTTTTCAATTATTTTGAGAGCAAGGTGTATTTGGGAACATCCACTGATGCTGATTTGTGTACCAGCCCCCAGTGGCCTTAGTGTGAATTGTACATGCTGATTACTGACAGCACACCTTTCAGAGTTGCCTTTTAGAATTAAAGGGGAACAAATTATAAGGAGGCAAAGTGTTTCACCTCATGTACAGCCTTTCTGACTACTTCAGAAAGTTCAAACAGTTCTGGCAGTGCTAGAAACACAATCTCATTACTCTGAAATTCCTCACAGCTTAGGAAACTCCACGATTCTCCTGTCCTAAACCTGACATTTCATTAAATGAAGATAAACTACACACACATTAGCAGCTTGTATGAGCATTACTTTACCAGCCTGTTTCAATTAAAATAAAGATCAGACACAAGACATTTCAGAGAGTGTTTTTTGGCGACACACTAAAATTCTCAGATTAGAGACAAAAATACAGCACCCAGTGTACTTTTATAGAAAAATAAAGGATCATCTCTACGCAAGAAAAACAAGGAGAGTTTGTTAAAGGGGAGATATAGTCCACTCCAATGAACTAGACTATAAAATTTGTTATGCAGCCTTTCATCATGCACTTTTATCCATTTTCTTCATCAGTGTAGAACAGTGAGGTGATTTCACTAAGATGGATTTCTTATTTGTCCTATGCCATTGCCATATACTGGTAGGTGCAATGTTTTGTAGTTTAAAAATGATTTACAATTACACTTTTCTACAATTTTTTTTTATGCATTTCAAAAGACAATTAAGAGAAAACAAACCATTTTTAATTTTGAAAATTACTAATTAGGAAAATATATATCTGTGTTAGTATATATTATTTCCTTCATACATATGGAGAGGCTGTGATGTATATTTTGAAAGAGAGCATTTATGTGTGCATCCACGAGTGACAGCGTACCCAAATGTACAAGATCTTTCTAGATTTTGACTCGTCTACTTTGCCTTTCAACTGGTCTTTCGAAAGAACAACAAAATATTTTAATGCTTCTCTTTGCTAAGTTCATACAACAGTAACTACATTTAGGTTTTGGATGTGAATCTGGAAAATGAAATAGAAATGAAATGCATTGTGGAGTATGTGTTTACAGCCTGTATTTTATGTTGCATTACAAGCTTTCTGTTTTCATTTAATGACTATTTATGCAATGAAATTCTGACATTCCTTTCCCCAAACAAGGTGTTTTCTATACTTGGATAGGTTTAAGATTGTGATGTCTCTCTTCTTGATTAGACGTTAATATATTTTTTGCGAAATGCGTCCTTGAACACTGAATTCCTTTGCTCTGTAAAGTTTATTTTTTACATCCAGACTTCAGGAGCACTGCAGTCTCAGCTCTACTCAGTGTATACCCAACCAAGGCTGCAGATTGTCTTCAGAGTAAACTTCAGAGTGTTTCTTATTCCCTTATTTTCATGATGAAACTTTCATTGTGAAATGAAATATATTCTTTTCAGACATGCTTGAAAAGAAGTAGGAGTTGAGAGCTGAGTAGTCAAGCCCCATCCATGACAGAGCTGTACCATGTTCCCAGATCCAGAGGTTTGAGACTGAGGAGACAATGATTACAGCACCTAACATGGGGCTGGATGCTGTTCCAGCTACTGTCCATTGTCCTGACGCTGGGGATTGTAGTCATTTGTGACTGTGGTCATTTGGCAACCTTTTGAAAGGGTTGGGAAGAAAGGTGAGGACAAAAACACTATAGAGGGGAATATGCAACCTCAGTCTTCAATATGAGAGCTGAAAGCTGAGAACCGAGAGATACTCAGTACAAAGGACAAAAGTCATCATACACTGTGGGTGGGAGAGTACTCAAAATCCACACGTACTTGATCTAAAGTAAAATCCAGTGTAGATGTAACTAAAGCAATACTTACAGCAAATTTATTTCCACGTGTGAAGAAAAGGTATTATTACATCATTGTATAGCAGGTATAGAATATATATTATATCATTTAATAGTGGTTTATTTTATAATATTTGCTACATATTATAACAATATTATAATATATTTTTATAATATAATGCATAGAGTATTTTATGATTATATAATATAATTATGTATTATTATACATACATGAAGAGGAAAAAAAGCTAAAGCAAAAATAGCCCATTTTTGTATATTTGGATTGCCCCAAAATCAGCTGGAAAATAGTACAGTTATTAGAAATCCCTTCAGGCAAAGGAGTAGGGAAGAGGTAATGGTGCTGAATCAGTTCTATTTCTGGTTTCTGAAAGTTTTATCCCAGTCAGTCTCCACACTTAGACACGTTTTTTTAATCCTGAAACATGTTGGGAGAAGTGGAGTTTTTGTTAGTTTTCCTCAGTCTTGAAAATGAAGATTTCTCTTTTGTGAGACATCAAGTCTTGTGAAAGTCCTAAAAAATTAGGGGGCAAAAACTCTCCTCCCAAGAGTCTATGGCAAAGGAAAATCAGTGAACAAATATCTATGGATTCGGTGAGGGGAAGAGGTGTCGCCCAAACCTTCCTCATTATTTTCACCTTCTGTTGCCCATTGTTATCTCCCTGCACCTCTCAAGAGGTGAATGTATTGTACAAATACAATATGGGAATGTTGGGAATGTATTGTACAAATACATGGGAATGTATTGTACAAAATATGTACAATATTGGGAATGTATTGTACAAAATATGTTTCGAACACCATAGATCAGGTTATACCATTTAGATACAATACACTAAAAGTACAGCTTTCAAAAATAAGAAAATAACTTCCTCAGTGTCGTGGACTTTCCAAATGGTGATTCTCTTACCCGTGCTACTTGACCCTGACAATTTTATTCAGACTCACAGCAGCTTGAACAGCTCACAGCTAATTTCCTACATGGGAAACCCCTACAAGTTCAGCAAGACTTAATAGATCACAGAATCACAGTACTATAAAGTTTGAAAAAGACCTCCAAGATCATCAAGTCCAACCTTCAACCAAATACGATAAATTGCAGGTGACACAGCAGAAAGGAGCTAAACCTCTCTCCTGAAGGGAGATAAACGAAGGAGACCACTGGAGGACCTACCTTCCAGGGAAACAGGGCATTTCCTCCCTCTCTTCTTGCCTCTCAGGAGGGTGACTCCTGTAGTGAGGGGCACTGCAGTGGTGTGCAGGTTGCGGATCCCCAGGGGTTACCAGTCCTTCTCCCATCGATGGAGCTTCTCCACTTTCTCTCCCTAACCTGCAGCTCCCTGGCTGTCCCTTCTCTCTTCAGCAGGATGACCCTACCAGAGTGTAGTATCTTATTCTGGAGATGCACAGAAACATAGCAGCCGAGTTAATTCTGTTTCAAAAGATATTTGAGAGGGCAGAGAGGAGTTCTGTTTCGCTGCACACCACAGAAAGTATTTACTGCTTACTTTATTTAGGTTTCTATTTCCCTGATTACAAGAATTGGAAGTGAGATAAATTAAGACAGCTCATAATCTCATTCTGGCCGGAAGTCAACAGGGAAACGATTGGCCTTTGAATGCCTGGTCTAAACTTTAGCGATTTTTTTTTTTTCAGGGGAATGTAATCTGGTTTCACCGTGCCCTTCTTCATTACACTGACAGATGGTGCTTCGGCGCAGCAGATGAAGTCAGATTACCTGTGTCACCCTTCCTATTTAGCCTGGCATGAATATATTAAACACCAGCTCTTGAAAAACCTCAGCTCCTGGGTTAAATGTGCCTTTGACATTTACTTTCTCCTAGGAGCTTGGAGATCCGGCATAGCAGTGCCAGACAAATAACTGACAGCTATTCACCACATCATCAGCTGAGTCATTCTGTGCTGTGACTCCTTCTGACCTCACGGGGTGAGTGAGGATGGTATTTGTATTACTTGAAGAGAAACTTCTAGTAAACACCTGGAACACTCACAGAGTGGCACAATTTAGTACATTCCTGTTGTTATCAGACCACTCCATAACTGTGCTTTGAAGATCAATGTTCCTGAGCTACCCAGGAGGTATAAAATGAGGTTTCTATGGAGCTTGTCTGCAGATAGACACAGGTAAGAAATAATATTGTTAGTTGAACATCAAATTTTTTAGAGGCCGTAGAGGATTAAACACATCCAGGATCCCAAGGGAATGTAAGAGTCTGATATTTTATAGATCTTTGAAGGGTCTCATCTACTGCCATCTGCAGTAAAATAAAACACATATTCTGTTTCACAGAATCGTAGAATAGCTTGGGTTGAAAGGGACCTTAAAACTCATGCACTCCAAGCCAGGAATGGTACCTACTAGACAAGGTAGCCCAGGACCCCACCCAGCCTGGCGTTGAACACTTCCAGGGAATGTATCACTTCCTTTTCTCTTTGTTTTTGTTTGTTTGTTTGTTTGTGGGGTTTGTTTGTTTGTTTGTTTGTTTTAAAACCAAACCAACTCTCATTTTCAATCCCTTCTTGGGAGACCAGGGCCCATCTTGCCATGGTATTTCCACATTTCTTTTACTGTGTCACCGAATTGTGCAACCCTGCAAGACAGGATTTATAGAGCCAACCAGCACTGAGGCCCTGGTGGGTTTACCCCCAGCAGGAGAGGTTTACTGCAGAGTCACTCTGGTATCCTCCCATGGACTGAAACCCTCTTAGGGGACCAGATTAGGTACACTTTCATGATACAGTTTCAGGTTTAGGCTCATCCGAAAGGAGCGGATACCCCTGCCCGCTGAAAACACTCTTGTAGCAGGTGGGGATAAACCACTTTTACAGTGCTCTCCTGATCCAAAAGAGGCTGTGCAGATGCCAGCAGTGAGCAGCACCACAGAAAAGCTGCCTTTTTGGTGGTGCACAGGCTGGGTTGTGCAGGGCGGATGGTGGTGCTGGTTGCTCCTTGCTGCCCCTGAGGAGCCCAGGACAGTGATGTACAGAAACACAGTGAAATGCAAACACTGTATTTCTTTTAGCGTGTGCAAACTAAATTTTACTAATGCCATTTTTGAATAAGTATTTTAGGGGCTTTCAGGGAAAAAGCAGTTGGGCCAAACTGTGATGCCTTTGCTGAGCCAGCATAGCATGACTGCACCGATGAACCCAGATCTCTTATGTTGTCTGTGGAGATTATTTTTTGCTGCACATGTGTTCCATGCCATGCTCTTGCATTTGGAAATAATTATTTACCAGAAAGTTTAAAATATACCTGCAGAGTATAATGATATAAATGGGATTAAACACTGTAAATGTTCCTGCAGGAGCTTCTGGGGAAACCCAAAGATTACCTCTGAGACCATATTTATTTCCAGATTGCAAGCCTATGCTAGACCTGCCTAAAGAGGAACACTAAAAGCTGCTTCTCCTCCCCATCTCCAGATGTATCTGAAGTCAGAGTGTAAAGTAAGAGCAATTAAAGCAAATGTTTTCTTTCTAAACATATGCTAATGCAAGAATTCTCACTGGATGAAATTGGATGATCTTTGTAGAGGGTCTTTATATAATATTGCTATGGGCTGAGAAGTACGAGACGCCTGAGGCTGAGAAAAGCTTGAAGAAAACTGGCATGTGGCACTGAAATAAGTCTAAAGAAGAGTCTTTGAGCACACAATGCGGACTGGGGGACAGAGTTGGAAAAATCACCTAAACTGTCACAAGGCATTCATTTGAAGGGACCAACCTACTTAGTTTGGAAAGGCCAATCTACCATCACTATAATGACAAGCTATAATCTCAGTCAATATTATCAGTCAGCTGTCAGAATTACAAAATTCCCCTAACTCATCATAGTCATAGTGCTTTAATATAGGTGTGATACTTTTCTTATTATATATTGCCTTGCTTCCTACTGCAGATAAAAATTCATTTTGTGGAACAGCAGTTTGTGGAAAAAACAAATATCTTTCCAATTTTCGTGCCCAGAATCTTGTGGATAAAACCACAACCCATAACATTTGATGTAAAATCCCTACAACGTACACTAGAATCATTTGTTATTTTGCCTAAGAAGAAGCTGTCTAATAATTTTCATTTAGAATTTTACTCAGACTTCATTTAAAAACATTTTTAAGGTAGCACAATAAAGAATTTAATACCAAAGATACCTGCATTTATATCTGCATATATATCAGAAAACAATTTATGTAATTGCCAATTTATTAGGTAATTTGATGTTATCAATATGTATGTGTTTATATATATGTCTGTGTCTAATTACTAAAAATTATATATATATGTATATATAATCAGCATAATTTTAGGGAAAACAAGTTAGAGCTCTATTGCAGGAATGTTGAATAATTTCCTTCCTTTTATGGTTCATAACATTATATGAGGAAAAATTTCTTCACAGAAAGAATGGTTAGGTATTGGAATGGGCTGCCCAGAGAGGTGGTGGAATCACCAAACCTGGAGGTGTCTAAGGAAGGGCTGGACGTGGTACTCCACGGTCTGGTTGACAACGTGGTGCTCAAACAAAGGTTGGGCTCAATGATCTCAGAAGTCTTTTCCAACCTAACTGATCCTGTGATTCTGTGATTCCATTAGTAATAACCCTGCATGACAATCCTGGTTGTATTAGCAACAAATCTGTATTAAACCAAAACTTTTTACTTTCCTGCTGCAAGTACTGTACCTAAATTCTTATTCTGGTCATCTGCACAATGGTCTGTCTTACTGTGCTTGCCAGTGGTGCATTAAGTAATGTGTTTATAGGTTTCCTGCACACTGCTTGTACTTTCATAGTTCTGTTTCTCTTGTCCCCTCAGAGTATGCAAAGAATGTGTTGTTTTAGTAGGGAGGTGCTTTTCGGTGTACTAGATGCTCTCACTATACGTGTTGAGCAATATCACAAACCTTTATTCACTACTTCTTTTATTTAACAGCTCCTGCAGGAACTGATTGGTTGTCTCAGACTCTGTTCTCTACCTTAAAATCAACTCTGGCATATTATTTAGTAACAAAAAGTTCAGCTGTGCCAGTATAAGGTTATTAAAGGCATTATTCAGCTTGGACCTTCAGGTATGTCCTAGACTCCTGTATATTTAAAGACTGGCAAATGTCAGTTAATGAGAATATAATTAGGTCTATTCATGCGATTTCCTAATGAACTCATGGGCAAGTTTATAATTGAAAAGTGGTACTGAAATGATGAATAAAGACAGATATGTTTGTTAGGATAGCATGGTGCTTTGTAACCATACCAGCACATGGTATTAGCATGACCCTTACAGAGTTTCTAGAACTGCAAAAAAACCCTGACTACAAGTGGCACGTATTTTCAAACAAGAAAGAGTATGGCTTCTTTAGAGTTTCCCTGTACCTATAGCCTTCATCCTTGTGTCCAGCCTCAGCAACCTGGTTTTCATTTATGAGTTCACCATATAAAGAAACAGGTCCTGGTAACAGTGAGATGATTTTACACAGAAGCGCACTGGCAGAGCTATATAACACCCAGCAGATGTTTACTTTAATGCTTTTTATGTGACTCGGCTCACACAATGTCACCAGTTCTTCCCCTCTCCACAGGATCTCATTTTATACCCCATGCAGTAAGGCTCCACCACTGGAGGTACAGCTGGCTGTCGCTGCTTCTTTTGTATGTTCCTGAAAAACATTCTGATGCATTATGCATGGATTTTTTTTCTCTGTGTCAGATAACACTAGGACCTCCTGAAATACTGTTTCTAAATGCTGCAGAAATGTCCAACAGGATAAAAATATCCAGTGTCCTTAATGAATAGGAAGAAATTATCTACATCATTATTTTTACTTTCCAAAGCTAAGACTGAATGCAAATTATTCTCAACCTAGAAGAATCAGATGAGCTTTAATTGGCTTTATGAATATGTTCATCGGTGCTATTTTACCTAAAAATTGTAGCTGGACGTAGTTGTTGGCTAGAACTGGTAGAACTCGGGTAAGTAGAGCAAGTATTGCTCCACAGCTGAGGAACTGTGGGTATAAACTTCTCTCTGTGAATTTGCAGTGCTCACAGGTCCCTTTGCCAATCCAGAAGAGAGGGATGCGTGATTTAATCTCTTCCTTTTGAAATGGACAGAAGGTTTTGGCACCTGAGCTCCAGGAGAGCAAATGAGCTATTTATGAGTGGCTCTGGATTAGGCACGTGCCTGCTGTTTGGTACAGACCATGTCATGGGTGTGTAGAGGTGTGTTTCAACCTTCTTCTAGCTCATTTTTACTCTCTTCCACATCGTTTTCTCCTTATATTTTTCATATGATATCGAAAGCCAGGAAGAGTCATGTGGGTAATGAGGAGGAGAAGCAGTTGGTAGGATTGCTGGTTGGGCTGTTCAAAGGTGAACATCAATCTAGTGGCTCACTTTAGAAATGCTAAACTGCTTTATTTCAGCCTTTCGTAAAAACAGGTTCTTGGCATATTCTGTTTACCTTTTAACAGTTAACTACAATGTTATAAAATGCTTCCAAAATATTTCCTTTAGTTTATAGATCATTAAACTGTTGCAATGAGCAAATAATTTTTCAAAAATTTTAAATATTCTTCTTAATTTGAAAAAAAAAAGAGAGAAAGCATGTCACTATTGGCCTTAAATTATCTTTTAAACTATTTGCAAGGTAGTTTCACTTCTTTATTTGCTTAACTTATTTTTTAATAACTCAAGTTAGATGACTGATTTTTAACATGTTTGACTTAAAACTGAAGCTACTCACTTGACCTTCTAGGCAAGAATTACAATTTAATTATTCTTTCAATTTTTAAAATTTAACAGCTGTGGTTACACTGCAGCTTTTTGCAGATGTTACAGCCTTGATTTAGAGTAACTAAAGCTGCCTCCTTTGATCTGCCAGTCCAGGTGAGAATAAGAACACAGTGGTTTTCTAAACGCGTTTTCATCTCACTCATTCACGTGTAGTTTAGAATCCATCATAAAGCTATGCTCATTCAAATTCTTTACAATCCAAAAAAAGTATTTCCTCTTCTGTCAGGGTTATGAAGAGAGGTATAATCTATAAATCAACTTTGTGGTTTTTTTATTTGAGGATTTTCTGGTCTCTACATCTGAGAATTAAAAATCATATCTCAAGGCAGGCCATTAAGTATCATCTGTCTATCTGAGAGACTTGTAGGTGCAAGAAAAATGTGATTAGACTTGATCAAGGAAAGAGCTACAGGAAAGAAAACTCAAATCCTCTCTTTTTTCTGTTCTGCTGGTAGCTAGTCACTGCTGTAGTTTTCATTTAAACTTAAATACATTGTATTTCACTATGTGAATCATAACATTTAGTGTATCTCTATGATAAATTGGGAAGCAGAAACGAGCATGGCAATGTGCTTCCACAACTTGAAAATTGTTTCTTTTTTGACTGGCTGAAAGTAGAAGACGGGAAGCAAAGCTTCTCGAGGTTAGCAGTGTTTTGCTGGCAATGCAGACCTAATAATAAAATTGAAGTTGTCAAAACTAGCAATTTTAGTTGCTAATAAGTGCTTGTTGTGGACACTACTAGGACCTAAGCAAATGCTTCCTAACTTTGGTAGGCGTGAGAAGGAAATGATAAATACATAGGAAGAAAACTACATAGAAAGAAAAAAAATAGGATTTGGAGATTTTTTAATAAAGTCTCAGTGATCTATAAGAATTATTAAATATTTATGTCCACTCTTCTTTATACAAGTGAGAATAAAAGACAAGAATGGAACTTCTATCTTCTACTGCACAAGCTTTGGAAGTGGGAATGATGCAAAAGAAAAGACTGTGTCCAGAATCTGTGCAAAGTGACAACTCAGAGTCACAACTGGGTCAGAAATGAAAAAATGTAAAAATTAGTTTTATTAAACTTTCTAAAGGCAGACACAGTGTATGAAACGAGTAATATACATAGTGAATTGTTATTTTACAAATGTCTGCTTTATTAAGGTGCATCTACAATTACTAAATCTCCATATTCTCACAGCATTGCTAAATATCAGCAGTATTATCAAGCATTGTATTTGTGTATCAAAAATTATTTTGAGCTCAGTATTCACTCCCTTCCTGTTACCCAGTAGAGATGATAGCTCCCGGCATTCTAGCCTCTGCAGAAAAACAAATACAAGAGTTTCCATACACAACTTTCTCAGTAGTGTTCTAATTGTCTTTTAGTCGTATCAATATAAGGGATATGATTTCATTATGAGTTCACTGTGTGGCTTTTTAGAGTCTTGGGGAATGAGCTGAGAAAGGAGCCTCTGGGTGCAAAGTGAGTGAGGCTTAGTGGTCTGTTTGACATGAGAACTTGGAGAAGCTGTCAGAGCGAGAGCAGTGCTGAGTTATTGGTACCACCGACCTGCTCCGTGTTTCTTCCCGAGGATGGCAGAGTGCCGGTTCAGCAGTACTTGGTGAAAGTAAAGGACATGTTCTGAAACTCTCTGTTTAGTGCTCGAGCAGCAGGAGCTTTGGATCACAGCTTTCCCCCAGAAGCAGTGCAGACTGCCCTGCAGCTGCGCCGTGTTGTCTGCAGTGACCATCCAAGGCTCAGGATGCCCCAGAGGCTGTGCCAGTTTGACCTTTGCTGTAACCTGTGGTGTCACCTGGCAAGCCTCTTTTACTGAGGGCACCACGTGGAGCAGGCTCGGCTCTGACACCTGCAACACCTCCCCAGGCTTCCGTTGTTTGGGCATTCTCAGAATGATTTGAGGAAGAGAGAAGCTGACAAGAGGACATGTGGATGTGGAGGCCGGATATGCTTTGGACATAGGCCCCGTGACTCCTTCGAGTCTTGTGTTGGCTTTCAGAACCTCTACACTTGTGCTGGCTGGATCACCAAGCAGCTTACAAGGGACATTCAAGTGACAAGCTGTCAGCTGGCTGGGGACCACTGCTGTGGAAAAGGGAAAAAGTACAAGTGTGCTTTCTTGCTTTATATTAATTGAAAATTTGACATCTAATTTACTTCCAAGGAGAACAGTTTTCTTAACAAATGAAATGTGGATTTCACTTTAGCAGGGAGAGAGAAAAAGAATTTGCGTATTGGATGCTCACCTCTCAGTCTAGTGCTGGGTTATCCCTCCTGCCTTCTTTCAGAAACATAATCAACAAGATCAGGCTTTGAATGGAAAAGAAAGACAGGTCTTCCCGGAAGGCATAATAAGAACTGCTTAAGTAGCCATGTGATATATGGAATTAACTTTCTTTTTCTGTCTTTTTATTTCTTTCACAGATGTACAGCAAAATATAGAAAACAAACAAAAAATTAAATTGCATTGCTTCTGTAAACAGCTGCCTGCTAGTTTGTCTGTTGGCTCAGTTCATTAAAATGCAAGATTAATATAATCTAGATTAGAATCAGAAGTAGGCATGACACCTCTTAAAGTTAACAAAAAGTTTCATTTCCATTCCTGTTATATGATTTATAATCAGCACTAGTTATCTGCTAATACATACTTTGTCCTGACATATGTCAGCTTGGGTGGTTTTAATTATGTTTATTTTGGTATGATTATTTTTGAAATAGATTAGGTTGTAAACTTATCACATTGACTAATAAATTGTATGAATATATTCATTTAATACTGCTCCAATTTTGCTTGGATGATCTTTCTTAATAATAGAGGAAAATTGTTACAGTGAAGGATTATAATGTTGGCATCAGTCCTTGATGATCACTGGTGCATTCAAACTGTCGATAGGCCAGCTTGGAGGTTGATGGTTACGATGTGGAGGGAGAAGAGATTTCCAGTCCAGGGTCATCAGAACTCTGTGATATTTCTGAGACCACAGTTTCTTATTTTAACTAATATTATCCAACTCATTTTCCCAGTGGGACTTGTAGACTCCCTCTGCTTTGTCTGTCTCTTATCTCTTGCAATCTCTTGGGGAGGTAAATTCTCTTTGTTCTATGACTGCAATGGTTCAGTGCAATGAGGTCCTGGTCTGTGGAAGACTCTGCTAGCTTCTTAGTAATGCAGATGAGTAAAACCACTGTTAGCACCTGCTCACCCCTGAATGCAGACAGTAGATTTATGCATCTAACTGCTTGTATTTGTCTTCTTGGGCAGAAAAAGGGATCTGAATGCTCACGTGGCACCTGCTGCAGCCACTCATTCTTCACAAAGCCTTCAGTTTCCCTCCTGCCCTCACACAGAGCAGCACCAGAGGGCAGAGTAGGGTGTTCAGCTTATAAATGGTGTGTTATGGACAGGGAGGGGTTGTGTGAGGGACCATGCACGAGAAGCACTTTATCCTATAAGTCTCTTGGAGCATCTGATCAATCCTTTCTGCTTCCTCCTGGCGCTACAATCTGCCTTTCTTCTCTGTTTCTGAATAGCAGTTTCCAGTCTCACCTCCAGTGTCGCCCCTGTGCTTAGCCTTGGATGTCCCTCCAAAAGAGCCATTTGCTCCTGCAGACAGGCCCAGAGGCAGTGCTTCCTGTCAGTCACACTTACGAGTCTGTCAGAGTTTTGCTGTCAGAGAAATCCTTTCCTCAGCTTGGTTTCCATTTTATACGAATTTAAATGAAGGCAGGGAAGTTGCTAGGATGCTGACTCCTCTTACACTGTGCTCTAGGAGCATCATGTAATGTGAGGCTATAGTCAGATTTTCCTTTATTAGATGTGACTGACCAGACCCAGTAATACTTAACAGAAATAGGATTGTTGTATCATTTATCCAGATGTGCAATGGTTCTCCAGAGCATTATAAATTGCTTTAAATTCTGGATTCTTCCAAGTTCAGCAGTATTTCTGCAGTTCACCATAATGATTGAAATTGACAGAGGCACTTACCCTAATTGCTACCTAATCAAGTTTGGAAATACTTTTTCAAGGATGTAAGATCATCTCTGAAACTTGCTTCCTTCCCTTTGGACTATCACTGTCCAAAATTGTTGGCCTTCTGGGTGCTCAGCACATTTCATTTGTTGTGCCAAGCTGCTTTATTGGGAATTGAAGTGATGAATTGATTGGTGTGAAAGTCTTATGATTAGTGTACTAGGAAGATTTAACATCTCATATATATATATCCATTTCTATCAGTCTATCTATATACATCCATTTCTATCAGTCTATCAGAGATAGATCTACCTATCTATCTATCTAATGCAGGTGTGTGTGTATCTTGTCTTCTGCCATGTAGATTTATAAAAATGTATCCCTTGATTTTATATCTTGGGAGTTTTCTGTTAGATGTATCTTTAACTTGCTTTAAATTAAGAAAAATAAATCTCTGGATAAACTAGTTCTGAAGCTGAAACCATATGGCTACTTGAAAAATATTCTTTTTCATAGAGGAAAAGCTGAAGAAGTTTATTAGAACTTGAAGTCAGTTAAGGAAAGACAGAAAATATTAGACTTGTATTCCTGTTTTGATTGCTTTCTCTCGCCAGCAGGTCTGCTCTTTCTTAGCCTTGCAGTAATGACCTGCAGCTAATTCCATCACAGTCATCACATAGTTTCTTGATTGTTCTGTGCTTCAATCTCTCCCTTCAACACCTGTGTTATGGGGCTGAAAGACTTGTCACAGAACTGAGGACAAGATATACAGCACTGCTGGCATGGCAGTCTGGACAGTCTTCCTAAGCCTATTGATGCTCTACAAGAAAGTAGGAGCAAAGTGACAATGTCCAGCCACTGCAGCCAGCACAGCTGAGCATTGGTACAACCCTGTGTCCCTAACTGGACCGTGATGACTGATCCAACAGCTTAGCTATGTCTGAGGCAGCTGAGCCTGGGGGACTGTGGGACCCAGGAGATCTCCCCTTCCTGCAGCAAAGCTGAGGTTGCTCGATTCATCCCAGATCACAGCTCCAGCCACTCCGGAACCTGACCCCCAACCTCAGGGAAGGAAAAGCCCCTTTCATAGCACTTCTGTTTCCTATTTGCCTGCTGCTCTGACCTGAAGCTCTCCAGCTGCTCACACACACGCATGCACCGTGGGTGTTTGCAGCAGCCAGCCCTCGCCTGTGCCCCCACCCCGAGGTGCTCATGTCCTGCCCCACATCAAGGTCCCTGGCAGTCTGCACCTGCCCCTGCTCTGAAGAGGGGCATGCTCATCCAACACTGAGTTAGAAGCAGGTTTTAACAAGAAAATAGATCATGCTGTAGCTATCAAGCATAATGTTCTGCCAGATAAAATGCTCAGCTGCCTGCTTACATGTGAGTGCACCCTTTTATCTTCCTTCCTTATACTTTTCCTATGCTTGTTCCTTTCTGATCTGCCCTGATCTCTCCCTTTATCATCCTGCCTTCTCTCCCCTAAGCATCCAATAGATATTGCATGATCCTAAATGTCTCATCTGCTCCAGCCCACAGTTCTCTTTGCCCTGCATCCCACCGATGAACAGATACTCCTTTAAAAGGAACTGCCTTAGTGTGTCAGGCAGAGAGTTTCTTTGGTGGGTTTCACACCAGGGACAATGGTGTAATCATTTCTTGCAGTGAGAATATTTGGTGTTTTCTGTTCTTCACTGGTCTGATTGCTCGGATTCCTCCACCTGGCAAAGTGCGACTGCAACCTGTTGATGTTTGGGAAGAAAAGTATGTAGGTTCCCAAACAATAACCATTTGCAAGGTGATCTATTTTCAGCATTATTTGCATTACAATTTTCAAATATGATTTTGGGTAGCATGAAGAGGAAAGATAGATACGAAACTAGGAAGGCAGTGCTAGGCAAAAGTGCTGCGCATATGCAATAGCCTGGGAAGTATACATGTTTTCTTGGCTGTCTGGTTTTGAACAGATTGGTGGTATGCTGTTGACTTTTATTTTTTTACTGCACTGTAAATCTGCTAAACTCTTATGAGTTGCAGAAGTTTAAGCACCTCTGAATTCACACAATTTGGAATGGAATTTGCAATGCAAGGTGGGGGGGGTTGTTGCATGTATAAAAGACAGAATTTTATTTATGGAGAGCCATAATAATGCACTGTAGGTTACTGAAGTATGCAGGATGAACAACCGTAATAATAATGACATCATAAATTTCTAAATTGCTGTTAGGGACTAAGGCTTGCGGAGGCTGGTAGCTAAAGTACAAGCATTTTCCTGTAATTGCTCTATAGGCATGTAAGTCAGAGTCTTTTCTTCTTTTTTTTTCCTCAGTAAGCAATCCCAGTTCCTTTGAGCCAGCTTTTCTTGCCTTGTAACATTCTTGTTGCACGTGCAAAAAACTTTGAAAAATACTTTGTGTCTCTGAGTGCACATACACACACACACACACACACAGACACAGAGTTTTATCTGCTGTTATTTGGAAAAGCCTAAGAAGCCTTTTTTGTTTTGAGAAAGTTGAACATGACACTTGAAGTGCATGCAGCTTGTACTGTCACAGCACGAGGCTTCCCTGTTTATAAAATGGGCCTGTCAGAACTCGGGAAAAATTTGTGCTTCTCCCTTGATGCTGTGAATTGAGAAAATTGAATCAAGGAAATGACGGATTTTTTCAAGCATCCAGTGAATAGGAGCTATTGGCAATAACAATCTCAGCAGTTTGTAAGCCTCTCACTCACGTACCTACGCTCCATACACACCTTGAACGCACACCTCGTGGCTCCTCCATTTCTCCTTTTCCTTCTCTTTCCCTAGGTCACTTTCTTTTGTCCCTTTTGTGTACAGTTGGAGCTATTTTCTCTTCCAGGCTGTCTTTCCAGAAGGAGAAGCTGCAGAGGGAGACATGTTCTGCTCGTGATGGTGTTTGTTGAGGTGGACGGAGGCGTGGGTGAGCTGATAGTTCTGCATCTGGAAAATATATGCAAGGCCACGATCAGTCCACATATCCCTCTATGAGCCAGCACCAGAAATGGATTTATGAATCACATATTAGTCGATAGCCTCTTAAGCATTAAAAGCAGGCACAATCTCCTAGCAGCTTTCAGAGGACTGTACTGAAGAGCATTTTCTTGCACCCTGAAGGGTCAACTGAGAAACAGTTTTTAAAATTATGTAGTGTGCCAGGCCTTTAAACTCTGTGCAGCTGACCTGTATGTCCACACACTGGTATTCAGTGTATCCTTGCCAATTGTTTGGTGTTAAGACTAGTTTTCCAGATCACTATTTCTTCAAATTTACAAACTTTTTTAACGGCACAATGCTGACTTTTTCCTTTCCGTACTCAGTGCATCTTAAAACAGTATTTGACTTCTGAGATATCCAAAACCGACAGAGAGTTTAAATGCAAGAAAAATGCTGTAAAAGCTACTGCAAATGGTTTTTATGGGCGCATATAATTCAGGGGGCTTCTGGCTGCTATAATAGCTTTTTTCAATCAAACCTACAGCTTTTCTATATGTGGTAAACCACTGTGTAATGAAGATAACCTTGACAAAGTATTGGAATAATAAGGCAAGTTCTATCGAGTTTGCATTCCTAAATTATTCAGAGACTGTAAAAATGTACATTGAAATATTTTGTGCCTCAATAAAAGTGCCCCAATGCTATTCCTTTCTTTCAGTGGATGCAGTGGTTTCAAAACCACATTCTCGGGTGAATCTCTAATTTATACAGCACAAAGGCTTTTTGTCATTGTTTGTCACTCCATGGTCTCCTAACGACACTTTGGAGGTCAGACTTGGCAGCTGTCCCTGGCACATGAGTGCAGGTGAGCCTGCAGGTCACAGCTGGGGTGCCAGGCTGGCGTGGCTGCACTCACAGCCTGTGTCTTGGAGTGCTGGGTGCTGGCACAGGGACACCTCCTCCGACACTGGGCTCTGCCCCCAGGTATCCCTGCCAGCCCCTGCGGCCAGCCTAGACTACTGTCACCTCCAACATGTCTTGGCTGTGGCAAATCTTGAATGCCTTTGAAGAATGTCCACAGCTACAGTCCCTGTGGGAGCAGGACCAAGAGGCCCTGTTGCTCTACACTGGCCGTAGAGCCAAGCTCTGCGTCCTTCAGCCTAGCTCTGAGTCCTTCAGCCTGGCAGAGATGAGTGGTCTCACCACAGGTGGGCAGGACAGACAACTGTAGCAAATTTCTAAATTCACTTAGGGAGTGAGGCCTGGTTTAATGAAGCTTTACGTGTACTGGCCCTGAGCAGTGCTCTGGTTCTCACTCTAAGCCTTCCTCTTTGCTCCTGCAGCTGATCCCTGACCCCATGCAGGGAGACCCAAGCCGATGGACATGGAGATCATGGAGTGCAAGCAAGCACCTGTGTTAGATGGAGCTCCAGTTGCTGCTTGGGTTAATGTCAACCCCCAGCACAGATGCTAGGTAACAGAACAGATGCCTAGACACCATTTCTGAAGAGTCTGAAAAGTACCTGTGCCACAGTGATTACTGTGACAAATCAGTGTGTGTTGTTGTTGCCTTCAGGAGAGCTACAATTTGACCCACAGAAAAGAAAAAAAATTTAGAGTACTAAATATCTAGAGGCTTATGAGAAACTATGGTAAAGCAGTGAGAACTATGAAAGTCCCCATATCTATGCTGAAGACAAGTTCATTAGCCAGCAGGTCAGCTAGCCAGATGAGTTAAGGTGAAGAAAGAAAGAATGTTACTGAAATGGCAAATTATTTTAAAGTACATAATGATTTCATATATCAATACACAGGATAAAGTGTCCCTTTGCCATAGATAGGTATATAAAGGCCTTACTGAAAGCTGCCATTTAGCCTCTGTTATTCTACTTCTTAGTTGTGCATAGGCAAAGGTAATATCTAGTTGAATGAATTAGAACTTCTGAAAATTAGTTTTATCTTATTGGTATCTGAAAAGCTGCAGCGTATGCTATTATTATCCCTGGTACAGTAAGCCCTGATCCCAGCCCTATATAATACATAGAAATATAGGAAGATAGTTCAAGTTCCACGAAGCTTGGGCTCTAAGATAGTATGAACTGTAATACGCATGCAAGGTGTTACTGTGCAACTGCCTGGGTGAATGCTGTATTTTTAAACTCAGATGGGAAGAAGGAAAAAACAGTGATTTAGCTGTAAAAACAGACAAAACAAAATGAAGAAGGAAAAAGGTGATACAGGAGAAAAGAATATGAAGACATTAATGGAGAAAATATGTTAGGGTTGACATGAGAAAACAGAAGGAATAGCTGGAGGTAGCAGCTAAGCAGAAAGACAAACAGCATTCAGAGCAAATACTACAGAAAACAGCTTTGTCTCCTTATCAGTGTTGAAGGTCAAGGTCTAAAATGTTTCTTCAGCTGTTCTTGTCAATATAACTCTCTGGCTGCTTCTATTCAAAATAAATCCCAGATGCTATTTAAGTGATGGCTGGCATATACATTTCAGAATTCAGGGAATGCTAAGCTTTCTTCAGACATCATCTTCCAAAGTGATTTACCATGGAATTGAGCTTTCAGTGACTCACCTGGTGGGATTATAGTCTTATTTTTCAGTAGTAATTACTGCAGAATGATTAAATAACAACTAGATTAAAGTAGTGCATATGTTTCCTTATTACATTTCCTATGTATATTTTAATTTATTATTTTTATTATGTTGTGGTGCTTTCCAAAAAGATAAAATGCTTATAAAAATTCAAAAAGCTCATTTTTTGAAGGCAGTAGATAGCAAAATGTCTCTGTCCAACGAGCCTTCAGCTGGGGGTCTGACAGACATATGGCAGCAAATTGTGTCTGTTAAAGTAAATCCAACCTAGCAAGTGCCTACACTGCAGTCACTTCTCCTCTGCTATCAGTGTCAGCATCAGATTGTTAAAAGCAAAATCATATATTCATAAATCAGTTGCCATCTCTGTAACGTGTGTAGGACAGGCAGTCACCACAGACTGAGACAGTCAAGCCAGATGGCTGGAGGATCCCTCAGCTGACAGGCAGGAAGAAGAACAGATCGTGGAGTGACATTCAGACAGTGTGGCTGGGCCAGCTTCGTGGGCTGCAGCAATTCAGTGTGGAGCCTTGCAATGGAGTCCCTGCAGAGTAGCACTGGTTTGTCCTGACATGTGGTCCTGTGGCCTGTGATATTTTTCAAGACCTTTCTTTCCTCTGCCCTGCCTGAAAAAAAAAACTCAGAAAGAAAGAATCTCATATGCTTGGCATTTTGTTTCCTCATACTGTGGAAATGAGGACTGTCTCTTCTGCTCCTGCTTGACTCTGTGGACATCCTCCACGCAGGTACCTGTATGTTCAGCCCTTTCCCCACAGGCTTGAGACAGCCCAGCCACACACATCACTCTGCCAGCACTTTCAGCATCTCCCTTAGATGTCATCAGCAAACCTCAGCTGGGAGCCAGACTGCCTGAAGGCTGCAGGCAAGCCCTGCAGGGACGCCAGGGTTGACAAAACTGCAGCAGGAGTCCCCATGATTTAGAGATGAAAGTTGAGAGGAAACCTCTGGGTGTACGTACTGCACGCAGCTGAGAGCATCTCTCGGGTCTCCCAACTGCAGGCAGAGAATCTGTCTCATGCACAAAGTGCTTCAACAGAGCAATTTTTACCATGTTGTCATATTTGCTGTCTCACTGGAATTATAAAATTGTCGCAGTACCAGAAAATTGGAAGCCCTGGAGATAGGTTATTCTTTGCTGACTAATATATAAGAAAAACTTCATTATTCTGCTTTACCCTGTTCTCACTTCTTTCCAAGCAGCTTTGCAGCTTCCAAAATTTCAGAGGGATTTTTTGTCTGTAACTTCTGCTTCACTGATTGGCAGCCGTAAAAAAAAAAAAAAGAAAAAGAAAAAGAAAATTCTTCCTAGCAATTAGAGAGCTTTTCTAACAGTGTCAGTCCCACAAGCCTGTAAGATGGCAAGGTAATTTTCTCACCTTGAGATAGGACATGAATACTTTTCACTTTAAAACAGAAGAAAAGCAATCAGCCACTCTGATAAATTCCTGTGAATAAACAAACAGCTTCAGAAATTTAATCTCAAAAAGTCCAACTCTCATAGCTTCATCCTCCTTTAGTTTTGCTCCATTGCTAACAGAGCAAAGAAAACAATTTGACTCCACTGACCATAGCTCACTGGCTTCAAGCAAGGTCTAGTATGGCTGTGATTTATGTTCTGGACCTGCAGGTCATAGCACTTCGTGTTCACCCTCCTATGGATTTATTCTTGCCTGCTGAGGTCATGGCCTAACAGCTCCTGCTTTAGAGATACTTTCTCAGCTATCTGTTTGTTGGTTGGTCTCTTTCCTTTTCAATCGATGTGTAGCTTCACTTGGTCTAAAGATGAAAATATTCAGCTTATCACCTCCAATGCCATGTGTTCTTTTTTCACATACAAGAATAAGTAAAAAAATGGCTGCCCTAATAGATGAGTGACCTAGAGTATCTTAATTACAGTGAGAATTGGCAGAAGATGCGGAAAGCCTTTCCATTTGTTTTGTTTAGTGCTGGACTGAGAACTCGCAAATCCATTCTCTTCCAGCAAGGTGAGAAACACCCTTGTCTTTTTCCTTATTTTCCTTTTTCCTCATTTGATTGAATAATAGATAAAATATTCTATGTCTTTCACTTTCATAAACAAACCATCTGCTTAGATTGTGACTTTCCCTTAAATGCAGGACTTGGGGAATTCCAGAGATCCCTGCAACTACTTAAAGAGACACAGAGTATCCCCAGCTACAAATAAAAGTCTTTTGTTCAATTGGTCTTTGCTAAAGTGTGTGTATTCCTACACAGTTTGCCACAGTCACTCTGATATCATAATGGATATCACATATGCTAGCTGTCAAAACACCAGATTTTACTATAAATTATAAATTAGAATCAGGCACATAACTTTTAACCCGTGTATTGTGTCTCTGACCATGTCATTTAAGAAAAGCAGAGAAAATTACCTTCTTAAAATTGTGAAAAAAAGATCCTAGAAAACCTGAGGCTCACCTTAGAAGCCTGGTCTAGAAAACGAGCAATCAATTTGCTTGCAGGTGGTCCTGACAGCAGATCTGACAACATATTTATTTGGCTGCTGTGACATATATTAAGCTTCAGTGCATCCCCCTGAAGGTTTAGAACACGAATGATTTCTAAATAAGGGAGGCACAATACACTTTGAATAATTACCCCTGCAGCCTGCGGCCTGCATAGGCAAAGATACCAAAGAAAGGCAGAGTTTTGAGAAAGAAAAGTCTGGTGAAAATGGTGACTTTAGTCTGGAGTGGCTCTTACTCAGCTATGGCTTCCTAGTCAATAACTATGGCACATTTCCTTGCACATAATTATGTGATTAGGTTACTGTAATTTAAAAAATAAATAACATTTTTTTATGTAAAAGGCCATCTAAAAACATACATCTAATACTCTTAAATATGGCTTAAACATGTACTGTGCAATTTTATAGGATTTATTTCAAAGGTTTATAGGAATATTTTTCCTTCTCTTTCTCTTGAAGTTAAATCAGAGTATTTTCTCCACTTGAATTGAGGAAAGTAAAACATTTTTTCCTCCCACTGTATTTCAGGAATCTTGCTACTCTTCCTGCCTATTACTAATATTAACCAGCACTTAAATAACGCTCAAAACAAGGAGAAGCAAAGAAATAAGTTTGCCAAAACTACTGAGCAAGACTAGGAGGAGAATTTAGCTTTTCTGACTCATTGTCATATTGTCATACTGTTTACACTAAATCCCACTGCTTCTGGATAGCATTTGTTGTATAAAGTTGAGAGCTGATAAAATAACTAACACCTCATACTACATTTAGAGAAAACTCATAAAACTTTCATCTACATTTTTTTTTTTGGGCCTTGGAAAGAAGCACAGACAGTAATCTGACTAACCCAGATCTGATTATGCCCAAGGAAGGAAATTTTTTTATCCAACTTTTTTTTGCAATGCACCTTAATTCAGCTCTAAACCTCTCTCAACATAACTGTGCCGTCTCATCCTTCAGCTGCCTTGTGGGTTTCAGCAGTTTGTAAACCATTCCAAGGTTGCTTTCAAATTCTTGGAACTCTGAGATATAAAACACAGGCCTCAGGTTTTGCAATTTGTTTTCTGTACAATAACAAGTGAAACAGTATTTGCTATGCCTGAAATTTCTGTCATTTCTGTATGACTTTAGTACTTAGGATATTTTTTTTTTCTTTTACAAAATAAACAAGTCCCCTAAAAGCATAGTGGGCAGCTGGCCAGAAATAGCCATAAATGCTTTCTCAGCAGCGTGAATCTTCTGAAATGAAAGACAGATGTAGTACAGTGCCTGGGAAAGGAAGGGAGAGTTGGCATGGTGGCTCCTGCAGAAACACACAAGGTGGATATAAATCAATGGAGTAATGCAATGTGTAGCTATAAATTTCCAAGGAGGCAGACTAAGACACAGAGATACAGGGCCAGCTGAGAAACTTTGATTCTGGGTGCCAGAGGCTGAGGTGGACACATCTAAGGTAGGCACATCTAAGATGGAAAGGACTAGGAGGTAAAACCTGTATTTGTGCTGTAAAAGTGTTTGCAGTGTTCTACACACAGACCCGGAAAAGTGTGTGAAAGAAACTGCAGACGGACAGTAGAAGCTAAGAAGAGAAAAACAGAGATTGTATTTATGTGATCAAGACTTACAGAATACAACAATTGAAGATGTCTTTTAAAGTATCACTATTGAATCACTGGTTTCAATTTTGCCAATGGGATGGCAAAACTTATTTGTTAAAGATTGAAAAGTTGTCAACTCTAGCCTTTGATTAATAGCACAGTCATCAGCTAAGCAGGGATGTCATGCTAGATTACAGCTTGTATAAATTATTTGTGAACAGAAGCAAGTAATATATTCTTACACCTGAGCTAGTCACTAATAGCATTTGTGAAATTTAGTTCCCCAGCTCATATCATCTCACCAATCACACATGAAGTGAAATTAGAAACAAAAAGTCAGGCTATCATCATCCAGGCATTTGTCTTTTGAAGACACACACAATAATGCTTGTATTGGGGTTTGCAGTACTTTAACGTTTAAAAGACTTATGTACAGACACTGAAAATATTCTGTACATAAAAGGAACATGCAGAAAAATCTAATTTATTGCCTCAGGACATCTTTATTTTTCTCCTATTTTTGTAGTACCCGTTGGCTTGTATGGAGAAGGTTTTTGGTTCACTGTTGCATTGAAAAGTTTCTGTGCCCAGTTTTGTCATTCTCATTTAAACTTGCAATATAGGAACAATAGCAAAATTCATATTAATACTTACTTAAAATCACATTCCCTCCTTCTTTTGGTCGTAAAACACTTCACTGAATATAAATTTTCTGGTCTGGATAATCTATGCTTTCTCATCTCAGTAGTTCAGTTTTTCAATGGAAAGGAATAACAGTTAATTTTTTGACATTAATGCTATATGACGAACATGAAATGAGTCAAAGAATGAGTGGAAGCTAATCAGGCTTACACCTCAGAATAATCCTGCCTGAGAAAAGGCTTCTTCATTAATTATACCTGGTCTTGCTACCATGAAGTTTTAATGAAAAGAAAAAGGTGAGTAAAACTATGAAGGTTTTTGATTAATTCTGAGTCTGTTATTTTCATCTGATCTATGCTTCTGGCCTTAATAGGGGCACCACTGGTGATCTGAAAGCACACATAAGGCTGTGCCCACATTGGCAAGTGGGTGGCTCAGCAGGAGCATAGCATTAGATCAAAGCAGTTGCTGCTGGAGGCCCAATATTAAATGCAATTTGCACGTTTTACTTTAGGTTACATTTGGCCTGGTCTGCAGAATTGCACGCCCTCACCACATTGCATGTGGTTTGGAAATGTCCCGAGCCCATGTCACCGGCTAAGGCCTGTTAGGGTTTGCAGTGCATTAAACCTGCACCTGAATCAGGGTTTCCTGCCCAATTTCATCTGAAAGAAATCGAGTTCTCTTGTGCCTGAATTGCTCTGCAAAATGGTCCAAAATGCTAATGCAGACACAGCCTGTGCCAGCCAATGATATGTATACTTTTTTCCTGTCTTTCTGCAAATATCATGTTGACTGGAAAATTTCGCAAGCTTCTAATTTAAATTTACAAAACCAAAGATATTTCAAATTATGTTATTTTCTGAATACAACTTGAGCTAGCAGTATTATGCATAGATATTCTATGCATAAATTGTAGACCAAAATCATATTGCCTCCATATCATAACTAAAGGGTGGATTCATTTAGTACAAAACACATAGTCAAGGGGTTGGTATTAACAATCAGTGCAATAGAGCTCCAAAAATTCACTTTAAATGCACATAGAGAAAGCTATTTATGGAGTGGCTGAGAGAATTTTGAATGCAGTGCGAGATTGTATATTGTCATTTTCGTAGAAGTTATTTGCTTCTTGATATCATAGCAATCCAAATATTTTCTTTATTGTGCTTACATTTTTTTTTCTTCAAATAATGGATATTCTCTTGCATCTCTATAAAGATTTAGCAGACTATTTTAAGTGGTGACCACTTTTATTTGTATGCCTAGATCTACAAAAATATTCCTAAATTCTCCCTCTCTTGAATCATCCATATCAAACTTTCAGTGTTGTGTATGTTTGTGCTTTTGAGAGTGTCTTTCTTCATTGAAGTCTGAGATACGTAATTTTACAAAGAGAGTGCAGATATATGATACGTAACAAAAGAGCTTTTTTTTAATATGATAAAGACTTAGATACACTGCAAGGAGCCACATAAGTTGTTATTTAAATAAACAGGGGTTACAAGTAGTTGGCATTTCACAGAATCAAGGCAATTCTTCTAGAAAGTGCTTCCCTTAATGGTTTGTAGAGTTCTGAGTTTCACACTATAAAGTCTACTTTCTGGACATAATTAAACCAAACACATGTAAGAATCTGCAGGTGTCCCTTATCTCTTAGTTAATCTCTTTCTTTACACCTTGAAGAATATAATGAAGCCTGTTTGTCATATTGGCGTGGAATTTCAAATTAAAGTTCTTATTAAAAAAAAAAGAAAATAAACACCAGAAAAAGCACTAATCTAGTGGCCAGATAAATGACCTCAGAAATAAAAACTGTTTACCAGACAAGAATATAGCTGACTTTTGTCAGGACATGCAATACATTCAAAACAATTAAGAAACAGCATCTCAGTTTAGGGTATAGAAAACCTCCACATTGCCTGTAAAATGTAGCCGTTGAACTGGGACACAGAACGCATGTGCACAGCAAGGACTATTTCCAATAGAGAAAACCTGTCCTTTCAAACCAACAGACACTTCTGCAGGCTTTCATTCTAAACTATAACTTTTTCCATGCACTCTCAACTGTAACCAATAAATCTAAACACATATTTACTCTGCATGCTCTACCACGCTGATTTTAGGAGAATACAGGAGTTCTAACAAGTGTATGAATAGGCAATAAACCAGAATCCTTTTGAAAACAAATCGCTTTTCCTTTTCTTAAAAATTACTACATGCTGTCAAGATAGATGAAGAAATAGGGGATCAATATAAGGTATTAATCTCTTCAGAATTACAATTATACATAGTCCTTTAGGCACATGCCTAGAGCTAGTGAATTATTGCATTTGAAGTCAAATGGCAGATTAAACTTGGAGCATGCAGAGGGAGGCACACAAAGAGAGGGTGAGAGATGAATCTATATAAGGGGGAGGGGAGTGACATTTTGATTTGACACATTAGAATCTTTATATTACTGTTCTGCCAGTAAAGAGCCTCTCTGGAGGTGTATGAAAGATTTTGCACTTAAAACTAAACTGGCAAAATAATCTTCTTTGCTGTGTAGATTAACGTTAAGAAATTTTCCTTTGCTTGTCTAGGGCAGTTCTGATTCTCTCTGCATACATTTAAAACTTCTTTTGATTTTTTCTATCTTCCCCATGTTTGGGTTCCTGAAATGTGCTAGTCACTCTAGGAGGGAGAAAAACAGGCACAGGTTTGTAGCTCATTTCTTCTGTGATTGAAGCACCTTCCACTCTTGTCACAACCTCCAGACAGAAGAAACAGGGAGGAAAAGAAGACTTCGGGTGTCAAGCAGGCATGTGAAAATGAAATAAATCGAAGTTCTAAAGGCACATATGAGAACAACCTATTAAAGGCTTGGTTTCTCAGGGCTGTATTTCTATCCATCCCCAGACTCACCTTCTTCTCCCAAGCTATACAACTACTTATCATTACCTTGTGGACATTTTAATTATATATCATGCCAAGTCTTGGGTCCTTCCCTGTCATAATTTGCACTTTCATTGTCCTGTGTTTAAACATCCCTGCTTTCACTGGGCACTGGTTCCTGCCTTACAATATTTCATAATTATCCTTTGGTAAGAATTCTATTGCTTCAGCAATCAAATTTAAAATTAATCTTCCTTCCACTCCCCACTCGCTGTTTCTCAGTTGTGGTTGCGTTGGCAATGGCAAGTGCTGAATGTCCTTCAGTTAGACAGTGAAAAAAGCAAAAAAACTAACCGCTCCCTTAACTCTCTGAACTCTTTTGACTTTGCCCCTCACTCTTCTACAATTTGAACATACGGATCTGAGGAACCAGAAGAGAAGCTGAAAAAAATTTAGATTGCGGAAGGCATTTTTTAGATCAAGAAGCAACAGCTTTTTTGCAGAGCTAGTTACCACTGTGAAGAACATAAAACCCAACCACTGGCAGATTTACTAGCTTAATGACAAGCGAAAGCCAGCACAAGGTTAAATCCCTTTCATCCCTTTGCTTCCTTTTCCTTAGAATTAGTCATTATAATTCTGTATGAGCATTAATTTCTTACTTTCATAAAATGCAAGTCAGTCTCTTGAAATTCTCAGCCTTGATGACTCGCAGCAGCAATGAGTTCCATAGTCTACTGAAAATACTCTGAGCAGATATTTCCACTTATCCATTTATAATATGCCATCTCTCATTTTTCATGCATTTGCATTCTTCCTCCCTGAAGCAGTAGGAAAATTATTTAATATTGTTTGAAGTATAGGAAGAATCTAATTTTTTTTTCCCCAGGTGAATATTTTCTGTGCTTCAAATGTATTGAACCCAATGGTGGCTTCCATGAGCTCAGTGTCTGGTTTCCCTGAAGTTCCTTGCAGTCCACTCTGCACTTCCATGACCTAAATAACTTCTGCAACCTGCTTAATTTGCTACTCTAAAGCATGACTATGCCAGAAAATCTTGGTCTCAGGGTGTGATTTTGAGGGACTCTGTGTTTTCCCCCAGCAAAAACAGTTTAATTCTAGTCTTTCTCTTCTGTCTCGTAGACAGTTTTGATCCACAGTAATACTTTAGTTCACAAATATTTACTTTCCTTACTAATTTCCCATGCAGGACCTTGTCAGAGGACAGAATAAACTTCCTGCTATCTATTGCTTTGGAGACACTCACAGAATTTTAGCATATCAGTGAGACCCTTCAGAAAACTCAGCAGGCTAGGCTTTATCACATCCTGGTCTTTCAGGTGTTTATTGTTTTACTTTCCTGATAGAGATGCAATGTTTATTCATCTGTAACTTTTTGGATCACTTATGAAGCCTTTTTAATTAGAGATATAAAATTTGCCACCCTCTAAGTTACTGATATAGTAGGCATTTTTAATTAAAAACTGTGCAGTTTTTTAGCTGCTCTGCCCAGTAAAGATTTTGAATTCTGTGATGTCTATCCTTTAGGCCTGTTGACTTGAAGCTTTTCAATCATCAGTTTCTTTCAGCATCTTTCCTTATGGTGGCTCAATCCTCACGGCTCATCATCCTCACTGACAGGCAAAGCAAGCTGTAAGAGCCACCCATTCTCTGCAGCAGAGACTGGAGCAAAGAAACATCTCTTGGAGACATCTGCATCTTCTTTCTTTGCTCTTTCTATCTGCAAGGACCCGTGCTCAACCAAGCAGCAGCTGTGAATTTGAAGTTTCATACACGTCCACACACTGAAATCAGACCTAGCACATCCACTCACCTTGGGTCTTTTCTCTAGTGATGCCCACACAAAGTGTAGGTTGGTGAGCACATTCCCCTCTTAACCTCTTGAGTCTGAAAGTTTATAACCTCCAAGTAAGGGTTTCTCTCATGGTTTTCCTTGTTCCTCCCAGCTGAAATACAAAATTAACAGTGATGCATGAATTTCCACAATCTCTGATGCATTCTTTGAGGAAAATCTATACATATTTAGCTATACCCTGATTGCTCTCATATGTTCTATTATAAACATAATAGAAAAATACAACATGAATATAAATTTTGTTTTAAATATATTTCAGAGAAAGAGAAAACAGATTGGTAATGCTATGCAATACAAAAAATGTTACTCTTTATTGAATTAAAATTCTGCCACCCATAAAATAATACTTCTTTTTTCATCTGAGAAAGGTAGAATTTTCTAGTTACCTCAATGTAACTTAATAACTGGCCCAAGGGGAAATGAGCTCTCAAAAGATTAAAAAAAAAAAAAAAAATCCCACTCCAGAGTTTTAAATTTCAGATCTCAAATACAGAGTCCGATGGCTAATTTCATGGATAAGAATTCCCATTAAACTTCCCCCAGAAGTCACACAGAATTGGCCTACTCTTAATGTTTACAGGAAAGTAAAAGGCCTATTAGTACATTGTCTAATAATGTGCAGCAGAAACTCTTGATGGAATGTCACCATTCTGTGGTGCCAATGTCTGTGCCTAAAATGGAGCTTACTTTTGAAGATATGATTTAAAATATCCTTTACCGATTAAAGTACCAGAGTGCCAAAGTGATGACAAGATTTTTCCTGTCTTCTTCTTAAAATTATGAGAGTCTTTTTTAATTTTTTCCCCATTCTCTAGAAGATCATGGGAAGTAAATTTTCAAAGTAGTGACATTAATGGGACTCATGCAGTTAAATCCCTATGCATCACTTTGAAAATTTACTTGCAAGTGTACTAATGAAAATTTAGGTCCTTGAATATTTATGGTCCTCTATGGGATATCATAAATGTAGCTGTTATTTAAATAAATAGGTGGAAAATCTGCCATGTATGCATAGTTTACTGGCATTCATATAATTGCAATCAAACGGCATTGTCCAAAAGCATCAGATTAATTTCCATTGTTCCATTTACTGTTTGACCCTATCCCCCCTGATAATTGCATATTTTCGTCTGGATTCCATTTCCAGAGTTTAATCTCCCACTTAGAAGGACAGTGAGATAGAAACCAAGAGCACAGGGAAGGAAAGCATTTTAATTGGAAAAAGTGTATTTGACATGCTGAAAGCTGTTGGTTTCCTGGGAGCTGCACAGATGATGTCTTCTTTGGGTGGCCTTGGAAATTTCCATCAGCTCCTTGCTAGCAAGGGACTTCCTGGATGGCTGCTGGAGGTGGGAAGGGAGGGACAGGGATGAGTGGTGGCAGATTGTAGTGGAAGATTGATTTAATCCTAAAATTTGGCACAGACAGCTACAAAGCTGTGATTACTTCTGGGCCTATTCAATGTCCATATCTCTAGATGGGCCCTAATAAATAATCAGAAACAGCTTCTGCAGCAGGACTACTACAGTATCTTCCTGGTGCTGGGTATTAATCACACATAATGAGAAGAAAAAATTCAGACACACTCTGACATGATTTATTCACATGATTTAGCCCCTTATACACACCACATCTTTGCAAGCCTGAGTCTCTTGCCTTGTGGTACTTGTCTGCTGGGACAGGAGCCCTGCCCCATCATGTGTGAGAGAGGATGATGCCCAAAGGGCTGTATTCTGGGGATAATATCCAGAACCAAAGCACTCCTTCACAGGAAATTGTGAGTCTGTGCCTCGGGTGCCTGCTCTATCTTCTGTTCAATTCTCCAAGCACAATGAGAGGATTGTCTTTTTTGCTAAACCATCTCCTGCTGCCCTAGAAATCACAAGTCAGAGTATTTCTACATCGATGTCATCATGTAGGCAGCTACAAGTTGCCATGTCTTCTTGTTGACCTAATTAGTTATTTATTGCTTTTGTGTCCGCAAGACTTCTAGAACAATATAGTCCTTGGAGAATGAAATGTTTTTATAAAATGTTACCAGCTGAATAGTGGCACCAAAATAGAGCAATGACAGAGCATTTGTTCATCCAAGGATTCAGCGGAGGAGGAACCATGAGCAGAGCAATCTATGGCAGCCTGACAGCTTGAATTGTCACACCAGCAGAGCTTAAGTCTTCATCATCTTTATCCTTTGAGAACATAATTAGATCTACCCATTAAAGTGATATCGAATAAAATCAAAGTTTTCATACTAATTATATAAAAGAATGAAGAAATAGCATATGACTAAGCAACATTGATTTCTGTCTTGTTACTCAATTACTTATCCACCCAGGAAACTGTCATTTTAACAATGCTTAAATGCATTTCTACTGATATAGAAAGGACCTTATAGGGAGAAGAGTATGGTTAATAAAGAGGGAAGGACAGGAGTAAGAAACAGAATCTGGGGACCACAGTTGGTAAGTTCTCTCTTAAAATATTAAGCTAACAGCTACCTTTTTTTTTTATTACCAGGTGTTGTATCTTTTCTAAAAACATCCCCAAATCAAAACCACAATCCTTGATCTGTTCATCGGTGTTATTTCAATTTATACAATTCCATTGTAGACTAGTTCTTGTTTTTTTAAAGATTAGATTTTTCTCCCTCTTAAGATATGCATGAGTGTTTGCATATTTGATTTCTCCAAATTTTGGGGGTTTTCTTTTGTAAGAAAATTAATTCAGATATCTTAATTCAGACATATTTTGCTGCTTGAAGATTTTTTAGGAAATTTTTACTTCAAAAATATAATAGTTCTTGTAAGAATTTCCTTTTATTCTTTTAAAAGAAAATAAATTAATCTGACTTCATGCTTAGCTTTAAAGATCCATCTTGTATTTATTATGTGTTAGCTAAAATGGAGCAAGTGTTTTGTGTATGTGTGCATGTGAAGAAAAAAAAATAAACAGAAAGGAAAAGCTCTAGGATATGTTGCAGTTCCTCTTTCCTTGTCACGAAGCAAAAATGGCAAAAATAGGAGCATTGTTGCTATGCATCCCATGGTCCTTGCTCATGTCCCCATGGTAACTAGCAGAAGTCATTTGCATTCCGCAGAAGCATCAGGGAGATGCATGTGTGCAGCAGTTCAGAGGTGTGCATGGTCCAAAGGACGTGGTAAATATGGCTAGCCTTGCAAAAACCCTAAAAGGCCATCTTTAGGAAGATAACAGAAGTCCTATTTATATGTAAACCTTGCCAAAACAAGTTTTTTATTTTAAGGATAGTTTGAACCTTCAGTGAGGGCGAAAGCTCTGAAAGTTCGTGGTGGTCTAACACACAGTTCATGATGCAGGCCCTCCAATGTTATCAGAAGGTAAAACTCTTCCGAAAGTGGAGATGCAGATTTGTTTCAACTTTACATTTGGTCCCCATTTCACTGTATTAAAGAGTTTAATTAATGTTTTCTTTCACTATTACATGCCTGTTCTCCTCCTCCCAGGAATGTTCTTCTCTCTGTGTTACGGATTTTCAAGATTTATAAATATTTTTATCTATAAGATGTATAATTATATTTTATTATAAATATGATATGTACTTTAAATATGTAAGTAATAATTATTATATATTTATAGAAGTATAATTATATGTCAGTATATACTATAAATGTTATATACTCATGAATATATTTCTTTAGAAAATGCTTGTTTTCATAGGAAATGTCACTGATAACTTTTATCTATATGTGTGTTGGGTTTGCATTACAAAGTTTTCATAGCAGGGATGCTGCTGAAGTGGATTCTCTAAGAAGTTGCCAGAAGCTTCCCCTGTGTCCAACAAAGTCAGTGCCAGCCAGCTCCAAGACAGAGCTGATGCTGGCCAAGGCCATCAGCGATGGTGGGAGCAACTCTGGGGTAATGAATTTAAAAAGAGTGAAAAAATACCAGCTGAGCTGAAGCTGGAGAGAGGAGAATATGTGAGGGCAACAGCCCTGAAGAGCCCCAGGTCAGTGCAGGAGCAGGAGCAGGAGGTGCTCTGGGCCCCAGAGCTGAGACTCCCCTGCAGCCCATGGTGCAGATCACGGTGAGGCAGCTGTGTCCCTGCTGCCCATAGGGGAGCAGAGATCCACCAGGAGCAGGTGGGAGCCTGAAGGATGCTGTGACCCCGTGGGAAGACCACAGTGGAGCAAGTTTGCTGGCAGGACTCGTGACCCTGCAGGGGACCCACTCTGGAGCAGTTTATTCTTGAAGGACTGCACCCTATGGAGGGACCCACGCTGGAGCAGTTTGTGAGGGACTGCAGCCCATGGGAAGGACTCATGTTGGAGAGGTTGGTGGAGGACTCTCTCCTGTCGGGAGAACCCCTGCTGGAGCAGAGGAAGAGAGTGAGGAGTCCTCCCTCTGAGGTGTAAGGAGCAGCAGAGACCACGCATGATGAACTGACCGCAACCCCCATCTCCCATTTGCTTGCGCTGCTGAGGGGGAAGAGGTAGAGCATTCAAGAGTAAAGTTGAGTCCAGGGAGACAATAACTATGCAGGGAAGACATTTTTAAGATTTCATTTTATTCTCATCAGCCTGCTTTGATTTGATTGGTAATAAATTAAATTAATTTCCCTGAGTCGAGCCTATTTTGCCTGTGATGGTAACTGGTGAGTGATCACTCCTTGTCCTTGTGTCAACCCACAAATCTTTCAGCATATTTTCTCTCCCCTGTCCAGCTGTGGAGAGGAGTGACAGAGAAGCTTTGGTCAACGCACCACAATATGAAATGACATCTCCTAAATAGTCCTACTTAGAAAAAAAGTCAGATAAAATGCAAGGAAAATGAAACAAAGAAAGTAACAAAAAAGTACTAAGAAGAAAATAGCAATTCTACACATCGAGGAATTCTGACCTACATTCCACGTGCTTTGTATGCAGTAGCTTAGATGAGAAGTGAGAAAAGGCTGAATGTTTTATATTTCTTCTATTTTTTCTCGATCTACTTTCTTCTCTCTTGACTATTCTCAATGCTGAAATTCGAATTTCTTTTCTCTTTGAGGTCTTGAGGTCTAAATTCCTATTAGCCTTTAATGATGTTTCTCTCAGAAAATCCCACAAGAGTCTCTCTCTCCTAGTTTTTGAAAGGTGGATTTTTGAATCTAGCATACTGCAGAGTACTTCACTCAATTGCCAACTATCTGTTAACATTGAATTATTGTTTTTAAGTGTGTGTATATATATATATATATATATGTATATCAATATATATGCCTCTTTCTATTTTGTGTACTTGTAGGCACAACCTCACACACAGGGCTGGGATTTACTCTGTTTCTGCCCTGGAATGACACTGTGAGGGTACAAGGCAGTTGTGAGGGTTTCTCTAGAGTGAGGAAGTGGCCTTTTGCCTCCAGCAAATGGCCACAAGAATGGTGACTACCTAGTGATTCATCACAGGTAATCGTGAGGATTATCATTATAGAAAACCTTCTCCATGAAAGAAACTCAGATGAGATGGGACAAAGCTGATGCTGCAATGCTTTCACAAAAGGAACTAACCCACATTCTCACAGCCCACAAATACCTGTAAATTTGCCTAATAAAGCCTGAGGCCACATGCATCTAAGTCAAAAGATATCATTATATGACAAATACAGCAAACACAGCAGTTCTTTTCAATATAGTAATATTTGAACATCAGAAATATTCATATAATAGGGATTAAGAAAGAGAGAAATAATTTTTGTAGTCTTTCTCAGGATTAGCCATGCCTTAGCACACTGAGATACCTAAGTTCTTCAAAGCGAGCTTATCATTCAGGCCCACTTCCCTGGCTTTAAGTTTGCTAGAAAAACGAAGTTCACTGATCTACACATAGAAACTTTGCAGAACTGGGCTGTGTACTGAGCTGCTTGCTTGCAGAGTTTGAGACTTTGATTTTCAGGAATTGTCTATGCAGTTTCACACCTGAGTTCACACTCTATGCGATCAAATCAACTTAGGCTGATATATTTGGTCTTTACCTGCATGAAGTTTTCTCTGTGACCTAGAGTGAAGCACATTGCTCTGTAGAGTCGTGCGGAATATTTGCACGTCAATAACATCCCAAAAACAATGCATCTGATTTATCACCCTGCATTTCTGATTTTGCATGTGCTGGTGTGAAGAAAGAAAATAATGTGCTTTTTTGATGGATCAAACCCTCCCACAGCATTGCGAGTATAGTTTTAAATATTGTATAATACTCTCAATAAAAACATTTATGTCTGCCACCTGTGGTTTATTGACAGTTCAGGCATTCTTGATATGTACTTGAGGTAAGCTAAAAACCACTGTAAGGTGAAAGAAATGGTCATGGGCTAGAAAACAAGGGTTCCAGTGCCGTACATGTCTTGGAGTGTGTCCTTGGACAAGAAAACACGTAGATAATGCAGAGGTACTGTGAGATTTCATTACCTAATGTTTACACAGCACTTTGAACCAATGAAGCATTACAGTGCAAAGCATTACTTTCAGCCATGGCACTTCAAGGATGTACAAAGGATCAAATATCCTTTTCACTTACACATTGAAGAGGACATTTGATTTTGTTTTGAAGTTCTAACATCCTTTTGGCTTTTTATGTCACTTCAAGGTTACTTCTTACCTCTTATTGACTACTTACTTTAAATTCCTTTTTCTGCGTCCTCGCCTTTGTTATAAAAATTGATTCAAGGTTTGCACGCAGCTGCTTAACTAGATGCTTGGAGGAAGGAATAATACATCCTTAAAAGGAATATTCCTTATTTCAAGAATACTTTACACTGCAAGTATATCCTTGTCCAGTGCACAGTTTGTATTTTTAGAGTGGCATAGGCTTGGTTAGCATTATCTTGAGCCTACTATGGCATACAAGGATTTGTATCTTAGGTAACTTACAGTGATATGTAGGCAGTTTTACATCATTTAGTGTTTGTAATGAATAAATCAATGTTTGCTTTAAAAAGGAACCTGCAAATGTGACTTGTATGCCACTAGTTTTCAAAGTCTGTGTTTTAATAATTTGATTTTTTTTTTCTTTTTGAAAGCAATTTGCAAAATTTATGAGAGGCAAAGGGTTTTTTATTTCCCAAATGATCCTCTGCTTTCATCAAAGAGTGTGTTCTAGCAAGTAATTTCTGCAAGATGAAAGGATAAAGTTTCACCAAATTGTACAGAAGTAGCGTAGTGAAATTTACTTGCTGCAATAATGAAATTTGACTTTGTTGTTTTTATTTATTTCTATTTACACAAGTTTTGTTATAGAGAGGCTAAAAAACTTAAACATTGTGGGACAGTTTTGTTTCCTGATAGTTCAGGGATGTTTGTAGGCAATTTTCAGGGGTCCAAATCATACTTAAAACAAATTCCATAAGGTTAGTGAGATCACAAGCTTTTTTCCGAATTGGCTGTGAACAATTTGACACAGTTATGAACAGTTTAAGCAGATTTTCAAATATTCAGCTTAATTATTCATTCCATCTTAGTTCCAAGCCTGAATTTTCAACAATAATTTCTCTATTTTCTGTCTTATTTCCCTCCTCCCTATTTCTCTGTATCTTTTCATGAAGAAAAATTACTTGCTACTACTACTATGCTACTGGTGTCCTGGCATTGCTTTATATTACCACAGTAAGAGGACAGATGACACAACTCAACTCAGTGCCAAAAGGAAGGAGATACAGATTTCCACAGCTGAAAAGACAGGGGAATCACTGGATCTCTGGAAGTGCAATGGTCTGGAACACAATACGGGGACGGAAGATGCCAGGACAAATCTTCTGTATGTACAGGGTGCTGAAGGGCTGAAATGAAACAACAGTCAAAATTAGATATCCAAGAAACACAAAACCAGCAAAAGTACAAAAAGAAATGTTCTTTTATACCTTTCTAAGCAAGGACTTGTGAGCATAAGGAACTCCAGCAGACACACCACTGAATACAGCTCGGACAGATGAGAGGCAACTCAGCTGAAGTGTACCCCAGTGACTCTCTTTTTCCTGGAGTGCTGGCAGCAGGCACATTTTAACCACACCAGGTTCAGTTATACAAAACATTCTTTGGGGAAAACAGCTGCTATAAGAAAGCCAGCCCGGTATTAAAGAAGTTTGTTCTGTAAAAAAAAAAGAAAACCCACTTATGGTAACCAGATAAAGTTTGGACCATTACGTAGAACCAATTGTACTTGTATTTGTCCTGCCCCAATGATGCATTTGAGAACAGCATTTAAGAATGAAATCTCTGTCACTATTTGCAAAATGCATCCTTTTAGCTTCTAGGAAACATTACTTCTGTTTGCTGTGGCACATTAATTACGTCAGTAGAAAGCAGTGCCATGACTTTGGGAGTTACACAGCAGAACAGCCATGCCTGCTGAGGGCAGGAGTAAGTGCTAAAGACGTATTTTAAAAGTGTCCGCTAAGATTGGTGTTGGACATTACTGGAACATTTTCTCCACTGTCTGCGTTGTTTTGATAGTTCCTGAAACAACAGCTGGTTCTACATCCTTAAATGTTATTTTTATTTTGGTAAGTATATTCTGCTCCAATACTTCTTACTGCAGAACAAGGAGTTCACACTTGTCCCTCATGCTGTGCGTGGCAGATTTGATTTGGCAGCGTAATAAGTACAGACCATTCGTGCTCCCATTTCATAGGAGGTATGACTATGATACTACATACACTTAAATATTCACAATAACCTCATGGAAGATTTGCTTTGGAGACACAAAACGAAGCAGAAGAGAGAAAAAAGGAACTCTCCCATTCATCTCACCAAGTTTCTGTGTGGTATGCTGAGAAGGATCGCTGGGCTTTAAAACTGCTTGAAAATCCATTTCAGAAAACAAAAATGTGAGACATGGCAGTCTCAGATTTTTGGAAAAGATGCTAAATATGAGCTTTGGAAATATTTTTCTTTATAATGTTTGGCTGGGCCTCAGCTTGGCTGGATGGGAAAACAGCGAAGTCCTTTCCCAAATAAAACAGCAGGAATTAATCTTTTGTCTGCTCAAAGATGTAGGTCTTCATGAACAGCATGTAAGTCTTATGAGTTAATAGATCTAAAGGTAAAGAAAAAGAAAAAAAGAAAAAAAAAAGAAAAATAAAACCAAACCTTTCAGTACCACCTGAAATTTCATGATTTTTCAAGCCTTGTACAGGAGATTAAGCCATGTACAGGTGTATAGGAGTTTTCCCTTGCATAATCAGAGGCTTCTGGTCTCAGCTGCTGAACAGCTTTATCAACACTTTGTTTGACGCTTTATTTCCATATCTAAAAATTTAATTGCAGATATTAGTCCCATGCAGTTTGGTTATCAAGACAAGTAAGAGATTTCTTGAAGGTTCTATTTAACTGAGTTCTGTCTGTAAAAGATGTCTCACAGAGCCAGGATGTATTCCTGCACTGCTCCACACCTTCTCTTCTATTCATCTTGTCTTTTTCCTTTTCTCCTTGGTTTGGGTACAGCTTTGTCTGTGGATTATAGGACAGAAAACATACTGAGCAGTGGTTTACATCTGTGGCATTGCCTGTTTTCATTAGATATTAAGAGCTGTATTCTTCTAAATTATGGAGTTTTTCAAAGGAAGTGATTGTTTTTCTTCTGCAGAAAAATGTTGCTAATTCAACACTTGCTAAGTCAGCTTACGAATGTCCCACCAATTAAAATGCCTAAGTGTAGAATCCAGTGACTGGCAATCTGTAAAATTTCCATCCATTCTTAACAATGTTAAATTTAATTTCTTTAGGCATCTTTAATTAATTTATTATTGTCGAAACCTTGGAAGAAAGTGTGGGGTTAGATTTAGGCTACCACTGCGAAATTCACTCTTCTGTATCCTAATTTTCCATTGGTAAATTAACTATATTTAGTGTTTTAGTGATCCTTGCATGCTTTTCTTTTTTTCAAAAAAGACAATAAACATATTTTTAATGAAAACTTTTGCATGCTTGATGGCAGTTACTTACTACAATACCTTTCATTGCCATTATCCACATGACTGACTGCTTTTGTACAGGAACAAATAAAATTTATCAACTTATGCTAGGAAATTATCAAGGTCAGACACAATGAAAAGGGAAAGGCCTTCTAAAAGAAGGAATTTTCATTTGAAGAAATTAGTATATCTTGGAAATGTATTCTAAACGTAATAGGCAGGCAAGAAGTAATTTCTAAAAAATGTTAAAATAAATTAAAATATGATGTAGCTATTAGTGAGGCAAAGTTATAATAGCAAAATACATTAAATATATAACCATATTTTCAAATATTTCTGTGAATTAAGTAACGTATTAAAATTTTGTTGATTATTTATTAGATTGCAATATGTTTGACCATAGGTTTTCTTCCCTTAGAAAATAAAACAAAATGTTTGAATCTATAAGAAGTTTATAATGGCAAATTTAAAATTACAAAAAAATAGATTTGCTTTTCTCCTTGGTTACCTTTCAAAACCTTTAAAATTATTCCATGCATCCCCAGTGTTCTCTGTCAGCAGGCTAAAAACCAAGAGGTAATCTTTCTAAACTCAATTTTAGTCTGATGTTTAGCCACCAGAGGCTCCTACTAGGACTGCATGACTTACCTCTTTGACAAATATATCATGCACAAAAAAAAAAAGAAAGAGAAGAAAGGAAGGAAGGAAGGAAGGAAGGAAGGAAGGAAGGAAGGANAAGAAAGAAAGAAAGAAAGAAAGAAAGAAAGAAAGAAAGAAAGAAAGAAAGAAAGAAAGAAAGAAAGAAAGAAAGAAAGAAAGAAAGAAAGAAAGAAAGAGAAAGAAAGAAAGATCTTTTGGGCAAACAAAAAATTCTAATAGCAGAGAATGAACACACTGAATTTAAGGAACTAATGAATTGTTTGTCCTGTGTATTCAGCAAATCCTCATGGATAGTCTGCTGTCCAGAAAAAGGGAGATCTATAATGCCTATTTTTAACAATGAAAAGTTAAGCCACAGTGCTTTTGATAACTCTCTTACAGCAAATTTAATTTTATCTGTTCTGAGATATTTCAGTATTCCTGCTGAGAATTCAGAATTCAGTGGGCTAATTCCGCCTTTTAAATTGGCAGTAGGTATGATTTTATCCAAAGTAAAAATTGATTTAATATTTCTTAAGTTTTGGGCAGCAAATCAAGTTTTGCGAGTCTCTTGAAACAAATCCCAGGGGCATCTTACTTTTGGCTTCACATATATTAGACTAGGAAATATGACATCTATGGTTTATTTCTTTTAGAAAAGTGAATTAATTTAATTAAATTTCTGCTTTTGACACAGAAGATGTGGCTGTAGGCAGTTCAGGTGATGTTCAACCCTATTTATTTTTCTATGCAACTGCTTGACTTCGATGAAGATGTAATATAGTGAAGAATTGAGAGGGGTTTTTTTCTTCCAACTACATTTTAAATTAGTATTTGCTTAATATATGGCAATTTTATTATGTGGAGAATACATGGTACAAATTGACACAAGGAAGTTTTCTGAGTTGTGATGAAATGTGAAAACTGTGTGTTCTGTCTCCTGGGTTATTCTCCAAGCTGCTAACCAGAAACAGAATAGCAATGTACAGAAATAGCTATGTAGTACATAGCTACACTATGTTCTGAAGCCTAAAATGAAAATTAATTCTATGTTCCTATGCACAACAGTTTCCTTATGATGATTAATGCAGCTGTATCACTTATGGGGATTTCTCCAAAGTGTTCATCTTGTTAACAATTCTTATCCATGTTAATCTGCAGATATCTACCAAACAGCAGAGAGCACCTGGGAACCCCTGCTTAAATCTTCTTCCTGGTTAATGTCTGCACTGTTTCAGAGACTGTTTTAATGCACTGGAATTTTAGATTGCTTCAGTCTGTCTTTTGCTCTAAGGAGATGGCAAACACTCTTCTGTAGAACACGGACAAATACCTGGTCTGTTGATGTTCGGTACACATTTGTTAATGTTCAAACAAGGTCCTGCTTGTTACTGTACAGTGCAAGACGCAGGACAAGGCAATGGGGGACAGTTTCTGTCATCTGAAGCAATGAGGAAGTTGCTCACATGGCGGTGTCGTGGGGCTTGTGGGCTGAACCCCTCTGAGATCATCCCTTCACAGGACCGCCCCAGCTGAGCTCCCAAAACTGGAGGTGGCCTCTCGCCTTCCAACAGCTGGTACTGGAAAACAGTGCCTGTACTCAGAAAATTAAACTTATCCCCAAGGGGGGTCACTTCTAGATACAATAATACCATTTTATCCTCCGCTTACAATCCTGTTTTAAAGCTTTTTCCTCTATAATAAGCATATGGTATACCCTCCCCAGGAAGCAGGTACCATCCACGAGTAAACAAGAGCTGTGAATGCTGAATGTTGCCAGACAATAAATTATACATCTGGCATCACTGAAAGAATGATACAGGACAGCTAGACCTGAAGCAGCAAATCCCCACACAGGTTTAGCCACACTTTCCAGGTGTAACTTTGTGTACTATATGCAGAGGGACTGATCCAGCAGCTCTGCCAGACAGAACAAAATTAATCCAGACAGAGATGATCTGCTTCAGCTAGGAAAGACATCGTGACTGGGAAAGAAGAAACCCTTCAGAAACACTGGGAAGGAAGGCTGCACATTAATGTAGCTACAAATCAATGTAAAGCTGTGGAATCTCTCAGAACTAATTTGAAGACAGAGAGGAGTCTAGGAAGAAAAATAAAATTACATCGTTTCTTAGTGTTATTAAAAAAAAAAAAGCTATCTCTGCCCTCAGTAGAGGGGAAGGCAACTCTTCCTTTATTCACCTGGATTTCATATCAATTATACTTGACCTTAATAATAACATATTGATAGTAGTGTTGGTATATGTTCATTTGGTTTCAAATATCTCATACCAAATTGCCATGATATATTATTTGAACTTCGAGCTTCTAATTTTCATATTCATGGGTATGCAACATATAATGAAAAACAAATATGACATTACAGATTACTGGGAAAGATTTGCAAAGGAATTTTTCAGCATAAATTCTACACGTGTGATCCTGAGTTCTGAGGAAAACAAAGCAGTTGACATTCAGGATTTTGTAATTGCCTTTCATGGCTTAATTTTTGTCTATCTTTTGGTTCTGACGTGTGCAGCAATTGACACTGATTCTAAAAGGAACACGGCTACTTATTAAAATCTGAGGAAATTTTCCAAACAGAGTGCAGATAACAACGTCTACGTTACCGTGGCCTTCTCTCCTTTCTAGGTGTGTATTTCCGTGTTGCTGCTAGGAACCACCATATTTTACTTTTAGAATCACTCTCCCAGGAACAATTTTTTATCTGTCTGTTCTGGCCTGTTCATGAGCAAGAAAAAAAGATGCAGACTTATAAACCGAACATGAAATCAGCAATGAAAGAACTGAACGCCATAAAAAGAATTCATTGAATTCTATTGTGTGGATTCCTTATTTCCCAATATGACAATTTTTTAATAGTAGTAGGATTCACAATAGCTGCTTCCCAGTTACTTCTGTGGGAGTGCAAGTTTATCTTTCTCACATCTGCTATGTTGCTGGGACTTTTCCCTAAGAGTTAAGAATGCCACAGACTTTTTTATTAGATGAAAGTTGCTGCATAAATAAAAGCTTGCATGACTTGGTTTAAAAGAACTGTTTTCATTTATACTGCATTTTATTCACAATTTACTCTATCTATTCTGTCTTTCCAATGGAATAATTTCTTACTAAAAGGAGGGGGAAAAAAAGTGAATTGAATTTCATTATTGTACCAAAGAAGCATTTCATGAATATATTCAATCTGTGCTAATGGATTTTAACACATTTTTACTACCCTACAATGAACTGCTCATAAAGTTTTTAATTACCAAAGCAGTATCCAAAAGTATACTGCAGAGAGGTGCAGTGCTGTAAAATAGATTATTCCTTTATACATTTAATCTTCTCTCACTAATGCATCTACAGGTGACTGTGTTTAAATAATATAATAGCTAATTCTATAAATATATATAATTCAGCTAAATTGCTGTTCCCAAAACAAGTTAGCCTCATTATTCTTCAGTTAAAGAAATTAAAGAATAGCATGTAGCTCATATATCCCTGATATTCATCACCCAGTGCTGTGGGGTACGAAGTATAGCCAGAGCTGTGCACTGTGTAACTGTTTAAGACCAAATAACATCCAGTCAAAAGATGAATTCCTTCCTCCTTCCCTTGGTGGTGCACTATTTGCCCCACAGTGGGCTGGTATTGTACTGTGTGACACAGGACATTCACTGAGGTTTATGAGTCATGTGGAATTTGCTGAAAAATATTTTTTGTTTCTATCATGCAGGCTTCAAGCTGTGCCACTTCCAAAGTGACCAGTAATATTCTGCTCCTGTTTATCCTGTGATACCCAAGTTAAATTGTTCACCAGATGATGAGAGGAATACAGGTCTTATTTCTCTGGGTCATCCAAATGGAATTAAAACAAAATCCTCTAATATCTATGATACAGTTCTTTGATGGGTGTTGGTCAACCAACAGCTGAACATGAGCTGTCGGCACCCAGGTGGCCAAGGCCAGTGGCATCCTGGCTTTGTCAGCAACAGTGTGGCCAGCAGGACCAGGGCAGTGATCCTCACCCTGGCACTGGTGAGGCCACACCTCACATCCTGTGTTCAGTTTTGGGCCTCACTACAAGAAAGGCATTGAGGGGCTGGAGCGAGTCCAGAGACAGGAACAGAGCTGGGGAAGGGTCTGGAGAACAAGTGGGATGAGGAGCAGCTGAGGGAGCCAGGGGTGTTCAGCCTGGAGAAAAAGAGGCTCAGAGGGTCTCAGGGCTCTCTACCACCACTTGAAAAGAGGCTGTGGCAAGGTGAGGTTCAGTCTCCTCTCCCAGGTAACAAGTGACAAGAAAAGAGGATATAGCCTCAAGCTGTGCCAGGGGAGGGTTAGATTGGATAATAGGAAAAATTTCTTCACTGAAAAGGTTGTCAAGCATTGGAACAGACTGCCCAGGGAAATGGTGGAATCACCGTGCTGGAGGTATTTAAGAGACCCATAGATGTGGCACATAGGGACACGCTTAATGTTTGGACTCGAGGATCTTTCCAACCTGAATGATTCCATGGTATACTCACAAGCTGGCTCCTGCCCTGACCCAGGCAGCCCTCCCATACGTCCTGCTGGTACTTTAAAAGCATCATGGAGGCTGAGGCTCTGATCAGACAGAAAAGTTCTGTGTGCACCTTCCCTAGTCATCATTCAGGGAGGCCACACATCCCTACTGCTCCTTGTACGGAACCGTATTTCTGTCACGAAAATACACTTGAATGGTTCCCTGCCTGTGGCCAGGCTGCTTGCTAGTGTGAGGTCTGGTCAGAAGAAGAATTGTGCCTTCCAGGTAAGCTGAGCAGAAGGTGCTCACAGTTTGCTTGAGGCATAGAGTGCACGTGAGATATAAGAACTGTTCTCTGTATTACAGTGTGTTACAGTTCGTCCACTTTTTTCTCTTTTAAACCTAATTACTCATGTTTGATAAAGCTTTAAAAAAAATATTATGTATAAATTGAAACACATTAAGATGCCTAGAGTTATTCCTTTCAGTAAAACCTTCACAAGAGGGTAGAAAGATTATATTAGATGATGGTCTCAAAGATAACCCAGACAGAATCAAGCTAATGTTATTTTAGCTCTTTAATTAGCTAATGCGTCCTTCACACCTTTGATATTTTCTTGTTTGGTCTGGAATAATATTTAATAATCTGAGAATGAAAACCAGAGATGCAGCTTCTGGGGAAATGTGGATGGAATATCATATGTGTTTGGACTTACAATGCGGAGCTCCCCGCTTCCATGTAAATCCCAGGAAATCTCTTCCACAGCCAGGAATAGAGCAGATGCTGAAGAATGACAGAGACTCCTAGAAAAAACAAGAGCATCTTGAGAGAAAAGACAGATGAGCTTCTTGCTCGCTTGGGGGGAGAACAGAATTGTTTTCTCACTGTATAAGCCTCAACTTTTAACTGATTCTTCTAAGCAGATGCCTATCTCTGAAGAAACTGAGATACAGCACTAAAGTTTTTTCCTCATCATCTGCAATGAGTCAGATGTAGTTTGGCTCTCTCAGCTTGAAGTAGAGATGCAGCAACTTGAAGGCTATCCCCCAGCAGTACACTCAATATTGCAGTTCTCTATATGAGTGAAAGTGCCTTCAGGTTCTTCCATTTCAACAAAATACAGAAAATCTCTTCTTGAGATGACGACAGAAGTCTGCAATAGCCAAAACCTGAAAATACAGGTGCATTTTTTATATTGAGAATGATGATATCTTAGGGACTGTGTATTATGTGTTTGCGTGTTTACACGTAAAACATCAGCAGTAAATGTTCGTTGTGGTCTGACTCCTCTGAATTGCAATTGCTGATCCCACCTTTAGCAGCCCATGGTTACTTGTACAAGTCAATTCCAGGCCCAGACTCCTCATCCCCTGGGCAGAGAGTGACAGTCACTGCCAGCTGCATTCGGTGCCCAGGAAAGGGCTGGAGTTCATCTACATTCAGCTGATGAAGGGGTCTTATCTGCTTGGATGTCTGGGATGTTTTCTTTGTGTCTGTAAAACGTAACTGATAGTACTAAACACACCCAGTGGTGGAGTCAGTGGTGGAGCAGTGGCAGGGAGATGCCAGATGACCGTACGGGGACAGCACACAGGCGGTGTGCAGGGGTGCAGCTGAAGTCAGATGCCATGGACGTGTGTGATATCGGATGGCAGCTCTGTGAGCCACGGGATGCAGGGATCCACGGCGTTAGGCGCTGAGGAGTGTCTGAGCACCGCCCGCCCCCTCCTCAGCTGCACGCAGGGACAGGAGGGGGCTGCGCTGCTGTGCTGCAGGGACAGGCAGGAGCGCTGCTGCGTTTAGGGACCGTGACACAACAGCCAGGTTCTCAATGTTAAATCAGTCCCTTTTCAGATGAGAATCCCAATGCAAGCTGCCAAAAAGCGAAGACTGGAAATACTGACCCAACCTTCCTACTAAAAAATGCAGCATTTTTTGCAAATTTTCACATGCAGCACCTGGCCAGTGATAGGATGGCAACAGTAACGGACCTACTAGTCTTTAGGAGGTTAAATGAGAAACTTGACAGCCAGCTGAAACAGGAAAAGGTGGAAACTGAGCTAACGATAATCACCAAAATGGGAATTTGAATAGAGCTCCGATGTTAATGCTCTTACACTTTTAATAAGTGCCACAGGATTTCTAATTACCACAGTGTTCAGGAGCTCCACTTGTTCTTTTACAGTGGTAATGACTACAGCAGAGTAGTCCCTACTAGCACTATGCCAAGGCAGATGCTCAAAAATTAATCATGGTATAAAGTACCTCTACACCTAAGTCCTCTGTTTTGATCTACTCTTCAAATAAGCCAAAGTTAAATTTTGTTAGTTTAGCACAGATTAGAAGGAAAACTCATCTAGTAGGTATTCATTTTATAAAAAAATATATCCAACTTTTATTTATTTCGGCTTTTGTTCAGTGACATTCCATTAAGAACCTACCTGTTTTCCATTAGTTTGATGTGATCTTGTACCACACTGAACTGTGTGAGGGGTTTAAGTCACTTTGACCCGAGCAGCAAAATAAAAGAGGATACTTTTTCTTAAGGCTTTGCAGTTGCTGTTGTTGCTTGGGTTCTTTTAAGTCTGTCATTGCTGAGGTGTGACTTAGCAAAGACTTGTGATGCTCTGGGTTTCCATGGGAGCTATGTTTTATTTTGGTGCAATGAGCAGCACTAGTACAATGCAAGGAACAATAATCCATGGTTTTAAAGAAGATGGCTTGCTCCCGAAAGGCTTGATTTGGGGGAAACATTACCATGAAGAGAGAGATTGTTTCTCTTGTTAACTACAGAACTGCCTGCATCAAAAGTTGTCTAAATGCAGTTTTTGTTTACCTTTACTGAAACTTTGTCATGCTAGCTGTTCCCAATATTCTGCATTTTCATGCTGCTAATGTTTTTATGTAAGCTTTGCTATTTTGGGAGCATGAAAGCAGTGCAGTTCCGGCTCTGTAATTAAAGGGCTTCAGTGATCTCTTTTCTCTCAGCTGCTGCTCATGAGACTGAGAAAGGAAGGACACAAGTCACAGATAATACAGAGCAAAGCTTCGATTTATCAAAACCACCAGTCTGCAGGGTTATTTGGGTGATAAAGCTGAAGTCTGCCTGGTGATCTGAAGGAGAATCTGTGAAGTTTTCCATAAACTGTGGTAAGAGTTGCAAATATAATTTGGCAGCTCATCTTTCTTGCTTTTCCAAGTGAATAGAGTGCCCATTACAGGAGAATGTGGGAAGCGATGAAAAATATGGTGCTGATGCTGGTGACATAACATGATGTATAATGTCTGTGAGTCAGCACTTCTGCTGAAATTGATTGGTTTGCATACATTTGCCAACACTGAGCTGGTTTGCCGTGTAGCCCAGGTGAATCAGAATTCCGTTGTAATTTGGAGAATTATTATTTTTAGGGGATGTGAAGGAGACTCATGAAACATGGCTGACTAGGAGAAAGGCAGCCATACCACTGCTGTGTATTACAAACTGGTTTTATACTGCTGAAACTGGAAAAGCAAAATGAATTACATTTGACGTCCACTAAGGACAAAAAAGAGTTCTCAGGCTGTGCATAGGTAAACTGGGGAACAACTTTTCTGGGATATTTTGCATGTCAGAAGGATTTGCCTTCTAAAAGCACCTTTGAAAAAATTCTCAGAAGTGAGGTGTTCATCAGCGCAAAGAACCACAGGTGGCTTGCCTCTGAGCTGCAAGCTGGAAGAGTTCATGACACAAGCGTGACATAGATTTACTCTGTTCTGTGCCCCTCCTAGACCAGCTGCTCTTACTTCCCAATGTTGGGGGCATAGTTGGATTAGATGGACCACCCGCCCTCATGTTTGCAGACTGTCTGCAGAAAGAATGGAATAGGTAAACTGATCCTCATTCAGAATGAGATGTGAAACACTAGGTTTCTACAACCCGTTAGCTTTGTGCCCAGGACTGGATTTCAGTGTTCTTCCACTGATAGCAAGGCTAGAATGAGAAATCAAGCCCTATTACCTGTATCTTCTGAACTTTTATCATTTCAATCAGCAAACCTCTACAAAGTCTTTATAAATTGTAAAACACTGCAAAAAATAAGATAGCAGGTATGTAAATCAGACATCGTATGATAAGAGCAAATAAAAAGAAGGGTAGGCAATTTCTGATGAAAAATCTCATGAGCTTATTCAGTTTTAGGAGGAAAAATGGTGAAAATTCTGAAGGGAAAGGAAAAAGTTGAGTTGGTGTCAAACACCTGCCAGTATTTAGTGTAGAAATAGTAAGACTATAATTGAAATAAAAATTAAGTTAACACTTTCCAGTTAATAGCTGATCAGTTAACAAGAGATGAAACTGAGGCACAGGTAGAAGAAGAAAGGGATTAGGACACATAAATGTGCATGCACGCTGACAACCCCACAAACCAGGGAGGGAAGGAGGCAGTAAGTTCAGCATAAGGTAATGTGGGTTGAAAACTTGTCTGCTACCCAGTAAAATACAGACTTAGCGAAAGATTATTACAATGAGGATTTCAAATTCATGTGCCTTCAATTATTTTTTAGTTTATATCTAAATACAAGTAGTGCTTTCTGTTGATGATAAGCGCTTAAGAATATCTGTCCATGGCATCCTAAGTGCAAACTGAAAACCCTGGTTTCAGCTCCTTTGGTCATTTTTATTATGGGATGTAATTTTAATTTGTGTCCATTTGCTTTTCTGGTTTCTTGTATAAAAGTAAGATATAGCTGCAGCTTATTGCTTCAGGTTGTCTTTTTAGGTCTCTGATTTAATAGTATCTGCAATATTTATTAATATAGCACTTACCCATCTCCTAAATGATTAACAAAAAGATATTGTACTTCTACTGTTAACTTGGACCACTAATGTCTTGCAGTTGTTATTATCTGTGAAATCAGCGAGTGACCGAGCATTTTCAGTAAGCGAACCTTGTGACAGCACACTTCACTTAGTGAGGAGTAATTTGACATGATCAAGTAAAGATCACATCTCATAACTCTATAATAACATATTTACACAATTACTGTAATGACTCAAGAGAGGGCATTAAGAATCATTGAGGAAATTACATGTGTTTTTAAAGTTTGTAATTTTAATTATCTTGTTCTGTAATGGACTGCAGTGTCTGCAAACCAGCCATCACGTACTTTCCATCACCAGAAAGCACACGGAACATTTTGGTAACTGCATATGCAGGTTTATTTATTTTAGTGTTGAAAAGTGAAAAAAAAAAAATTAAAAGAACATAAATGGAGCTATAATGTTTAGACTAACACTATTTTCTTAACTAACATCCTTGTGAATGAACATAGTAAATTTGAACAGTATGTGTTTTCACCATCTGTACTCCAATAATGAGAGCAGCCACCAAGGGAGAACAGGGTATTAAAGTATAGCAGGAAACATCAGTCTGCTGCTCTTAGCCTGAGCTGAATTTTCATCTTTTAGGTGCCTTGGTCTTAATTTATGCTCCATTCCTAATTAAATTGTCTTCCTGATATGACTCAGAAACCTGTCTTCCTGTGCCTCAGCCTTTATTTCTTCACCCTTGATTGACAATGAATGTGCTTTACCACAATATATTGTTTGGGTCTTGTGAAAGACAAACTGAGTTACTACGGACTGCTACAGTCTGATTGCACAGATGAGCTGTATTGACTATAAAGAGACTTTCAGTTAGTGTTATCAACTCTTATGTCATGCTAGAGTCTTATTCCTTCTAAAGAAGTTTTTCATTAACTCCCCTTATAACCAGTCAACATCTATCTAAAATTAAAGGCAGCTGACTAGTGAAAAAAAATCATCTATAGTCATTCATCAGTGGAAAAAAAATGGCAGCAAACAGCATGAAATTAAACTTCTAAAATGTAAAATAATATTTAATTTAATTTTGTGCGGGAGTAATTGCTTGTCAGTTCTTGCCACTCTTGAAGTAGGTTTCATTTTTGTCACTGCTGATTTCAAAGAACAAGAAAACAGCAGGCTGCTGAGATGCCATTCCAGCATTTTGGAAAAGGTTAGGATGGATCAACAGAGGTGCAGGAAGAGCTAAATGCTATCAGCAGGAGAAGAAGAAGTGGTGAATGAGGGAAAATTACGAAAAGGTAGATTTAATTTCAAGTACAGCATGTCTGGTGCAAGACAGGCTAGTACTTTACCGAAAAAAAGATTTTTTCAGCACCTGGCAGCTCAGGAATTACTGGCTTCAGAAATGTTGTAGTGCTTCTAATGAGTGGATGCAAGACTCTGGACAATAGATATGCCTAGGCAGCAACATTAACTTTTATTATACTTGCTTATTATTATCAGCAGGATGTGCTGACACTTTTCACATTGTCACATCCAAAATATGCTGCAACATGAAAGTGGTTTGTAATTTTCTCCAGCTGGCATGGCTCAGTCCAAAAAGACATGCTGTTAGAACCAATCTTTAATATCTTGATGACTCCAAAATACAAAAAAAAAAACCCAAAACAACCACTCAAACAACCAACCAATAAAAAAACCTGCAAAATGAAACCACAACCGGCAAGAGCTTGAAGAATTGTGTTGTTGGAAAATAAAAATTTGAATTATTTTTCCAATATAAATAATCTCTTACAAACAGTTTTATCAAAACAACTTGATGCTATAGTTGCTTTACTCACACTTGCTGTATCACCAAATACACATGATGAGGACTGTAATGGCAATTCGTGTGTATGTGTTTAAAGGGACTCACTCGAAAGAGAGAGATTGTGTGCGTATGTCTGTGTGTGTACACGCAGTATTTATTACATCCCGCAAAAAGGAGCAAACCAAAACTCCATCACGGCATTTTCATGTCATTCACGCGGGTCATCCGTGAATATGAAGCCCGCACCATCCAAGCTAAACAGAAAATGGCTTTCAGAACTTTTCTTTCCCTATGTGGAGCATAACCGAGGAAATGACAGTGCTTCTGCTTTTCTCATTTATTTGCTATAGGAGAGGTGAGATTGAAGGGTTTGATGGTTGGCTTTGGGCAAGGATGGATGCATGTCCTAGACACTGCTGATTTCTGCCCTTCATTTTCCCAGCTCAGTATATTCTTTTTTGTCTTCCATTTGTGGATTCTTAATCCAGGCCCATTATCTTTGCCCATCCATGTCTAAACTCTTCTCCTCTGGGATCTCAGAAAATTATGTGGAATACCTCTACCTCACTCACTAAAGGCTACCTTTACAATGCCCCAGTCTCAAGGTGTTGGAGCCTTTAGCCAAGTTCCTGCATCTTCAGCTGGAAATGCAGGTCCTGCTGCTGTAGCATTCATCTGCACAGGTTTTTTTTACACAGCAGAAGAAGCAGGTATTGCAGAAGGACAGTTAATTCCAAACACGGAGGTACTCCATGACACACATATAAAAGGCACCACATGGAAATCCCAGAGGTGAGTGATGTTTCTACCAGTTCTACCAGGACCGCGTTTATGCTACCCTCTTCAAGGGTGCTACGAACGTTCAAAACACTGTTGTTGGGAAACCTGTAGCTTAAATTAACTCTGTGGCTGAAGACAGATCTGCTTACGTTTGCTGAAGATGTGTTAGAAAAGAAGTTGTTTTCTTCTTAATGGAAACCTGCCCAGGATATTTTGTGATGTTGCCCTGGATTTAAACAGCGCTTCTGATGTTTTTTCACTTCATCCACTTTATAGCAAGGAAGAATAAAGTCAGTGGAGCTGAGGTTGCTTCTCACAGGCCAACTTTTATTATGACTTGACAGATTAAGAAATGACAGTGTTTCTTCCAACAAAAAGGCTGGTGATGGCATAGGTGCACAAATGAGTAAGGAGGAAAAAAAACCAAACAAAAATCCTGCCCCACCCCCAAAAAATGCTTAAACAAAATGATGATATGTTGTGCCTAGAGAGCATAAGGCAGCTGTAAAGCAATCAAAGAAGAGAGGCTCTGCTCACTGCCCCAGCCTGCTTTGTGAACTTGGCAAAATGATCACATTTGTTGCTTTCGCTACTTGTTTAAATGAGAAGTTATTTAAGCTGTTCTGTCTGTTTTGCTGTTTGCATAAAGCCTGCTGCAACACAAGAATGATATTAGAAGGGGCCCTCTAGAAATAATGAGGTAGAATAATCATCAGCAGAGTCTAGTATGTTCTGCTTTATAGCAGCAAGCTTCTTCACAGCTTTCAGACATTGCTTCCTTTGCCCTCTGCAGTCATTAATAGCTTTTTCTTTTGCAGCCTCCTAGATGCTCAGACAGTTTTTAGTGTCACAGACCACCACCTAAATGTTGGTGATGAACAGTAACCATGGTTTTCTTTATAATTCTCATATTTCTTTCCCAAATATGTTACTGGAATTGCTCAGGCATGCTTTGATATTGTATTAAATTTGTAGCAACTTTTGTTTCAGGAGACACATTTAAAACCAGATAAAAGTACCCAATATTTTATTATAATTAGAACTTGCAATCATGCAAGCTTTGAGAGTTGTCCCTTTTTAAAAAATACTAAAATTTGGCTGCTGCTGAGTATCATCCTTTTTCTTTTATTTTAAAGAAAGAGCTTTGAATGTTTCTCTCAGTTCCAATAGCACTATAACTTCAACTCGTAGACTATAATGTGATTTTATAGACCACTTTCCATTTTGTTTTTATTCTAAGTCTTGGGAAAACTAGTCAAGAGCTGCTTTTTTTTTTTT
>VZTF01002689.1:1088121-1145233 GCA_013397755.1 Cnemophilus loriae
TTTTGCATAGAATGCTGAGCAAGCCAAGATTAAACTGTTTAAGAGGAACAAGAATTTCAAACTGCTATCAGGATAATGAACGAGGACTTCCTTGCTACTAAGTTAAGAAATAAAAATGGCTTCTACATAGTTTCTAAATGATCTTGTAGCTGCTGCTAATTTCCCTCTTAGCTGTAATGTCCATCGTCGCCGAAGAGAGGAGGAAAACTGTAACAGTCAGTGCTTGGCCAGAGCAAATGAAATCACAAGTGGGATGGTAGTTATGCATGTATAACGAGTAGACAGGGAATTGTCAAAGTGTGATGGCATAAATTACTCCTCTGAATTTTCAGAACGTGTAAGTTATATGAATAAATACCTCTACCTGGAGCATATTTTCAAATAAGTCTGCTTTGCCTCTAAAATTTGAGATGTTGCCTCTAATTCAATGTGTTCTCCTTGACTACAGATTACGCCCCTGGTATCAATACAGGAAGAGCTCTCCTCTGTGCCTTAGGAATTCAGAGAATGGACAGTACTAACAAGTGACAAATCTGCTGACACTGCAGCTTAAGAGGCACTCATAACTCAGTCAGCACCTTAAAACTACAGCTACTGCTCTGCTGTTCACGAGTTTTCAGCATGATACTTCTGCCATGTTTTCTAGGACTGGCCTTTTGCAGGTGAAACAGGATTTCCAAATAGAGATGAATGATTCTGAGTGGAGGCTACAAGCTGGGGAGAATGGGAACAATCCTGTTCAAAACACAAAGTTTCTCCAAAAGTTGAGCTGGAAGCAACCATGCACCTTTTGGACATGGCTATGAAACCATCAATAAAATAGAGAAAGCAGAGCTACCTTTCTTCATAAGAAGAGGTAAGAAATCTTGTATAAAGCCTTATTAGTGAATATTGGGGAGGATGTTATGCACAATCCCTTCTATTATTGTTCAAGGATAACTTCTTTTTAAGGGTTGTAAGGTCTGCTTCTGTGCTTTTAATTACTTCTTTAACGAGTGCTATAAAAAATAAAAACAATTTGGCAAGATCAAAGAATCCCAGATGTTGCTATTGTAAAATACACAGCAACTGATCAAAGAGTACCCCAATGAATTCAAATATGTATTGGAGGCAAAATACGAACAAGAAAGAAACGCTCTCTTATTTTATGTTAGCTTTCAGTGTACTTGAGAAATGGCAGAAAGCAATACAAGAACACCACAAAAGGTGCTGCATTCTGTCCATAAAAACTCAGAACTCAGCAGAATTTCATTGGGTTTGACCCCAATAGCAGAGGTGTGAATTCTGTAATGAAGCATTTGCTAACATTTTCCATTTGACATAAAATTCTGTAATATAAGTGATGTCACCTAACATGAAGAAGTTTTAATTAGTGAACATGACTATTCCTGAACTTAATTATAATCTAAAAATATTATGTACACAGGAAAAAATATATAGGGGTGTAAAGCTTAATTGAAAATCATAAAAATAGAACTTAATTTAAATTTTAAAGTAAGGCTGTTATTTTCTTATCTTAAAAATGAACATTTTGATGCCATGAAAAATTGAAGTTGGCTATGTCATCATAGTCAGGGATGTGAATAAAGCTTTGCTTAGAATTTTCTATTAGTAATATCTTCTCACAGAAAATCCCATATCTTAAAATTAAGAAATATGTTGAGAAATACAGTTTTACTGTTCAAAAAACATTTTCTTAAGACTTTGCATCTGATGAGTTTCAGTATAAGTCATCTGGATGGGCATCTCTGTGGAAATATGTATCACACATGCTGAGTGTTGTAACACCCAACCAAACCTCCCCCAGATGAATGACCAAGTCTGTTTAGTTGGAATTTTTTTTTTTTCGGGGTGTGCACCCACAAGAAAAGAGAAAATCCAGATTTATAAGGTCTACTAGGCAAGAGAAAGGCTGATTTGAGCTATAGAAGAAAATGTGTTTTGAAATGCCTTTCAATATCCATTCCTTATCTAAATTTTTTTAACTCCTTAATATACTTTTATAATGCTATCCTCTTTAGCAGTACAAATTTTGGAATTGTTCTATTATTTCGTGCATAAAAAAAACCCACACCAAACCAACAAAACAAACAAACGAACAACTAAACCCAAACCCCCAAGTGAAGCAGAGGCAATAGCTCACTACCTCCCACCCACAGACCAACATCAGTCTCCAAGCAACAGCCACCTTGGGAAAGCCCCACTTTCCTCCACTCAGCTCTGACGTGACACCACGTGGCCTGGGACATCCCTCTGGTCAGCCGGGATCAGCTTTTCCAGCTGTGTCCTCTCCCAAGTTTACTCTCACGCTGGGCAGAGTGAGAAATAGAAAAGACCTTGACACTACTCAAGAGTTGCTCACCAATAGCTAAAGCATCCCCGTGTCATCAGCACTGCTTTGGTCACAAGCCTAAAATACAGCATCATGCAGGGCTCTGTGAAGAAAATTAGTTCCATGCCAACCAGACTAGATAAAGTAATGTTACCCAAGATTCTCTGTCCATCAGCCTCTGTCTAAAGGTGGATATTTTTTTTCTTCAGAATTCAGAAGAATCCTTCTAAATATACGCCTTCAAAGGAATGAGTCTTTCAAGGAAATCAAAATAAAGTAGATGCTGTTTTTCTCCCCCAAAAAACCAGCGTCTTGTAGATAAAATTTTTGCCTTGAAGACAAGAGATCAAATTTGGGTGACCAGGAATGGCATCATGACATACCAGAGAGAAGATGAATTCTGAGGAACTGCTAACAAATGATATAATTTAATTACAATTGCAGCTACCAAAGAACAGCAAATGGGTGTATGATCATATTTTCCATGTCAACAAACAATTAGAGAGATGATTTGGACACGCCGAAAGAATACTCAAGGACATCAAACACAGAAAAGATAATTAATGGCCATTATGAGAATAATGTTATTGGGAGCAGGAAGGCAAAGTCTGTGACAAGCAGACTTGCAAAGCATCCAGAACAGCAAATTCAGGAAAGCAAACTGGCAACGTGTTCAATACATTTAGTAACAGAAAAAGGGATGAAGATCCAGAAGAGGCAGTTAATTGTATAATACTTTTGGGTTTTTTTAACAAGAAAACAGTGTTATGTTAAGAGGCAGAGGAAGAGATGACTAATTATTAAGGAAAATTTTAAAGCAGAGTACAAACAGGGTCTCGGTTTGAACCAGAGAAGGGAAAAGACAGAAGTAGGCAGGATCGCAGGTCCAACTCAAGGTAAAAGGACTATTTCACTGGGAATTTCTCAAGATAAATCTACATCTGAAAATAAAAAGGTGATAGAAAACCCAAAAAATTATGTTCCAGCTGTTAATCTGGATTTTCTTTTTTCATGTGTCTGTCCTAAGTTTTGTCAGCGATAGATGGAAGCTCAATGACGGTTGACAATTGATGTTTCTCAGCATGGTTTTCACACTCTTCTTGATTGTACCTGCAATGGTAATACACAGCTTTCTTTATTTTTTTAAGCACACAGATAAGCATCATATAGTTTCAAGAGTAATAAACTGTCTCATTTGTCCATGTATTTCAGTATTCTTTAAAGAATGATTGAAAGAAACCGAGATCACATCCTTCCAATTGTACTTTTAGGAAAGACGTCTCATACACATCATTCCAGGCAGAGAAATGTACAAAAGTTCCTTGACAAAGCATAAATCCCTTCTGAAAACTTTTCATCCAGTCAGTAGTTCATACTAATACTCTTCATTACAGCCCAACATTTGACCCCCATTTCTCTATCTGAGTAACTACTTCCACAAATAATTCCATTGGTTTGGCTGGAATCCCATTTAACTATGCTCCTGCCTCACTTGTGAGCCTAACTGCTTCCAGCTGATAGCAGAGGATTTAGCATGTCAGCTCATATGTCAAATAGAGTTCAACTGCTTAAATGTTTTCTTCTTACACACTGTGAAATAAATCCCAGAAAACAAAGTTTCACATGGTAAAGACTTTGGGCAGGAAAAGAAGTCAGGAACTCATCATCAATTAAATAAATCAAGTATTTTCAAAAATAGTATTTGTTTTAAAGATAAATTGGGCAACAATGAAATTGACCTTCAATGATTCAGTAAAATTTTATTCAAGCAGCTTAGCTAGAAAGATAGCAACAGATTGGTAAATTAATTCTAACCTGTAAGGAAAATCATAGGAAAAGGAACTGTGACAGTCTTGGGTAAAATGCCGCAAAAGACGCACTTGGAAGGTACATCAGGGATCATCTGGTCCAACCTTTCCTGGCAAAAGCATTGTCTAGACAAGATGATGCAGCAACTTGTACAGCTGAGTCTTAAAACTGTTCGACACTGGGGAATCTGTCACTTCCCTAGGCAGACTATTCCAATGGCTGATTGTTCTCATTGTGAAAAACTGTTCTCTTGTGTCTAATCTGAATCTCCCCAGGACTCACTTGTACTCCTCGTCTTACGTGTGAGACTCCTTGTAAGAAGTCTATTTACTCCTCCTGAAATGTCCATTTATTTATTTTTTATTAACTAAAGCTAGCAAAAAAACTGCTGAGTAAACAAAGTCTTGAGAAAAATTCACCTTAAAGGAAAAGGTCTGGAAAAGTGAATAAAAGAAAGAAAATTAGTTGAAAAAAAGAACAAGGAAAAGTAAATACTCTTATACTTGTCTGGAAAAAAAGTATGACAGCCTAAATTGTAGTTTGAGTACCTAAAAGTCATGATTTTCCTTCCCAGAATGTTATCAGATGCACTATGGCTCTAAGTCTTCCCTGGTAGCTCATGAGAGGATCTCCAGTTGTGACACTAGTGACATATTTAGGATTCATTGATCCCTAACAGCTGCCCATTGATTAAATCACCCTTTATGCTGCTAACACCACTGAACCCGAGGACCAGTTTTATCTGCCCAGCAAATCCCATACCAAAGAGTGAAAAGCATTTCTTTAGCTTCATGTGACTTCATAAGCTGCTGTCAGGCAACATCTCCAAATCCAGCCCTACCCTTCTGTTCCTAAGTTACTAGTGATGAAAGAAAGCTGATGGTACTTTAGGCAGAGAAAAAGACTCTTATCAGCAGTTACAGCTCTGACCCATGCAGCTGCCACTGCTGTCTAACACTTATCCTCCAGGGACTGTGGGGAAAATGCTGCATTTCCCAGCTCTTTCCCATGCATTTAAACTTCCCACCTCCCGAGCAGACTGGTAAGGGATGCTTATCATCTTATTTGTCCTGGTTCCTGGAAAAAACCCCAACGCATAATAGTACCTGGGCCCCAAGCTGGACTGGAAAACTGCTACCAGGGAGGAAATAAAACCATTTTGGTTAAAACCACGAATTCTCTGAGCTGCTGAATAAGTTACAGCTCTTTCATGTCTTAGCCACTGACACAGAGATCACTGACAAGAAAACCATGAGCTAATTTTACCAGGTAAGCAGGGTAGAAAGGTGAAATGAAGACTCTACATAATTATGCTTTGGAGATGTTCCTTTCTTATTTTTCAGGTATATTGCTTATTTTTCAGTTGTATGTACTCTTCATATCAGTTACCAGGTTGGTAATCCTCATGACAGACTTCTCCTGAAACTCCATTTTTTTTTCCCATTCAACCTAAAAAGTCCCCATAAACAACTTTGTTCAGCATCTCAAACTTGGACAGATGTGTTCCTGAAGATGTTGATTGGAATATATAATGGCCATTAGCATTGAAGCTTCTTAATGCTCATTTTATTGTACTTACTTTTCGCTTTCTGAGGAAAAAAGTAAGGAAGATTTAATGAGACTGAAGACAATATTAATAGAAATAATAAAAAGTAATCCTCCAGTATATTATGTCTATTAATTCTCACAAAATATTATCGATTATGTGCTTTTTTCCATATGAAAAATGTTTATTGGACATTTATTTTACAAGCACATAATCATTTTTAGTAGTTAACAACCTTACATTTGAAAAAAAACACCCAACCCAAAACAAAATCAAAACGTATCATGTTTGTGGGCACAAACCAGCCTCACAGAAGGCAAAAGAACTATAAGTACATTAAAAATAGTTCCCTTTAGCCCTCTTGGCATTTGGCATTATTCTGAAATGCATATAGTGGCCTCTCTGAGAGCCAAATTTAAAGCTGATGAGCCACTGATGAGGTAACTGTTATGTCCCATCTCTGCTTCCCTTCAATGATGCTTCAAATGGGAAATGTAGCATTTTGGGGAGCTTTTTGCTCCAAATGAGATGTTGACTGTCCAGTGGGAAGATAAAGATTCTATTACATGTACTTTAAAAGCCATAAAAGATAACCTTAATTTCCTAGCTTACATTTATTTGCACTCACACAGTGTCTCCCATTTCCAAGGCTGAGTATGAGCAATTGCCAAGAACATAATTGAAGGAGAGTGATGCAATGAATAAGTGTCAGGTCTAGAACTAGTGAATTCACAGAGAGTGTACTGTCTACAGGAGAGAAAAAAAGAAAAAAAAGTTGAATCCTGAAGTATGGAGCTGTCAAATGAAGATGAGGATTTAAAATTACCAGTAATTTTCTTCCAGTCTTCAACAGTTGCTACAAACTTTCAACGAGGTGGCACAAAAATGCCATATTTCAAGTGAAAGCTTGCAACTGTTAAGCTGAACTTTTTAAAGTGTTGCTGTTTCATCAAACATTGATTGACTGGAAACTGCAGCCTTCTCATTTTATTCATGTGCAAAATACAGCATGGCAGAAGCAACATAACCTTTAGCAAACCACCTTTAGTTTGTATCTCTGCAGCTCCTCTAATAGTGAGGGAAAAGACAGAAGGGATTTTTTCTTTAGGAAAAAAATTGGTTAAGCTGAGATCTGCTTTAGATTCAGGTTTTAGATGCCACAAGCAGATACCCGTCAGATCCATGAGGAGTTCTGGGCCTCTCAATTCAGACAACCAATCTGGAGACATGACTGGCTATACTATGCTTGATCATAACTAAAATGCATAGAATTGGAAAAAAAATTACTTGGCTTCAAAGTATATTTTCTAGACTCAAAAAATTGTCTTTGAGTTGTACACAACGTGCCATACTTTCTATGTTTAATAATAATAATAATAATAATAATAATAATAACAACAGCGGTAATAATAAGTATTCATCCAGAATTGGCCTTTAGTTACTATTTTGATCATTTCATGGAGAGTCCTCAAATTCTCAGCAATAACGACTACTGGAAATTATAGTTAGCGGGTTTTTCTGACTGTGTGGCTTGAAACTGGGAGTTTCTATATTCTGTTTCATTCCCCGAACTCTCATCTTCATCCTGTGAAGAAAACTTCTGAAAAGCAGAAGCTATTAAATATTGAATGCTACTAAACTATAATGGAGCATATCTGTGGGTAGGTGCCTTGCGTCCTTCAAAAACATTCTAACGCAATTAATTCAAAATGAAGGCAAGTTCTGTGAAACCTGTATTACAATAAATTTGGGGAAGGTCAGAACGACAGCTTAATAACAAATTGAAGGAAAAGAAAGAGAATACCTGTTTCCTTAATATTTTAACTGAAGGGTTGTATCTAGAATAAATGCATAGTTGCATCTCAGGCTCTGTTCTATACCTCCTCAAGCAACAAAAAGCCAAAAATAAAAGTAGAATAATTCTTGAATTGACATACTTAAAACAGTAGGAGACTTTTTACAGTTCCTCTTACATCAGTTGCTGGGGTTTTTTCCACATCTCTCTCCTTTTTCCATGTTCATCAAGGTCATTGTGAGGTTTTTTTCCTTTGATTTTAATTTGATGTCAGTATATTCATTTTTATGTAAATTTCTGGAGAGGTGATTGTATCTTCATTTCTCCAACCATCTGGCACACTAGGAAATACAGCAGCATTCAACTCTAATGATATAAATAAGAAAAAAGATAGGGGATTTCCAAAGAGACTTAAAAAAAACCCCCAAACCCGTAAACAACCACCAAAGAGATGTGGTTATTAACAACAAAACCTTGTAAACATTTTTATGAATATTTGGTGTGAGTTTCTGTAGTTAAAGATTTCTGAAACACTTACTTATTCAGTAAAAGATCCCTTTCATGTCACTACTATATTTTTTCTGTTGATAAATTAACAAGTAGAAATATCTGCTCCCCCTGATGAAGCTAGATGCATCATTGTTCATGACTGAACACCAAAACACAAAAGTAAAAAGTGGTGATAAGCCATAAAATTTGCCACAATAAAAAAAAAAAATAAAACACACCAGGTTTTATGTTATTTTACATATACTGTATTTAAAAGAAAGAATTGTAGTAGCCAAGAAATTGCATTAGTTTTCAGCAAATAAAATAAATGAGGCTAAAAATGAATTTACAGTCAGAAATATTTGTTTTTCAAGTAGACCTATGATTTTGTTTTGAACACATATTTAATAACTTTTGCATAAACTTTTCCAATAGTAGACTCCCATAGCTACATCACCTATTACATTTCTCGCTATTTGAAAATTATAATTCCGTATTAATAACAATATTTAAATGAATATACAAGATGCTTTGTTTTCCTAAGTGAGCCAATGTGAAGTGATTTAGAACAGGAAGAACCGTGATACCACAGATGCACTTGCAAATCGCAACTCGCTTCAATTTCCACCCGGGTAGACCAGCATCATTTCCAGGCTCTGGTGTTATTATTCTGACCTCTTATAATAATGGCATACCATCTAATGCTAATAAATGCAATGCTAATGTAATTCTTTGTGGGCTAGACTCAGTGAAAATGCTTTTGGAAAAACAGTGCTGCACAGAATACAAACGCACACACAGAAGTAAACTTGGAAATACCCTTTCTGAAGCCATTAGTGAAGCTATCGTTCTGTAATCAATTAGAGCTTCTCAGCTGCTATGGAACTTTAAAGCATCTAGAGGGAAAATTCATTTTCTTACCAGGAACTGACTCTGCTCCATTCAGGTGTTAGTCAAAATCTTAAGATATTTGACTATAGAGTAAAAATCTGGTTTAATCCAAGATTAAACTTTCTTTGATAACAGCACGTACTGTTTTTTGTTGGGAGAGAGTTAATTTTCTTCACTACATCTTTTATGGGGCTGTGTTTTTGATTTGTGCTAAAAATGATGTTGATAATACAGAGACATTATTGTTATTGCTGTTTTAGTCATTGACTTGCAGAGAGTCAAATCCTTTTCTGCTGCTCACCCCACCTCAGCAGCGAGCAGGCTTGGGGTGCACGAGAAGATGGGAGGGTTCCCAACCGGGAGAGCTGATCCCAGCTTGCCACAGGGATATCCCAGCCCACATGGGGCCATGACCAGCACGTAGAGCTGGGGGGAGAAGAAGGAAGGCAGGGGTATCTGGAGTTATGGCATTTGCCTCCCAAGTCACCATTACGCATAACAGAGCTCTGCTGTCCTGGGGAGGGCTGCACACCTGCCAGCCCAAGGGAGGTGGGGAATGAATTCTTTGTTTTGCTTTCCTGGCATGTATGTTTTTTGTTTGGTTTTTTTTTGGTTTGGTTTGGTTTGGGTTTTTTTGCCTACTAAACTGTCTTTATTTTAACCCATGCATTTGCTCCGACTCTTTAAATTTGCTCTCCCGTCCCGCTGGGGGAGGGTGAGTGAGTAGCTTCGTGTGACTTAGTTGCCAGCTGAGGTTAAACCACTACACAGTAATATACTGTGTTGTTACACAGCAATATTTTCCATCTCTCTTCTGGGAAAATGCCTTTGTCTCATATTGGCTTTCTTCCTAGAAAAATAATTTAAACTCATCTATTAAACCAAGGCTTTCAGGCAAAAAAAAATCTTAAAATAAAATTTTAAATCTACCCAATTTTCTCATTAGAAATATATGAAAGGTCTAACAGGGTAAGTGGAAAATATAGGGCACAAGAAACAAGATATGGTAATTGAGACCATCTGTCTCACTAAATATAAAGCACATTTGCTTGTGGTTTACTGTCTCTCTGATCTTATTGCAGTTCCAAAATCTGACCATTCAAGTAGAGGAAAAAAAACTCTGATGCATGACAGGAAAAATTTAGATGCACTTATTTCAAGAGGAGTAGGACATGTTCTTAAATTCTTTCAGAGCATGTGGAGAAGAAGAGCAGAGACAAGTGCAAGAATAGCTGATTCTTTTTGGCTGTCACTGATGTTTGACTATCCTGACACCTTACAGAGCAGCAGCTGACCTGGCAGTAATTCTGGTGACAACCTCACCTATGGACAAGAATTATTTTCTTGAAGCACCCGTTACTGTTATTGTTGCTTTTATATCCATTAAGAGAACTGTAGGTCTTACAAAGGCAATCACAGCTGACCATTCTGATGCCACAAGAGTGCCAGAGGATTGATACAGTAAGCAACTAAATTCAAGAGCAATGTTGTGAATGTTTTTCCCTTCTCTAACATTTAATTTATTATCAGTTTGGTAATATGGTCAATAACAACTATACAAATCACAACATTCAAATGCTGTGTGCACATTATAACTTGTGTGTTTCACTAAAGATATGGTAACCTTCACAGTGCCACCATTTACAGAGTTGTTGCTTTGTAAGTCCAAATATGAGCACAAAAGCCCACACCGGAGTTACTTTAGAGCTCCTGACAGTGGCTATGGGTTTAATGCTGGTGTGTTTGTTGTTGGTTTGCTTTGATTCAGTTTGGTTGTTTCCATCTCTTCCTACTCTCAGGAAAAGAAGGAAACAGAAAGGATTATTCAAGTGGAATGTGTATGAATGCTTACAGTGTATGTATTGTGCATTACTAAATATCACATCTAGATACTGAATCATAGAATCATTCAAGTTTTAAAAAGATCTCCAAGATCATCGAGTCCAACCATTAACCCAGCACCATCATGTTCACCACTAAACCGTATCCCCAAATGTCACGTCCAGCCTTTTGAACATTTCCAGGGATGGGGATTCCACCTCTACTCGGAGCAGCCTATTCCAGTGCCTGAAATAACCCACTAATGTATATGTACAATATATGTAATGTTTATTCACTCTATATACAGCATAAACTGTGTCTATATGTGTGTTATACTATAGATGTATGCTGTACATAGCCCAATATAGACAGTATGCACCTATACATACAATTGATATAGTATATATCTGCTATGTCACATCCCTGTAGTACTAACCTTGACTACACGATAATACAGAAGATTTATGATTGTTTTTCTGTGAGAAAACATGATTTAGATGCAATATATGCACAATATCTACCGACTATATTATCAAGGATAATATTTTTTCAAAAACTTAACAGAAATGTTCTGCAGCCTTGAGTTGCTGTTGTAATTGTTTGAAAAAATTATTTACTTTGCCTAAAATGAACATGAGTTCTCAGCAGATCTATGAAAGTCAGTTTTAAGATTGCTGGGGTAAGAAGGAACACTTTTATCCAGAAACATTTTGTGGTATGACAGTTCAGTGAACAGCTTAGTGTTCTGCCAGCCATTTGGGAAGTTTCTTTTGCGATAGAGTACAGAAGGTCCTGAAAAATAAAAGAAATATTAACTTAATGGAAACTGGGACTTACAAAGCTAGCAAATACATATCTGTAATTCTCACTTGAACTATTTACTGGGTTAATGACATCAAACACTAAAAGTCTTCTTGTGCTGTATAGAAATCAAAGAATGCTGATGGAAAAAAAATTAGTACCCAAAAACTAGATTAGTTGTAAGACTGAAAGCACCCTGAAAATCACATTGTGGTGTAAACTCAGGAATAATGAGTTGCAATACCGATACTGATCCCAAAATGCTGCTAAGGAATCAGGGCCTACTGGCCTGGATACAAAGAGAATAAACCAAAAGTGCTTCTTCTTGTTGAACTACAGTTTTTCTCTAAAAGAAACAATTACATCTCTCATTCCAGGTTTCTAATGAAAATGAAAAGAATGCGTAATAATTAGGTCTGCTCTAATGAATCTCTGCAAGGAACTCAACATAAAAATATGTTATGGTTGTCACATGAATATTTATAATTAAAATTTTATAACAAAATTAGCTTCATAATGATACTAAGATATTCCTTTGCTCTGAACACATTAAAATATGCAAAAGCATAGTAAAGAAGCAGCAGAAAAAAAAATCTGAGATATTACAAAAATAGGTAATTTGATTGACAGAGCACTTTAACATAATTTTGTGTGATATGCTTTCTATGACAAGAACAAATATTGCTTACAAACCTAATTCTGGCATAAACAATTTTGCAGGTTTTGCCAGAAATTATGTCAGAAGTTACATTTATTCAAAGCAAGACCTGCAGACTATATGTGATTAATGTTTCTATCTTGGCAGGAGAGCCCAAAATTTATGATTTGTTCTCTCTGCCACAGGTTAGGCAGACAGGAGGCTGATATACTAGATACGACTGCTACTGTAAATTTATTTGGCATTTCATTTTTCAGTCACACTGATGGCTATTTTCATACATCTTCAATCCATCATTTCCTGCTAAATCCAATTAGTTTGATTGGCAGATTTAGCTTCCCAGTGGGTCTTTGTCAATATTGTGTAGCAGTAAATACCTTGAGACACTTTTTCAAAACTTTCCTCGGTTGTTTGTTTTTTCCTCACCCGGATAACTGTTGATAAGCTGGTTTTGTGCAGCTCTCACCCATCCACAGAGGATGAAGAACATGGTGATCAAAATCAGCCCTGTACTAACGAAACCTGCAGCCTCTTTTGAAGAGGCAGGAAAAAATCCTGCCAGGGTTGGGGTGTCCTGGGGCTCAGCAGCCCCTGTTTGGGACCAGCTTTGACACAGGGGTGCCATGGGCGGGGGCCCGGTGGTGAGGAAAGCTGTGGGGCAGGGAGGTACAGCAGGTATTAAATTTCTTAAAGGCAATATTTTAAATTATTTTTCCTCATAAACTAATTAACGGATTTACATACAAATGATCAGAAAATTTATTCTGCGCTCAGCAACACACATGCTGTCTTTTTCATACATAACAATGAAGCTAAATCCTTGATTCAGTCTTAATTAGAAAGCTATAGTGAGTTCTTCTATAGTGTTTTGTTTTCTGGATATGGAGTGGGAAGAAAGAGGTATAATAATTAACGCTGAAGTACTGTGAAAGATGATCGATTTATAGAAAAGGTCAGTTAAGTGAGTTGAAGAAAAGATTAAATAGGAAGAGAAATGAGCTTACATTTATGAAAACAAAGGAAAACCAGGAGCTGGTCTAAGATGAATTTCACCAGAACAAAATATTTGTATTTACATGCTACATAGTTCAGTGGCCAGGGGGATCAGTCGGTATGCTTTTCTCCTGAACTGGTTAAATATTGTGTTCATAGATCAGCTATTCAACAGAGACACAAATTTAGATTTTAGTAGGGATTGCTAGCAGAATAGATTAATATATTAGTTTTTCCTTAAGGACTGAACTCCAGATTTTCATTAAAGCACAAGAAAAAACTGTTAGAGAGCCTCAAATATAAAGGTAAAGTACAATAACATATCTACAAGGTGAAACTTTATTAGCCCTTGCTCCTGCTATAACCAAGCCTCTCCTTTTTTCAGTGATGGTTTTGTATATATTGTAAGAACAATAATAACAATTTGTGAATTTTTGCAAGAAGTCAGGCTATGCTAGGTCCTATCTGAATAAAGGATACAGAAAAATACTGATTTATTACTTTTTTTCAAAAATGTTTTCTTTATCTTGTCTAATTTGTGACTGTACAAGTAAAAAGTATATGAGATATTTTAAAAATAAAATTGGATTAGTGTCATTTTTAGAGTGCTCTGCGGTATGAGATCTACTCTTCACAACCTCGGAGGGGAAGATTTTATTTTGATTTTTTTACTGGCGTTGTTTATGTATAATCCAAACACTAACACCACCATCACCATCACAACCCTCTCCTATTACTGGGCATGTAAATACATTTACTAAACTTGGGACAATTTTATCCAGACACAGCAGCAGCTATAAGCATTTCCAAATCATGGAGAAAATGCTTCTTATTAGTTACAAGAGAAGGTTATCAAAAATTTGTGGAAAAAAATGCATTTGATACAGCGTTAATGACACCTAGAGTGCACTGAAGGTTGTACCAAAAAGAACTATTTAGTTTGGAACATGGTCAGTAATGAAATTCTTTAAGCAGCACCTATTGGTCTGATCATAGATAATCTTTTGACTGATAAAGGCAAAAAATTACTGTTTATGAAAAAAAACATTCTAGTGATGCAAAATGAGAAAGCAATGTCAGTATAGAGGAGGGCTAGAAAATGAAATGAGATTATCTGGAATATCTGGCACACTAGAGTAATAGCATAAAATCAAAGTTGGACACTGGATTATTAATGACCAGACATTCCTTTCTAATTTGCTAGTTGGTTATGAGGATACAACTGATGAATTAGCCCAGCATGCCCATTGAGAGCTCTCATGCTTCCATTAGAAGAACAAACATAATCCTAGGTACTTATCAAAGACATGGCAAACCTGCTGCTATCATTTAATGTACTTTCTTTGGCATACTAAACCCAAAAATGTCAAACCAGATTCAGGGAGACAGATCCAAAGAGGATGTGTTAGCATCATGTCTGGACTGGGCAACCTGACAGCATTTCCTAAGCCTTTTGCTTGAGGACGAGAGGTCCCCTGGCATATCCTTCAAACAAGCCTGGAGTTGAGGTTAACATTTGTAGCTTGTAAAGTTTGAGAAGCAGAACATCTTGCTTCAAAGTTGGGGCCGCAGAAAACTGGCTTACCCAGCTTCTGCTTGGCTTGGAACTCAGGCGGAACAGGTTCGTGTCTGATTCCGAGCCGAAGCTGCTCACGTCCTGTTAGCCCCCAAACTGACAAGATAAGCTTCACTCCTCACGATAGGAGTGTACCAGCTCTTAGGATAGATTAATGACAAGTGACAAGTACTCTTATTAGCAGATGACTGTTCTTTTGTGCATGTAAGTATGGATAATCACACTGAGAGTTGCCATATGTATAATTTATTTCTGTGCTTCTGTGCTGGATCACATTTTAATCTCTGGTGTCTCTTTAGATCAGGAGTGAATGTGTTTTCCAAGCTTGTATGGACATAATTATTTTTGTGTGGTCCTTTTTAATTCAAACCCTTCCCTACCCCAAATCTTATCAACCCTTCTTCCTATATTTAAAGGCACAAGGCTGTACAGATGAAAAATAGAATTTTTAAAACTAGACAGAAGAATAAAGTCTTTTCATCAAGCCTGATAATTTAAATTACTTTTGTGTACATATGTATTTGGGTGTTTGTTTACATGACCTGTACATCAGTAAGAATAGTTGTATGTATGGGCAAGTAAACATGTCTTAGGAGTGCACATTTCAGGTACAAAGAACAATAAATGATTCTACCACTCTGTCTCCCCAGTATTTTCCTAATTGTGTTTTTTCTGTGTATATTTACTGCAGTCAGCTGTTCTAATTTATTCGGGAAAAAAAGAGAAAAAAAAAGATTTCTGAATTGAAGAGTCTAGAGCAAGAAAAACACGTTCTGAATTGAGTGGACAGGTTTTATTTCCTTTTTTTTTCTTTTGCTGTCTTATGGTTGCTTAGACACATAAATCAAAATTTTGTCAGTTTTCCTGTTGAAGTCTGATGACAGCCTGAAAATTGCAATAAAGCCTAGATGACTTATTGAAGTGGGTCCAGGGGAGGAGTACAAAAATGATCAGAGGGCTGGAATACTTCTGCTATGGAGCCAGCCTAGAGAGCTGGGGTCGTTCAGCCTGGAGAAGACTCTGGGGGACTTCAGAGCCCTTTCCAGTACCTGAAGAGGGCTACAAAAGAGACAGAGAGGGACATTTTACAAGGGAATGTGGTTTTAGGACAAGGGGGAATGGCTTTAAACCAGAACAGAATAGTTTAAATTGGATTTTAGGAAAAAATTCTTCACTGTGAAGGTGGTGAAACACTGGAACTGGTTGCCCAAAGAAGTGGTGGGTGCCCATCCCTGGAGAGATTCAGGGACAAGTTGGCTGAGGTTTTGAACAACCTGATCTAGTGAAAGCTGTCCCTGACCATAGCAGAAGGGTTGGAACTAGAGGATCTTTCAAGCTCCTTCCAACTCAAACCATTCTCTGATTCTATGATTCCATGCTATAGAATCTATATGATGATTATTATTATATTCCAGGAATGAATCAGACCTTGTCAAGTAGTTCTGTACCTGTAAGAGGATAAAGAGAAAATATTATCTTTTAGTCCACTGATACCATTCCTGACTCCTTGAGCAAAAGGTTTGTGTTCCCAGTGAACTCCCTGAAGCAAAGAAAGCCTCACAGTACTCGTGGAGTACTTCCAGAGAGTGCTCCAGCCACGTTTTTGCAACAAGGCCCAATGGATGGAAGATGAAGTTTCCAACAGTTGGACCAGGGGTGCAGCAGACTGTGCAGCATGCAGGTAAAACCAGTCTATATTTGAAAGTCTTTACTGTGACATCTGTTTGTGCCCTTGGCAGCCAAGGAAAATGGTGTCAAGCAACCATTTTCAAATGGAATACCCAAAAACATCATTTGTAATCTCTGAAGTGTAATTTTAGTTTGAGGATTGGTGTTCATTTTCCTTTTAATAAGGGAAATAAGAAATAAGTGTTTATTTTGGAAAGGTGAGTTCCATTAAGTAGAGTGATGATTTGATAACGCAAAAAAGAAAAGAATTAATAGATGTTAATTATGTTATAGGAAATCTCATAGTAGCCTCGTAACAGTTACGGATTAAGAACTCACTCTGACTTTTGTGACCTTACGCCTCATTTATGACTGGCAGACATTATTATTAGTGCTTTTCTTGAAAGAGTAATTTCCACTTCAATTTTTTGTTGCTAGATGTGTGGTTAGAGAGAAATTATTATTATCATTATTATTATTGCTGCTTAAAATGGAGGCAATTCAGACAGTGCCGTTGATCTGCAGAACTTTAATCTAAGTGTTAATCATCTTTTCAATCCTTCACATCTCCCAATCACTTAATGATGTATCTCTCCTAGAAAGAATAAGTACCTAACAAAATTAAATGTGAATTTTATGAAAGATCAATGAGATCTACTGCAAAGGAGCAATTTGAAAGAGAAAATAGAAGATATCCATTGACAAATTAGAAATTTTACTAGAACTTACTGGGGACCATCAAATTTACAGGCTTATCAAAGAAGAAGTAGAATCCAGGTCTGTCTCTACGACATCTTCTGAGGTACTATTCCCTCTTAATGTCTTTACTAGTTGTGATGTTGCTCAGTGTGGTCACAGCATCAGACTACCACATTCAGATGGCTTATTCTCACAACAAAAATACACATCTAGTATTCTCCGTCTTCCAGCAGGAAAGGAAACTTCTTTTATTTCATCTGATGAGCCAGAAGAGCCAGCAGAAGAAACTGCTTTGGGATTTTTCCAAGGTTTATGACCAGCCTGATATAGTTTCTATAAAATAAAAAAGGAGTGTAACTTTGAATGGAAACCTGAGGAACAGGAAAGTCTGGGAATACTAGAGAAATAATGTTCAGACAAAAAGGCTTTTCAAAATAAACAAAAAAGTTGTGATTTGTATCAGCACACAGAAACTGCCCTAAACAATTACATAAGAAAGAAGAAAAACAAATTAAGAACTTCTAAAGTCCTTATTTTGAGATTGAAACCAAAACTGCACAACTGTAAGAGAAGTGCTTTCCAAATACATGGCAGTGTACAAAGTTAATATTCCCTGTGGCCCAAAGAACTATTCACAAGAAACTAGAGACATCCCTTCTCAATCATCAAAGCATATCTACAAAACATAAAGAACACTGGGATTTTTCAAAGAGAAGTAAATGTAAAAGAGTCTTTAGAGGGAGGTAAGTTCTAAGGAGAAGCAGGCCCACATTGTGTAGAAGTCAAAGTATTTATTAAAGTTTGCTGAAAAAAAGTAGTTTCGTTATCTCTGAAGGAACAGATTTAGAGCTAAACAAATTTTTCTCAGCCCTAAATTGTTAACATAGATAACTCTACATTAATGTACATAACTTTACATGGAATTCAGCACAAATTACCTGTAATTTTTTTTTTTTAATGTTTTGAGCTTGTGGGTAGTCCTTTTAAAAGGAACTAATAGTGGCTGACTGTAAAAGAGACCATTGTGCTGTTTCCTTATATAACCTGAATGCTGTAAAATGTTGCATTTTGGTTTTTTTTGGTTTTTTTTTTGGGGGGGGGAGGAGGGTAGAGGAGGAATGAGGAAGACATTTGCATCAGCAGTGGGGCTTTTTGCATTTATAGGAAGTGAACTGGAAGGACCCAGAAATATCCAGAACAAAAAGAGGTTGTCACTGGGAAAATTCCAGAAGCTATCTGAAAGAGAATTCCCTTTGTGAGTAAGCCATCTGGCAGGTCGTGCTGAGTTATGCCAAAAAGCTGAAGCAATCAGAGCACAGCAGGGGAAAACCTTACAAGCATGGGAGCGAAATCCAGCTTTACGTTCATAGCAGTTGACTAATACAGTCTACTGGGAGAGCTGGAATCCTACACCACTGCTCTGGAGACGGACTGTGCAGGCCACTGTCAGGGAATGGAAAAGCATCTGTGGTCTCTGTTTCTTTTAGGAAACTACTCTAAGTACATCATAATGGCTCAAATCTAAGGTCGCCCACTGTTTTTTCAGAGAATAATCAATTTCTCAGCAACTAGGCTGTCTAGTTGGCTGTTAACACAAGGTGGGCACAGTATCTGAGCTCTGAACCCCTGCTGCTTCCTCATGGAGGTCCTTTGACTGGTGGCAAGATCCGGAGGATCCAGGTGATGGAGTAAAAAATGGAACAGGATTGGACTGCACAAGTTCAGGTCTGCCACTTAAGGAAAGGCAGTATGCATAATTTCTTTTGTGTTTGTGTACATTCTGGCTATTTTTACCTTTGGTACATGAAAAATAAGACCAATCTAGACTTCAGGACAACGTACGTTTGTATTTTCTAATGTATTTCCCAAGAAAAGAAATTTATACAATCTCTCTGTTAGCTTTGCAGCTGGATGCATCAGCCAGTTGCTACCAAATCTGGTAATGTGAGTCTCTGCTATATTAAGATTTAGAAGCTTTGTGAGAATATGTGCCCAGGTAGAGGAGAGAGCACATCTTAGTGTCCATAGTGACAAATGAAAAACCAGCAGTATGGGCTACTAGGCAGGTTTTAAACACAGAATGCCTTGGGAAACCAGGCACATAAAAATGTGATGCTCACAGAACTGCTCTTTTCACTGCAGGAACTGCTCAAAAGAAAGACACAAAAAAAGGGGTTGCAAGTAGGAGAAATCAGAAGAAATTCTGAGTCTCCTGCATTCAAAAACAAGAGGAGAGAAGAAATAGTTAATATTTTGATAGTCTGCCCCTGCTCAAGCCTGCATGATAACAATACTGGAGAGTAAGTGAAATGTGTAGCTGATGGTTCAGCCTAACACAGAATTATGCTAGATTACAGCATGAAAGAAAAGTATTCATGCCCTAATGATAACATTGGAAGATGCCAGGAATATCTGCAGTAATTAAAACTCTGAAATTTATTTGAAAATCAACCATGAGTCTTTTGAAATTACATGACTGGGAAGGGCAGTTCCACCACAGTGACCATATCAGCAGAGATGCTGGAGCTTACTGCCTTCTGCTCCGCTTGGAACTATATTTAGCCTTGAGTGTGCTAGTCTTTGATCTGGAATTTCTTATTTTCCTGCCAATTTTCACGACATGTTTTGAAGTCTGACTGGTTGTCTGGCCCTCAGAAGAAAGTAGAGAAAGGACAGGAAAACAGACAACAGCCTCATCAAGAAAAAAAATAAAGTGAAACTGCATGATTGCTTTTCAAACGTATGAGCAATTAGGATATTAATGCATCATGGTGAATAAAACCAAAGTTCTAATAACAAAAAATAGTTAAAAAGCAAGAAAAGTGAGTCTTTATAAGAAGATTTCACTGGATCATTTGCATACTGTAAATACACGGTGCATATGAATCTGGTGAGACAGTTAAATGGATTTAAAAATGGTCCAGGACTTCAGTAAATTAAACAGCATTTTAAAATCCATTTTAACTGATTTTAGACATGTAAGTGAGCTTTTATGTAACTAAAGTTAAGGTGTTGTCATTCATACGATTTCTGAAATATGGTTTTATTTGGTCTAGAGATAGAAACTTTAAAAGAGAGATCACAGGTCAAGTAGAAAAATGAAATAGGAGCTATAAAGCATTAGTCATAAGAAGGATCAGCCATCTCTCTTTCTTTAATTTTTGTCTGTCTTTATGTACTATACATCTCAGTCTTCCCTGCTGCCCAGATTGAAAAGCTGGAAGGTCCTATTTACTGTTAATGTGTTTCTGTGATGCACAGGCCAGTGCTACTGACCAAAGGATTTATCTGCTAACAGAGATCAGAAGCCTGACACACAGAAAATAAACAATAGCTTTTACTTGAAAAATTGATTTTGTCTTAGTCCCTGAAACAACCTAGGGCCAATTCTGTCTGTATTTACTCTATGAAGATCTGGAGACCCTAATTCCTCAGACAGTGTCACCCGATTATAGCTCCATTGTCTCTCAGTAGATAGCATTTTAACAGTCTCAGATACTGGATTTCACACAGCTTTTTACTTATAAAACTACCTATTCTACAATTACTGAATTGAAATCTTTCTACATAATTTACAAGCAAGGTCTTTGGCATCACCTTGCACTGTTTAAATAAGTTTAGTTATTCCACGTTTTGCTAACTAAGGGACCCCTGTCCACATGTTCACTAGTTTCTATTCAGTAAAGCATCCTCAAGACATCTTGAAAGCTGGTCAGAAAATTGATTGCATAAAATGGTATAGACACTGCTGCACCAATAATTTGTATGTGTTTACATGTATCATGTTTATGTGAGGGATGTTTCCAATGTGTTGTTAAGTTCTATTTTGGTTGGTGGGGTTTTTTTGCACTTAGAAGTTTCTAGAATTACAAATGGAGAGTTGCTCAAATAATATAGTCTAATCTGATCTTCTCTACTGTTCTTTAGTGATGATGGTCTTCTGGAAAATCATGTCTAAAAGAAACGAGTCTGCTGTACTTTTTAAATGGAACTGTGTTATTTCACTAAGTGTTCTAATGTTTAAGCATACTACTACTACTATTATTACCATTGTTATTATTATCATTATCATTATCATTATCATTATCATTATCATTATCATCACCAATAATTTTCATTCCATTTTGCACTATCCTCTAGGAATCCCCACTCAGAATCTCTCCAATTTGTGAGCCCTCTACAAAGACAAAATGAAAACACAGAATAAGTCCCAGAGAGTTTACAGCTAGAGACAGAAATGAGGTAAGCCAGGAGGATGTATGAGCAGGTTCCATTAGAGTGATTTCATGTAACAGCAACTTTAATATGACAAATTCAGGACTGCAAGAAAATACATATGCTTTCTTTCCCTCTCTTGCGTTATTGGCTTGACTTCTGCTGGCAGTCTGTTTTTCTAGTTTATAGTCCATTGTCCTGGGCTACATACCCTCAGCAGTTTTTATTTTTTAAAAAAATCCAATGTGCAGAATATTTCTGCATAAATCTTTCAGGTCTTCTGCATAACTGCTTGATTTTTCTAAGACATACGTAAGTAATACGTACAGAAAAGTGCATATATTCAGTGAGTTTTGTGATCAAGTTTCTCCAGTTTGAATTGTAGTCCGACTAGTATGAGCACAAGAAAACCTGTGACATGTAGAATAGGTTCTCTTTTCCATGGTAACTTTTAAAAAAAAACCCCAACCAAAACAGCACTGACATGTGAACAGCTCTAAACGAAAACCCTTAATCCCTATTCTTTATTATTTGATTTAGATGCCTGCTGATTTCTGTGGAGTTAATGGGAAAGGAATATGGTTTATTCACATTAGGTAATGTAATAATGTCTTGGTGATGGCAATTCAACTCAGTATTTAAAAAAAGCCAACTCAGCAATTTCATTAGTAATTTTGATGCTCACCCATGCCCAGTAGATAATGAATTTACCAACCAATAAAACTCTTTTTGTAAATGCTCTTTCAGCCTGTCTCCCTTCTTAGCTCTTTCTTGCATTTGCTCATTTTCCTTGCTGGCATTTCTGCTCTTAATTTCATTGCCATTGACAGCACTGAAAATGTGCTACTTAAGGATCCCACTATTCAGGTTCCTTTCCACGATCATTATCAACTCAATTTCTCTCTCTCTTTTTTTTTTCTTCCCAAAAGTGCTCCTTCTATTCAGTTCCTGGTCTCCATTCAGTAGCCTGGGCTGAAAAATGGAAAAGGAGCCCAGCTAATGTTAAATAGTAATTCGGTGCTTAACCCGCGGAAGAGTGCACATATTACCACTGCATCTATAACACCTTCCCCATGATTACCCAAGGGAACTCCATGTCCCCTCACTGTGGTTCAGATCCAAGCAGACACATTACTGTGCTGAAAGCCAGCGAAAGCCTCTCAGAAAACAATGAAGGCTGCATTAGGATAATGTTGCCTTTGATACTTACCTGCCCGTCAGACAGACTTAACCTCAAGTCACACAGCTGCTCATTAGGATGCAGGTACAACTCCAGGGAGTCCCTTCCCTCAGCTCATATCTTCCTGTAGCATTGCCTTGTGTCAGCCGTGCCTGGCATGAACAGATTATGGGTAACCCATTCCACCCAGCACAGAGCTGGGAATTCAGTACTTCCTGCTCTACAGTAGCCAGTTCTGCCATTAGATCCCATCTGGTCTCAGCTTTCCAGTATAAAGAATTTCTGGAAACAGCATAATGTTAGATGAGTGGGAAATTTGCTGCTTTTGGTACTTGCTGGGTTACTGCAGGTGATTTAGAGGACTCCCTGTGTGTTACTAGGAAGCAGCACTGTGGCTGGTCTCCACACCAAGAAAAAGAAAAAGCATATTCTATTTCTTCCACACATTCACCTTCAGTTCACAGAACTGAAAATAGAATGGACTAATCAGCAATGATGAGATTGCTAAGAGAAGCAGTTACCCAGAAAAGCATGTACAAGTATGCACTATCTTGTATACAGTAAAAACAGGAACTACAAGAATAAGCAAAATAATATTCAATTTTTTTTTTAAAAGAATCATTCTTCTCTTCCCAGTTTCTTCTTTACAAACTGTACAGAAAGGAAGAAAGAAAGAAAGAAAGAAGGAACATAAGAAACAGATGAGACACTAAAAAGAATCAAGATTGCAATACATTTGGTCAGGCAGCCAACCAACTGGTGTCGTATCTTTTAGCAGATAACAAAGGTTTCATTTATTCACTGTATTAAAAGAGAAATTTAGGCCACTTCCAAAACCTCCAGTCATCTGGAGCACACAATCTAGTTTACCTGTAGTCACTGTTGTCATAATTTCTTTCAGTTCATTGCCTTGATGTAAACATGAATAAGACTCGCCATATTCATAAAAGTTACCATTGAAATTAGTTGGATTGAGCGTGCTAAAGTGAAACAATGTATATGTTAGGCATCAGACTGTTAGGAAACATGGGGTATAATCAAATCTTTCTAAAGAAACATTATAGACTGTCAATAGAACCAAAAAAATTCCCTGAGTAGCTCAAAGAGATTCAGTACACTTCAGTTAGAAATTCTTTTCTCGCCCCTGAAGTGGGTTGAACTTGTTTTGGATCTTTTTTTCACCCTTTTCTATTCAATAATTTGCCTCCTTCGCCCTTCCACAATATTACCCCAGTGCTGTGAAAAAGTGTAGGATGAACAACTGAGGGCACTTTCAAAATTTTGCAGGAGCCAAAGTGGAATGTCATTTGCAGATTTTGCTCTGGGCCTCAGGGATAGAGCTGGTGGTTGCCAAAGGCTCTCATAAAATCCAAAATCTACTTTGAGAGCAAGCGAGTGGTTCTGCCATGCCAAAAGACAGGACATAAGTAATTGTATGGTCTTGTGGGGAGGGAGGGAGAAAAAGTGAGAATGAATGAACGAACGAACGAACGAACGAATGAATAAATGAACGAATGAAAGAAAAACATAGTACAGAGGAACCAGCTTCCTTTTTTTGTTGTTTTTATTCCCCTCCAAAGATGTTATTTTACCACGCCTTCCCTGAACAGGAGACATGTGGAAAGACTAGTCCAAACTACTGTGTCCTTTCCTCTACCTGTTCCCATTCCTCCACCAGTTTTCCTTCCCCAGCTCCAGCCTCGTAAGTGCTGTATTTGGTATCAGAAGCAGAATGAATTCAGTTCCCTGGGGCAAGAGGAAAGGGTCTGTAGTACATGCTAACCTTGCCAGCCTGTGTGCTAACACCAGGAAACATAAGTCCACTTATCTGTCTTGCAAGTAAGAGCAACCAAAGGATATGGGGCAGTCCCTTTCGAGGGTTTGTAAGAGCAATTTCCTATTCTAGAAACCTACTGCCCTACACTGCACTTGATCTGTAAACAGCCATATGAATTGACTGAAGATCACTGAAGGAAGAGACAGAAGGACACATTTCATGGTAAAATTCAGGCTGTGTCTTTGAGATTTTTGGATTTGGTTTGGAATGGGTTTTTTGAATGGGTTTTTGGTGGTTAATTTTCTTCACAGCAGCTTTTATAGGGCTGTTTTGGACTGTGCTGAAAACAGTGTTGATATTACAGGGATGTTTTTGTTACTGTTGAGCGGTTGTAGCACAGAGTCCAGGCCCTTATAGAGCTGGGGGAAGGAGCAGGAAGGAGGAAACAATTGGAGTGATAGAGTTTGTCTTCCCAAGTCAGCGTTATGCCTGATGGAGCCAGGCTGTCCTGGGGATGGCTGAGCCCTGCCTGTCCGTGGGAAGTGGTAAATTAATTTCCTGCTTTTCTTTGCTTGCATGTGTGGCTTTTGCCTGCGAGTCTCCCATGAGTTTCCTCACTTCTACTCTTCTGATTCTCTCCCCCTTCCAACCAGGGGAGAGTGAGGAAATGGCTGTGTGGGGCTTAGTTACCAGCTGGTTTAAACCTTTTTGGTGCCCAACATGGGGCCTGAGGGGTTTGAGATAACAGCAGATTTGATTTGAATGCATTAGATCAAATTTATAACTGCTCTTGCTGTTTAGCGATTAATTGTGACAGTCTGATTCAAAGCTACCAGGGGTGAAGGAAATGGAAATACCTTTAAATTGCTGTATGCAAATTTGAGTTGCATGTTCTAGGAATTACTGTAACAAAAACCCTTTGTTGCTAGCTAGGCTCCCAGCAAGAGAAGTGCATTGTAGTGTTAAACCATGACACACTTTTATGACAGGTTTCATGGGACACGACACAAAGAAGTAGGACCCAGAATGTGAAAGCTTCTGACTTTGGATATAGAATTCAGTCTATCCTGTGCAGAGAAACTCACTGGCTGGAAGTGTCTAGATGTGCTATGTGATGGATTTCTCATCCTTCAGCATTAAATAACTTTAACCCTGGGTTAAAGAATTCGGTTATTTCTTTTTCCTTCACTTCTTACATTAATGTTTACTAGTTGTTTGAGAATGAAATGCAGGAAATCCCTTTCCTCCCTACTTCGTCTGCTTGCAGTTCATACTGGCAGCTTCAATCTACAGCCTGGGAACTGCTTCTAAGAAGGATATGATAAGGAAAGGTTGAAAATGAGAGTGGAAATTAAAGGCATAGAATTACCAAAAATGTCTACTAAAACATCTTCTTTAGTGATACTTACTGCATACTCCACATTTCTTCCCAGCACTCATTACTGGACTGTGCAGACCATGTGGTTTGAAGAACACTGCCAGGTAGGATCTACCTAAGAGGTGATGTTTGGCACCTCTTCCTGAGCTATGGGAACATTTGCTTCAAAACTATTTAGTGTGAAAAGGGAGTATAAAACAACTCTTTCACTTGATTGCTTGCTAATTTTACTAGGTTATTGCACACACACACACCCCACCTAAGCAGTGTCGTCCCCATCATGACTAACTCTTCAAGCACCTGTGAGCATGTAGAAGTATTTTATCTATGTCTGGTTTATAGTGCATTTCTAGCCTGGAAATAATTTCCAGTATCCAAACGTGTGATACTTGATAAGGATTTCTATCCAAAGAGCATTCAGACATACTGTATGTTGGCATTTGGCCTTGCAGGCAATGACAAAAAGCAGGTGGATTGGACTGTTACCCAGGGCCCAAATTCATTATCTGTCAAGTCTTAGGAGAATTGCATGTTGTGTACCAGATATTGCTTAAGATTCAAGATATTTGAGTTTTTTTCCATATCTATGAACCATAGAGTAATATTTCCTCTTGATTAAGGTTTTCGTCTCCAGTATTAAACTAGAATTTTTGTGAGAGTCTCCATAAATGTACGCTCATTTTTATGTAACAGACTTAGAAGTGAATTAGTTCTTATCCAAGCTATGTCACAGTAGAGATTACTGAAAAAATGAGAGGCAAATAGCCTAAGTACTTATATCTCGACTGCATTTTGCTGGAATACATCTATGGAGGCAATCTGAGATACTTTATTAATCAGTGGAAGCACACACTACAGAAAGAAGTGCTGTATGAAGTCATGCTTGGCTTTTGATAGGGTGGGTTTTTAGTAATACTAGTTTAACTAGAATAGTAATATTAAATCATCATAAACAGTACTTATCACACTATTTTTCATCCTCCTTAGTAATTTACAAAATAAAAAAGAAAAAAGATTCGCAATAGATATCTCTTTTTTTTTTTTTTTTTTTTTTTTTTNTTTATTGCTAAAGATAGGAAACCATTTAAACACATACTGGGAGACACCAGATTATAAGCTTGTGAGTTAACATGATACATCCTCCTCGGCACCATTACTAGGCTCCGATGGCTGTGATTGAAAGCATAAAAGAGGAGTGTGAGAGGCTGTACGATGAGGGAATTGTACTTATAAAGGTGATGCCTGGAGCAAAGTATTCATTCAAACCCCCAGTCTCAGTCACCATCTTCCACAGGACAAAACACCTTTAACACCACCTGATTCCCTGAAGTCTAAAGTGTCATTCACATTAATTATGGTGTTCGCAACACGATATATCAATCTGTGTTACCACCCATCTCTCAGCAAGACTAACTGAACAAGAATTTTCTAGTGAAGAAAGGTCATTGCTTTTCTGCATTTCAGGGTTTGTAATCTCCTGCATTTTATAATGCCAAAATAATTGCTCCCACTAGGATATTGCCCAGCTGTGCTCAATTTATAATTTGTAATATTTTCCTTTCTGTAAGTCAACTAGTGGTACATTTTTATGGCATTCTCCCAAGTGGATAATGATCCAAAGCAATGTATTTATTTAGAGGATTGGATAAAATGGATCAAAATTCAACCGCAAAATGTACAGAAAATGCATTCTGTTCTCCTAGTGTTTTTAAAAATACATCTCTCTTATTTCTGTTAGTTATAATGTTTATAGTCTCTCTGATTTTCTGTCCCATTGTTCATTAACCAGGGAGGGAATATGTTTCTTTCCAGTATGTGCTAAGAATTTTAAATATGGAAATGTCAAGATGCTGACTCCCATTGTCTCTAGGTCATGGAGACAGAAAGGTGAAGTTGAAGCAGTTTTTTATTCTAACAAAACATGACTATGGTACACATGATGAGAAGGGCACAGGAAAGACTCAGGCTTTTCTGGTCTCAGCTGTTAACTATTTACATTTTCTATTTTAATTTACTCAGTCCCAGTTTTGACAAATGAATGTGGCTTCACTTGAAGGAGCCTTGAGAACCATAGCACAGCTGCTAAATAACAAAGAATTAATAAATTTGACTCTATTCACATAATGGATTGAGGCTGGAGATGTCAGTACAAAAAAGCTATTCATATAAGGCATAACTGCTGTCACTAAAAATGCAAGTCTTAATCTTAAAAATTAGTAACTGGGAGAGATGAGTGAGTAAGTGGCTGAATTCTGTGATGGGGTTGGCTTAGGAGGAGACTGTCCTGTGGAGGGGTTTTATTTGCCAAGGTGGCACTCCATAGCAAACAAACTATGGTGTCAGTTCTCTGCCAATGGGCTTTCATTTACTACAAACGAGTTCACTCTCTGCAGGATAAGACACACACATTTAAATCTTAGAAAGCTTTCTACTCATGCCATGCCTCTGCATTTCCCACCACATCTCAAAGCCAGAAAAGAGCATAATGTTTGTAAAGAGATCCAGGCCGTCTTGGCTCTCCAGCTCACATTTACCAGTAATGCAGTCTTTTAGCATGACTTGGATCCTTCTCCTACTCTAGCATGTGAAGTCAAACAGACATAAAATTTATAAATCACAGCGTCACAGGTGGTATTAGCAGGCATTATGCTTCCTTCCAGATCAATACCCCAGGGATGAGGGGTTCTCCAGCTCTAGCAGCACTAAAAAGCACTTTTAAAAGAGCACATCAAAAGGTACACTATTTTAAAACTAGACCAGGCTGCACTGGGAAAAAAACCCACAACTTTATATTTAAAATAGACAAATAATATTGTCATCAGTGACCAGATTCATTCACGAGCTGAAAGATGCAGCTCAACTTTCTTTTTCAAAACCACATAAAAGCTAAAATACCACTTCCTCATAAATGTCAGAAAGTGTTAGGAAAGAGGGTAATTGTTTCAGGTTTTTCTTCTAAACAAAAGCTAGGATGCTTCCAATAGCATATATAGATCATTTAAAGAAAAATCAGATTTCAAAATTCCAGCAACATTATGCTGACCTATCTAATGAATATTCGATGACTATAGTACTAATTGGCATAAAGTAACTAACACAGCCTCTCCACATCTCTACAACCTCCCTGTTCTATCTCGTTAACCCCAGCTGGCATTTGGTAGTATTTGGTTAAGCCCACTTGGTGATTGGTAGCAGTAGATATGGGAGTAATAGCAATAAAAATCCACTTGTGGTGTTACAAAGAAAACAGTTTGATACTTCCACCGAAAGATTATTGAGGTACCTAAACTATACCCTACATGTACAGAAAATCTGCGGTTTAGATTGATCAAGGAAAGTTGTGTCTGAATGAAACAGTCATGGTAGAGTTTAAGTTACAGCTTCTGTTAAAACAGTGAGTTCATTGTCACTGATAACAAGTAAGGATAGCTTTCATTCAAAGACTTTTGTGGGGGTTTATGCTCTCCCTTCTCACGTATATACATTATTTAATAAGAAATTGAGATAGATTTAAAATTGTCAAACCCCTACAAGGATTCTAGGGACACTCATAACCTAACAATTATTTTGTAGATGGGTCTCATTTATCACTTTTAGTTGTGCAAGCCTGAGCTGTAACCACTCATGGCAGATAATGCTTCCACGCAGCAAAATTCATTAACATTTCTATCTTTGCTAAATAAATAGACCACTTTTTCTTCTTCAAACCTTTTTTAGGTTTGTATTTATCATCCATCATCTGCATTTACTGAATTTTGACAGATCGCAAAAATCCCCAGGAGGGATTCCATCCATCTTATTAGCTTTGCATTTTGTGAAGTTTTCTGTCTAGCAGACCTCAGAGGACTGCCTAAGAAATAAAGTAGTTAGGACTACTTACAGTTTGATAGCAGTAATGTAAAACTGGCGTGAGATTAATCTATCTTAATAACACCCTGGTTATGATACACTTCTGGGAACAGATAGACTGGCTAAGAGGGGCTGGCAGTGATGGATTGACCCCACCCTGTTAGTTTGGATGAGGAGGTTATTCAGCATGACATCCATAGGAGGGAGACCAGGCATATCCCCTCATTGTCAGAGCAGCTGCTGCGACTTGTGGCTTTATGTGCAGCATTCAGGACGCTGTGACTGACTACCAGCCATAATATGGAGTGGCAGAATACCAGCACCAATTACCCTCTGTCAGCTGAACTCACTGGCTGTAAGTGGCTCCACAAAGTTCAGTGAGGGAAGGTGTGCAGTTAATACCCACTCACAGCTGTAGGAAGGAATCTAGTTCACATATTCTCGCAGGCACAATGGGAGCTTCCAAGTTTTTTAGAAAGTCCTCTCACTGTGTTACCAAGTGCAGAAAAACCTCCTTGCTTTCTGAACTCCTCAGAGGAGGGACTCACCTGGACAGGTGCAGCTGGATCCAGTCTTAGCTCCAGACTTGGTCAACCGTTAGAGTTCAAAGCACTAAAGAGGTGTAACTGAGCCTCTATACAACTCTGTCCCTCGATTATGGATGACAAACTGCTACATTTATACAAATATAAATTATTTATTATGATAATAATTGGACAAACAGACCTTAATTAGAAATCTTTACTACACAATATTTAAGGTATAACTGCTGGTAGTGCATTATGAACCAATATTGAAGAGATTATATTAAGACAATTATATCAGAGCAAGAAAAAATAATTATTAAGTAGAGGTTGATGTTACAGACACCAACGACACTGGGCAAATCTCTTTCACTCAGTCTTGAGGAGTAACCTTGAGAGGCATCCTCACTCAAAGGAGGAATTTCCACATACACTCCACAAAAGAGTATATTAGAAGACCCGGCCATTAAAAAGTGTGGCTGAGCTTTTACAGTATACAGTGATTGACTGTCAGATGTCTCCAGACCAGCTGTGTCAGCTCAGCAGCTTTAGATAAGTTATTAGTAGTGTCACTGGTTTGCTCTTTTATCAGATATATTACCAAGTCTAATACATCTCCACCTCACCATGAGGATGTATAATTTTGGGATTGATGAGTCGGGCTGGTTTCAGCATTATTCAACACCAAAAGCAGTCTGATGCCCCCTGCTCCATCCACCACTGGTAATTTTGCAATTCAGCATTGTTTGAGGTTTTTTACCCCGTTCCAGGCAGAGCATCCTGCTCCCCATATTTCATTAAAATCCATTTATTGATGATAGTATCTAAGATACCTAAAAAATTGGCAAGCATAGAAAATTTTTCTACTGATCTTAGCAGAATATCAAAATACTGGCATAAAGGATATTTTGCACCCTGTAAACAAAATGACTCATTAAACAAGAAATATTCTATTTTTCTTGTTCTAACTTTTTCAGGTCCTAGAAAACATTTGTTTATAATGGGGCACTCAGATGCTCTGCTACCTTGCACTTGCTGCTACCATTTGTATACCTATAATATAGGTGCAACGTTCGTGCAGATCAGGTACATTTTACTCTTGTCATCTGGAAGTACATTAGTCTGTCTTGGCACACATTCTCTTGGATAAAATGGTGTTCTTATGGTCAAAAGTATGGAAATGAGACTCTAAAGCAGGTTCCACATAGTTTAGGCAATTTCCTTACCCATTAATAAAACCAGAGGCCTGACTGGCTTCTGACCACATAAAACAACTCCCCTTTCTGTGATGTGATTTTGAAAACAAGATATACATATCGAATCAGCTCTATTTTTGAAACGAATGCTTGCCATAAAGGAGTATTCTGACTGGCTAGGAAATACAGCTGTGCAAGTTTATCTTTTATGGAAACAGAAGTACTGTCCATGATCCCTTTTGTCTGGAAGGCATAAAGACATTTGGATTCAGTTAAGGTATATTCACTGCTATAATGATGTAATTGCCTACCTTCACGTAGATTCAAAAATGAATTAGAAACAGTTGACAGGTATGAATATGCCAACCCAAATCATGTTTGCCAGCAGCCATATGCATGCCTCCAATGCTAAAATATGAGGATTTTATAAACAAAACCTGTAGATACAAGCAACTAATTTCACTTTGTCCAATTATCAATTTTTATTTTTCTTTGGGTTTTTTTCTTTTTGGTTGGTTGGTTGGTAGATTGGTTGGTTGAATGGTTTGGATTTTTTTTTCTTTTGTGCCCCAGGGGGAGGCTTATGGCGCGAGTTGTCACACAGATATAGGAGTATGCTTGAGCTGATATCTCCAAAGCACCAAGCTTTCTAATATTATTTATAGTATCATGACAATATTGTTAGAAGTTAATTACTACTGTTACTTACCTAACTGAATAGACATGTATTTATATCTTTATATATTTGGGAAGGTTAATCATAAATGAGTGACTTTGGTTTTGGCTTTTCATGTCGTTTCCCACTTCTAAGAACATATCTTTCTAAGAGAACTTCTGAAAGGTTAGGCCAGCTTAGTTCCTATTTTTCTTGCACCAGTCACAATGCTTTCCTAGAGCAGGCTTTCCCATGAGTTGGATCAAACTAACACATAAGATTCTGATGCTCAGATCCTGCCAAAACCCCACAAAGTCAGTATCATTCATAAACTTTTATGGAATGGCTCTGTTAACATAGGCAACTCATCTTCACTGCAGCAGTCATAATAAAGCACTCTTTCTGAGTCTCTGCTCTGATTAAATCACATTTTAACAAATCTGAAACTGGAATGAGCTCTTATTATGGAATGAGTGAAGGTCACTTTTATTTTTCTCTACACTGGGAATGGGGATATATACTTACATTGTCAGCTGTTATTCCTGACAATGACAACAGACGAAAAAAGAATAGACATTTGCAAAATATGGCAAAACTACAGAATACTATAAATGTTAATAGCTTTATTCATTTCAGATCTGGAATGTGACAAAATGACTCATGCTGGAAAACAGACTTCCTGGATCACAATGCGAGGTAGGAAATGAAATTAGAGATAGTTAACAGAAAGCATTCCAGCTCAGCATCCCACACCCACTCTTAAAACATTTGTCCAAAATGTGTCCCTCTCCTGAGGTTTGAAAGAACATCCGTAATATTTTTGTATTGTATTTCCTTTTCTCAACTCCTAATTTTTACCTGGTGATGGAGGTCTGAATTACCCCTTCTGTTTCTCATGATAATGGTTTTAGACTGAATGAAAACAAGACCAACAGAAATCCATCCTAAAGGTTGCTCTTGTGGAATTTCTTGCACATTTTGATCCGATAGGATAATAGTTTGGGAAATGCTGCTCTGAACAGAAGCAGAATGAATGCTAAACAGACACAAAGTAAATGTGTTTTGGCATGGAAATTGATCTCTCTCTGAATCTGCTAGTGTCATCATCTAATGGAATAAATTAGACCCTTTATTTGTCATATGTCATCATATACTTCTATTTATACTAATAATATGGAATAAAATAGAACTATATAATTATATAAATGTATAATGAGTTAAATTAAAATTTTTAATGTTATCAAAATATTTATTTACTGTTGTTACCATAGGAATCTTTTAACACTGGATTTTTTTTTTTTTTATTCCAGCTTAGCATTTAAGGACATTTTGAAAGATAAAACTCCCTCATCGAATGAAAAATGTGAGTTTTCCTCTTCCTTACTGGTAATGCAAACTGTTTTTTGAATGTAAAAGATGCTTCACTGAAGTCTCTTTATATGAAAAAGTTTAGCTTTCATGTTCCTTTTCTGCTCATCACTGTCATTACTTAAGTATCTTATAATATGTTAATATTCAAAGACAGATAACATAAACTTGGTTAAACTTTTCACTTCCAAAGGGTTGGTCACTCATCACACATAAAGCATGGAAAATTCCTTTGAAATATTTTTAGGAAGAGGTTTAGCCACAGTTAATTATAGGAAGATGTGTTGTTATAGGAGGGATTTACAACTAATCTTGAAAGACTGAATCATTACTTTATTCATAGGGAATGTTTTTCAATAAAAGCATGAAAAAAAAATCAAAGGCAAGCAACTGTATCTTTCTCAAAAGACACAGACAGCTATAAAGGGTATAAAAGATGTGAGTAAGTACCATACCATACAGATATGAAAATAAACACAATATATAGGTCAGTTTGGCTCTAGAAACCACTAGAGGAATTTTTCCTGAACAAGTACAGCAGACCATCAAAATGAGGTCTCTCCAGGGTGTCAAAAAGCAGAATTCAATGAATCAGACTTACCAATTACTACAAAGCAGAAACAATGGCCATATTCTTAGCCCATAAAGTACAAGGCAGAGATGGATTGATTCACAGAAATGTTTTATTGCTTACCCCAATGCTTTGTGAGAAAAAAAAAATGTAATAAAATGAGTCATTATTAAAAAATGTATGTTTTTCTTTCATAAGCTATATATATTTAAATATCTTGTGCCCTTCAAAAAATTTATGGAGGTAATTCTAGGTTATCCTGGGGTACTGGAATTCCCACTAAATGACTACCACAGTCCCTTGCCTCAGGCCATGATAGCCATCTCACAATCAGCTGAGATGTCACACTGGTGACTTATAGAGGAGAACTTCCACTACCACTTGCTTGATCCTGGCTATGTTGAGTTAGAACTGCCCATTACATCAGCACAATGCAGAAGTTATATATACTGCAGCAGTTTTTCATGCTTTACTAAAATCAGTGAAGTTGAAGATTTTCAAGACCTTCTGACAAGCAGTGTGCCAGAGGAATGTATGTGTTCCCATAAAAGGCAGTGGGAAGGATTTAAAATTGTGTGAATAAGTAGTCATTTCTACCTGTTCAAAAAAGAGAAAGTATTCTGAAACAACTAATCTCTGATTTATTTGAATAGGATTCTTTTGAAGGATGTCAGCTTAATTACTTAGGCAAAAGAAAGACACTTCAGATTTATCAGTATGAAGATCCTTTAATATTAAAGTCTGCCAACACAAGGAGGTGAAGGAAGTGATTTGGGCACAGAGACATACACAGTCATATATATATATATATATATATATATAAAAGAATAGCACTGCAGGCTGCAGCAATTTTTCTGCTAAATAAAACTTCGTTAACTTGGGTTAGAACATGACTCATGCAGTGTCAAGAACAGATAAGAAAGTTGAGCTTGTAAAAATAAAGATAAAGCTGAAGCAAAGAAATGTATAAATATTAACAGTTCATCATATTTAGATGTGGTTTGAATGTTATTATTGATTGAGACAGGACTTAAGACCATTGTTGTTTTGGGGTTTTTTTAGTCAAATTTTGGATTAGCTCAGTGATATTTAGACTTTCTACAGTGGTACGCTATATAATAGTGTGTCCATTAACAGCTCTACCAGAACAGTTGTATATCACTGTCTTTCAAAACTATATATTAAGAGTGGGAACCACCTTACTTTAGTTTGAAATTTAAGTGCCTAGATTAGTCAATCATTCAGGTTCCTTCTGTAGTCAATACGCAGAGGGTGATTTGTCCCACACTAATACAGGGTTGGTCGAATCATCCCCCAAAGATGCCTCTTTCCCTCCAAGAGCTATACTTTTCCTACCAAGAAACAAAAAAAAAATAACCATGTGGCCTCTGTTTTCAATTCTAACTAAAAAGTGTAGATGAAATTTCAAACATGGGTTGCTGCAAGAAATTTCTGCGCACAGTCTGCAGACTGAAGAGTATTCATGGGAACAGCCTGGCGAATAATATCAAACGGCAAAAGCGTTGGGGAGGCTTGTTGGCAGATCATTAACCAGTTGCAAACAGAAGGGTGTGTGTTGAGCCATATGCAAAACCATAGTGCTATATCATTTTAAAAAATGACTGCCATTGATCGTTGCATGAAATAAAACTGCAGCTTGTGCTTTCTTAGCTCTGCGACAGCGGCTTTAATTGGGGTTTGGAGGGGAGAGTGGCTGTGTGCCAGTGCTGTATGCAATCATCCAGCTGTTCAGACAGTTAAAGACCTTAAGATGTTATAGCAAAGGAGCTGGCAGACACTCAGTCTGCCTTCTAGAGACCAGGGAGCATCCTAGCAAGATATTTAAGACTTTATTTAATATGGCAGTCATTAACAGTCAGAGATAAAAGGCAAAAGCACCACGTAATTGATTAGCTGGAAATGCACACCTTTACATGTATTAAGGTGCTTCACTATGCATGCCCTTGCCTTCATCTAGCAGCACCTTTTACTTTTTAATTTGATTAAACTACTGAAAGACCCCAAATCTATAAATATCTATTTGATATTGACAGCACAGGATGCTGAGGGATGAATTTTATATTAAGAGGTAATTATTGCATAAACAAACAATGGATTCTCAAGCTTCCAGAGTGAAAGTCTTAGCCCTTCATCCACAAAACTTGGTGCTCTGGCTCCTGATGAACTGTTCCTTCATCAAAATGGTAACCTGAAGGATCACTTTGTTGGAGAAAGAAACAATTTAAGGAACGTCTTATGAATACTTTATATAGAGTTATATCAAGACCAGGAAAAAGAAAATCAAATAAATACCAAATCATAACTGTTTTTGTTCCCATCCCTGCAGCTCATACACAATGTAAGAAAATGCGATCAACTTTAAATAGGAAAAAAAAAATCTGCTTCAGAAATACACTTATAGTGCAATAAGGTGGGGAATTTTGGTATCTATTGATCACATTTTGACCTCCATTGCTCACTGGCACTATCATTAATTCCTGTGGGCTACATTGCTGCAAATAAAGGTTGAGCTGTACTTTGCATTGTTCTGTGAGTAATGGCAGGTAACTATTGCTGCAGAAAGATCTGAATAGATCTGAATTTACCTATTTTTTTTTTTAACATACTGAAAGAGAAGTAACAGGTTTGAAACAGAGTGACCATGGTTTCAGTAGCCAATCACACTTTAAAGAGCCATTTTAAACTTTTTAATAGTATTTTATACGTTAGATTTGCTGAGTAGCTTTTTGATATTTTGCATTAGGCTCATACCTGAGACCTTACAAACAGTCATGAAACTACTGTAATATAAGAAGATGTGGATCAATTAATAACAAAACATATAAAAAGATTTCATCTTTATCTTGTCCTATCATCCACTGCAACTAGAACTTCTTTCATACCCCTACTAATTTCAAATTTGGCTTACCAAGCATTACCAATCTGTTGCAGGGGAAGTGATTCCTTTCTTTCTAGCAGCAAGCAGACTGAGCTCTGTGTTCTGACCAGCTGTATTTGCAACCTACAGAAAAAGTAAACCCACTAAATCAAAGACAAAGATAAAAATGAAGATAGGTTAAAATACAGTATAATTGTGTTAACATGTCAGTCAGCTTAGCAGTTGTTTCTTCACTTACTGCTAGAAAAGCATTGAAAAATCTAATTTCTTCTCAGGTGGGAGCTTGCCCCGGGAAGTAATTTTGAGAGAAATTTTGACAATTTTACAGCACCACCTCCACTTTAGCTGAGTTCCTAATTGGTACTAATCGGATAATTAACACCTATGCCTCTTCAAGCAATAACACAAATAATTCAGTAGTAGCCCAAGTCTGCAAGCACATCATTATTCCGGGGTCCCTGCTCGCCTCTGTTAACTCATTAGTAAGTAGGCTGCAAGGTCACACAATGGTAACATCATCCGTCTTGCTTGCAAATACTCAAACATCCTGCCAGTGCACAACAAATAGCAAATAAATCATAATAACGGCCCATATCAGCCTCAAGAGGTGTATACATAAGAAAACTTCTGAGAGTTTTCTTTTACACATTGCGTATCGTATGAAATCAGAGATTTGTGTGAGAGCAAGGGCGTGTGATTTGATGAGGGTTTCAGAGCACCAAATTTCTTTTTTCTCCACTGTAAATTATTGTAATATTTTCTGGAAAAAAGTCATGTGGTTAAGGACGGCCTGGATTATTTTTTTAATAGGTCCCACATGGCCAAGGCCATTATAAATAACTAGAGGTTTAAATGGCCTTAAAAATACAGCTCCAGAATAGAACTGATTAGGGAATGAATGCTAAGCCTCTGATGCCCTGGGGGCTTGCTAGGGGAGGTCCCTGTCCCACTGCCAAGATTCATTTAAGAGTGCCCCAAGCCTCACTTAGACATGAGGTCATATATGAATGCAGATCCTGGAGTCCAGGATGGGAAGCACCAGTTTAATGGAGAAAAAAACCTCCAATCCTTCCAGTTTCAGAAAACCACAGAATTTCTCTTTTGTTTTTGTACAGTTTTGATCACACTATACACAGCAGAATGATGTAAACCAGGATTATTTACCAGAAACCTTAAGATAAAGGCTTAAATTCTGATCCCCTTTTAATCAAGACAGCAAAGGAAAGATGAGGATTTGTTGTATCAACACATCAGTATACTCTTTCCTTCCCTTTGGTAAACATGATTCAGCTTTTGATGTGCAGCTGCTGACTCGATATAGATGGGAAAAAAATTAGGGATTCATGAATATGGAATCCCGGTTTCTTTAGGTTCCTTGTTCAAATAAGGAATCTTCATTTCAGCACTCAGCTCATTTGTTACCTAACCCAACTTATGCTAAGTGGCATTGTTTGTTTCTATTTTAAAGCAACTAAACATGATGATCTGAGGAAGAATTCACTGGTGTGTAAAAACAGAGCAATGCACAGCAGTGATAATCTTCTTCAGATTTCTGCAGTGCAGGGCAAAGTAGAAGCTGGCTTGAAATCTGTTATATTAATACAGTAAGATTTCAGAATTATATGTATGAAAGTCACATTGTGTTTTCCTAGGGTCAAACATGGAAAAGACATGGGTAAGCTCTTGGGAGTAGATGACAGGGACCCTAGAAGGTGTTACTTGCTATTTGGTAGCAAAGTTGATGACAAATCATAGAATCATAGCATCATAACCAAAACTTTTTTTTTTTTTTAATTTAAGGTTATTGTCTTAATTCATAAGGGAAGGACAGAATTCAGTCTGTATTTTGGAGGAAGACTGAACAAATTCCACTGAAGAAAGTGCAGCAAAATTTATTCTGGACTGAGAAGCAAGAGTTTGATCACAAGAAGTGTCCCCTCTAGAGCAGGAGCTTGCCAGCAAACTGTGTAGGAGCTTTTTCCTTTCTGCTTGGTGTCAGCTGCTTCCCCCTCTGAAGAAACAGCAGGGAGTGGAATTCAGTTCATGGATATCTCTCTCTCTACTCTGATGAGTCCTAAGCACAGGCTGGCTCTCTCTGGCTGGTTCACCTGGACTTGGTCTCTTTGCAGAGATTGGTAACCTGTCCCTCCAAAGTCACCAATCTGACACCAGACAGAGCCCAGCAGCAATACAGAGGAATCAAGAAAGTCTTGCACAAGGTATAGAAACTCATATGGGCAAGTCTAGAAATTCAGAGAGTATTTGTTTTCTCTATTTTCTTCAATAAATTTTTGTTACTGTACTCTTTTGTTCCTGAAGACAAAGAGGATATTTTGTCAAGATCCTGGTTTTACTGTAAAAAACATTATATTATTTCTTTTTCAATATTTATTTTCTAGCACTGAACCAGTTACACAGTAGATCCTATAGCATCACTGTAGAGAACCTTTTAGTTTTATGGGGGTAGAGAAAAAATTCCCATATACTGAAATATACACTTAAGTTTTTCAAATAAAGCAGTTCTCAGACGGGCCCTCATGTTTTTATCTGCAGCAGCCCTGCTCCTTCAAATCAAACAGTCTTTTTTGAGCAGAAACTACCAATCAGGACCAATTGTCTTTAATTTTTCAACAGTGACAAATGATTTCTGGAAGTTATGACTCATTTTACCCTAACCCAGACAAGATTATTCCAAGCTGTGCAACTGGTAGGATAAACCCAGCTGTGCAAAATCATACCCATCTGTTTGAAAACATGTGAAAAAAACTACTCTGGACACAACATACCGCAAGCATGAAGACAAATAGCAAATAAATAAATAAATAAATAAATTAAATAAATAAATCTGAGCTGCCTTGGACAAAAGTTTTCTCATACCGAAAGAAAAATATTGTGGACCATACCCATAACTGATGTCACTTCTATGAAACAGCACAGGAGAGCATTGGTATGTTTTTACTTTCTTTCTTTATATATTGGATACAACTGGCTTGTTTAACAGTTTTATTAACATATTAACTAACATAAACCATAGCAGAGAATCATTTATGACTTCAAAGAAAAAATCTTACAGATCCATGCTTGAATGCAACACAAGAAGACTTTATACACCAAGGTCCATGACAGCAATCTGCAAGAAATGCTTGGGTAGCAGAGGGTCAAGAGCTCTTCAATTTTCAGCTGTAAAATTTATTAAGTGCCTGAAGTTCTGCTCTGAGCACTTCTAGAGAGGTTAGCTGTGCAAAATGTCCTAGAAACTCTGGCTTGCCTAAGCCTGTAGAGACTAAAAAACTTGGCATCCCTGCAAATTGCTTGCACCCTGCTGTCCATGTCACAGTCTAGGCAGGATGTTCACGGTGACCCAGACACGGTTCAGAAAGGCACTGTGTAACTGTGGTGATTTGGCAGCACTCACAGGGACTCCTTCACAGCTGACAAAAGAACCACGATTCATATTTCTACTTCCCTACTTTTGAAGTAAATAATAATCCTTGATTTCGACTCCCAAATCATTATCTTGCATTCATGTAACTTCTTCAGGTGCTCATAATGCAGCCTTAGTTAAATGATAGTGGAACTAAAATGCTTATTTCTTTCCTGTAAACACTTAATAATAAATATCTCTTTCCAATTTACATCCTTCCATTTAATTTTGTTATTAACACTATGCACTTGTTAACCTTCCAAATGAATGAGAACTTGATATAAAGAGAATGGTGTGAAGATGATCCAGTGCTGCAGGCTGTTAATATTCAATTCCAAATTAATAGGACTGTTATCAATTAGATTAGCTGGCCTGCTGGTGTGAGTGGCACTTGCCTAGGTCCTCCCCTTGAGCATTAGTTTTCCAAAGGGCAGTGGACAACCTCATACCTTTCCTTTTAAAAATCTGATTAATAAGAGCACCCACTATAACAACCTTTAAGATAATGAATAGACTCTCCTAGCTCCCAGCCCCGTCCTTATGTGATCAATCAGGTGTGAATGACAAAAAAAGTTACTTGGAGACGAAAATAAATGAACATATTGTAGCAGGTAATTAAAGAGGATGCTTTGATATTCTGCTAATCCTGTTTAGCCTCTCCTCTTTTCCTTGTTTGCCAGCTACAGAACTGCTGCAGCCTGTTTATACCAGACAAGGGAGCATTAATTTAAATGAGGGGTGTGTTCATTAGTTAGTATGCAAACATGAACAGTGCTGGGGCAGAAGGCATAGCCACCAGGAATTTATAACAAAAGATTGTCTGAAACGGCCCTCATCTTTGTGTTCATTTACAGTGTGAGTTGAGAGGTGTGAAGGCTTACCTCCAGCACTGTGTGCAATTTTGGGTGCCACAATATGAGAAAGACATTTAGCTCTTAGAGTGTCCAAAGGAAGGCAGAGAGGATGGTGAAGGCTCTGGATGTGAAGCCGTGTCAGGAGGGGCTGAGAGCACTTGGTCTGTTCAGCCTGGAGAAGAGGAGACCGAGGGGAGACCTCACTGCAGTTACAGCTTCCTCGTGAGGGCAAGAGGAGGGGCAGGCACTGATCTCTCCTCCGTGGTGATGGTGACAGGACCCGAGGGAATGGCCTAAAGTTGTGTTGGGGGGGTTTAGGTTGATATCAGGAAAAAGTTCTTCCCCCAGAGAGTGGCTGGGCACTGGAACAGGCTCCCCAGGGCAGTGGTCACAGCTCCAAGCCTGGCAGAGCTCAAGAAGCATTTGAACAATGCTCTCTGGCAGATGATGTGATTCTTGGGCTGTCCTGTGGAGGGCCAGGAGTTGGACTTGGATGATCCTTGTAGGTTTCTTTCAACTCAGGATATTCTGTGAATCTGTGATTTAAATTTCATTTATGCATAGACTGATTTTGGATTGTAACTATTTCTGAAACAATAAGATTGCTCCTATCTTGGACTTTTTCAAGTATTCTTTTTAATCTGCAGCAACCCCAAGTAAATCCTGATTTTGTTTTTTAATTACTGTAAAAAGACCCTTTAAAGTAGGCTCAGATATCAGGCAGTACAGGCCAATGATCAAGACATCAAAACAGATTCAGGAAACAGTTCCCATCTCCTTTGAGGGGGTGTGCATCAATTCAGCCTCAATACACACTAAAATGTTATGGAACATTCATATCAAATTTGCAGGCGCTAAATCACTGAAGAGGAGACGATATTTATGCACATAATCCTGATGTCAGTCCTTTATTAAAGCCAGCCCTTCACCTCTCAATTTTGTTTTCCTGCTCTATAATAGAGATTGTACTTATTTCTTGAGAAGTATCTTGAGTGATCCTGGTGACAGAAGTTGGGTGAAGTAAGATCAGTTCTTTGCACTTTTGATATCTGAAGAGAACATGATAGAAACTTTATGGGAAACTGTTTGGAGGATCCATCTCATAGCATAAAAGCAGGAAAAGCTAACATCATAGTAATGAGTTGTCAGAGTTTTAAAGAGTCTTGAACATTTTAAAAATAGCATTTAACTAAAAGTGGTTTCTCACCTTTCTCTTTAAATGGCCTGAGTAGCAAAAGAAAAATCAAACTTGTACTACACTAAAATTTGGAAAAGATTCCCATGGAGATTTGGGGACTAGTGATCAGATAAATTAGCAGAATATATAATGTAGAAGACAGCCAGAAAGTACATAGATAAATATAGAATCCCTGAGAAAAATCAATGTGAATTTTATGGAAAGAAGTTTAGTCTTGCTCATCCTTTAAAAAATCAATAATCATTTGCTATTGTATATTTGTGCTTCAAAAAGCTTTCAATAGCCCATCAAAGATATCTAATTAATGTTTCTTTCCAAGATTCTCTCATTAGCAAATAAACACTCAAAAATTGGAAAGAAAGGGTAGGAATAAATAGTCAGTTTTTGCCAATACAGGAAAACAGTTTCACCCTGGGCCCTGTATTGCTTCAGGTATACAAAAATTATCTGGAGAAAGACTGAAAAGTGAAACAGCAAAGTTTGTTGATGGTACAGAGGGCATTCAGAGCTGAAAAAGTTGTTAATACAACTGCCAATAAACTCTCAGTGCTGAGCAAGCAGGTGTGTTAAAACTTACATACTAAAACTTAATAAATAACTAAATGTGGAAAAGGTAAAAAAGGATGATTGCCATGTAAAAGGTAATTTTATCTTTGGAGTGAGGTGTTCTAAACTATTGATTATATCTGAGGAAAGAGATTTCAGAGGTCTAGTAACAGGGCTTGTGAAAATGTTAGTTCAGGGGTCAACAACAGTCAACAGAAAAAAAAATAAGGGATGTTTATGAGTTATTGTGAAAAAATAAAGAACAAAACTGAAAAATGCAATGGTACTTCATGCACACGGATCCTGGGTATTGCTGGAAAATCTGTCTCTCCGCCGCTGCAAAGACATAACAGAAGTACAGAGAAGAGCAATAATGATGAAAAAATTTACAGACCAACTTCCCAGAGGAAGGATTAGACAGATGAGAACTCCTCCACTCAGAGAAGAGACACTGTAGGGAGCTTTTGACAGAACTATAAAATCACGAGTGAAACTGAGAAGGTAGAGAGGGAACTGATGCTTGTTCCTCATAACTCAAGAACTATGGGAACTCCGATGACAAGTTGCAGACCAAACAGACTAATGAGGATATACAGAGGAGTTCATTGTCACAGGAAGCTGTGAAGACCCCCACGGATAGTTTCAAAGTGAGATTACACTGCTGGAAGATAAAGACTTCTTAAAGATATTAAAATCAGAATCTAAGCTCTACCTTTGCATGTTCACAAGCCAGGGATTGCTGGACTGGTGTAAGGAGTAAGATTGCTGTGTTTGCTCTGTGTCTTAAGACTCAAATCTAGAAATTGATTATTGGTCACTGCTGGAGACATGCTGCTGGAGGATGATGCAAAGCTGTATTAAGTTCTGAGCCACTAAGACCATTCCTATATTCTTAGCATCACTATTAATTTTTCACTTGTGAGAAGCTGAAGTCAAGCTCTCTGCCCTTCTTTTTCAGGTCAGCAATGCCACAGTGTTGCTGTCTGATGTGGGTGAGTTCTGAGCCTTAAAGGAAGTGCAAAAATGCTTCTGTTTGTCCCCAGTAATGATGCTCTTCATTACTTCTACAGAATAAATCTCACCAGAAAAGACCTTAATTGCTTCCTTATAAGTTTGTTTCTAAAATTCACTACAGTATTAAACATGCCATAGTTTATTCCAGAGCAAATGCTATTCTTTTAAACTGGAAATTAAGTTCTTCAAGTTGTATTTGAACTAACTCAGTACAAAAAATGTGCACCCTCCCTTCTCTTCCCCCTTTCTGTTTCTAATGGATAATTCTAAATCAGCTGAACATTAAATTCCTTACATGAATAGACACAATGGATAAAGAATTACATGAATTTAAAGTAAGTGATGTAAAATGAATGTTTATTCATTAGTAATGAGATTTATGCATCTGTAATAAGCATTACCCTCAAATTTTAAGGTATGTTGAGAAGGTGACTAAGAACTTCTTCAAGTTATTTAGCATACTAGATAAGATTAAGTTTATTGTCTGAGTTGTGCAAAATAATGTGGTATTACTTAACCGCATTTTCCTCTCTGGCATTTTTTCTTTTAATTAGAAAAATAAAGTGTTAAAACATCCATTCAGGAAAACAGTAAAGCATGTATTTAACTATAATATAATTTATTTATTCAGATGAGTGTTGTAACCATGGCCTTACACACTTTGCTGAAGCAAAGCCTTAATGAATAAGGCAGAAATTCTAATGAGGTCAACCAAAAACAGCAAAGGACCTAAAAAGCTGCATTTTGGTGAAGCTCTGTCTTCCTTTCCATCTCTGTTGATTACATCTGGCCAGCTGACTCCACCTACTCAACATTCACTGCAGGACTGGAGCAAAAATCAGACTGTAAGAATTAAGAGTTGTATCATAAAAATAATGTGCCTGCATTTTATATACATATTCTGATACCCCTGTTATAGCTGTAAATGTTACATGGCTGTGGCAGAGACAAAATAAGTCAGAGAAGAACCCAAACTCTCCTGCCTGGTGAGTTTTCCATTCAATTCACTGCAAGAGTTGAGAGGGGGCAATGTGCTATGGCTGCATCACCTCTAAAGAATCTGGTTACAAACTGCAGGCACTGTTCCAGGCCAGTGAAAAGCATGGATAGTTTTAAGCCAGATCTACATATGGAGAAATATTGACTTTCTTCTTATAGAATGTCTGCTTTCTGGATGAATTTATGTTTAAAATGGCAAACTTACTATTGAAGTACTGTCATTTCTTACAAATGTTGCTTGCATTGCTCTTATTTTGATAATTTAAAAAAGATACCTTGCAGCAACAATTCTCATTCTGCCATGGAGGACAGGAAACAATGAGTCTTTTCTTAATTATTTCAACTATTGAGCAAAACGCTTTAGAATCAAGAAAAATGTGAGGTTGATATGTTAAAAACATTGCCAATGCACTTCATTTCTCAAAAAATTAATATTATTGTCTTTTTGCTCTTTCATCATAATTCAATTACAATTATTGCGTGTTACAAAGCTGAAATAAAACACTTACGCCTGTTAGGACAGTTTTCCTAGACTTCAGTGGCAAAGCACGAGCATCAGTCAGACACAAAGTCTCCGTGCAAATCACTTCACACCAGATCAGCCTCTCCCCTGTGCCCAGGCCAGTGTGGGCACTGAAAGATGACTTTAGAGCTGAGGGGTCCATCCTACTCCACCACGGCCTGTGCAAAGCCATCAACACAAGTCACCCCTGTGCTAGCGGTGTTGCAACTCGTACGAATAAAACTGTCCAGAGGAACAGCAGTAGGCAACACAGTTCTGGTTAAAATAACACATCATTTAGGGCAGTTTTTGTTCCCAGTATTCTAGATGGCTTTCATCCTTCTTTTTACAGGGGGAAGGGGAAGGGCATAACAATAGCAGAAACATTTTAGAACCTGTTTAATTTTCTTCTGTTTGGGCTGATCTCCTATTGCTATAACTTTGCATGGTTACATGGAACTAATTTGACCTATGAAATATCTGCTTTTCATTCTAATTCTTTTCATTTCATGGATCTCGACCCACATTTAATAATTTGAGGGAGCCACAGAGGGGAAGGTGCCTGGTGCCCATCCTGACACAGCAAATCAAGTGGCCTCCGGGATGACATCTGTCACTGCCATTTGTTTGGTTGTAAATAAACTTGCAGTAGAGGGAATATGGGTCACAAAATGATCAAGGAGTGAAGCTGTGAAAGCATGGAGCACAAAGAGACAGAGATTTGTATGCTTTTATTTATATTCCTTGGAAAAAGTCATTAACTACAAAGTTGTATTACTTTTGGGCCCACATCTGTGATTTTCGTTATATTTTTTTTAAAAAAGTGAGTAATCCCTAGGGCTTGTTGAAAAAAAAGCCACAAAGAAGCAAGGGAAAAAAGTCAAGAGAACAATTTTACAACAAAAAATACTGGTTTTTGTAAATGAAAATGCTTTCTCAGAGGAGATTTTAGTATCTTACGAGTTTCAGAACAATTTCTTTTTACTTTTGTATTTGAAACTTTCTCTTTTCATCCCAATAATGTCAAAATATTTCATTGTGGTATTGCTAAAAAGTTTATTTTGGTATACCTTATTGCAGTGTTTTGTCACTATGAAATATAGCTGCATGGTACCTGAGAAAAACACTTTGGTAATGCCACTACAGTGGTTTCATACCAACACATTTTAAATCTTACATTCCATGAAATAAGACAGTTGCATTTTTTAGCAGAGTTCAGGGTAAAATTTTAGAATCTAATGAAATCTAATAAGTATTTTAAACTGTAATGTCAATAAATCAATAAAGTAATACATAAGCAGATTCATGGTAGGGTTTTTTTTCTCTGTTTCTCTGTTTCTTTGTCTCTTTTTCTTTTTTGTTTTGTCACTGCATAGGGATATATCCTACAAAGATTTGTTTTTCCATATAATTGTTTTAGGCACTTCCATTAATTTAAAGCAATAATAAACATAGATTAAGTGTATGCGTATGATGGGTATTAGTAGTAAGTATGAGCTGTGGAGTTTTCAGCATGGAACTATTTGAGAACAGTTCTCAAAAAGCTAAAGAGAATCAAATTACACAATTATTTGATATCAGTGCTGATTTCAGGGGCAATCAGAGCCAGGGCGGCAGTGAGCAGAGATGTAGTAGGGAGATAGTCACCTCATAAATATGGAGTTACTGTGAGCCCTGCTCAGTGTGGTTTACTCTCTTTTTCAGCCAGTCTTCCCATTAGCACTATACTCTTTTAATTAGTTTAGGAAATACAGTTAGATTCTGTCTTTGCTAGTGCTGACTCCATTCATAAACACATTTTCAGTGAGAACCTAGCTGCCATTTTTCTCACCAGAAATACATAAAACTGTTGTAATATAACAGGTGAAAGCAAAAGGGGTATCAGGTGAAGAACAAAACATTGTAGCACTGAGTGAATGGTACTTTCAAGTGGAAATGAGAACTCTTGCAGTTGTTCTAAAATTTGCATTGACTGCTGGATTTTTGTTCTCCTTGGTCCAGCTGTATTCAAATGGTGTAAATTAACATTGGAAAGAGTGATGTCTTTGTATTAATAACTTCATTTTCATCCACCCCATTCCTATGGTGAGTATTGTTTTTGCAGCCATGATGAATAAAAACATAAGTTGTAGCTGACAGGCTGAACTACAGAACACATTAAAGATAAATATGTCCAACATACCCACATTACCATCCTGGGAGGGAAGTAAAACTGCTGGATGCTGCCCAAGTGATGTTTGCCTGCCATCACTTCCTAGTTATACATGCAATGGCCATGCCTCTGTTTTTACTCATTTTATTAACAAGTAAACAGAAAAACATCAGTATATTAAGGAACAATTCTGCATTACAAAAATACTTGCTGGGGACTGTTGTTTGGACTGTTGTTTCCTAGCTCTTCAGCAGACTCAGCAAGGAACTAACATGGGACAATGGTGGTTTAGTATCAGCCTTTTTTGTATAAAACAGCAAGACGTTCAGAGTAATTTTAATTTCCAGCTCCATGAACACTTCCTAAGTTATAACAAAAATAAATAGCAAGAATGAAGAATATGGGGATATATATGTATTGTGAGATAATCTTACTCCTCCTGAACACACACGTTCTGTGTTTACCTCATTGTAGTAGGACAATTAATACACGGAAATAAGCTATTTTGTTTTAATTTCCATTTGAAAGGCAAACTGATGTATGTTTGAGGGAAGATCGGTTACACATTCCCCAAGTTGCTCACTGCTCTTTCTTTGAGTATCTGCTTGCACTTGCGTGTGCATCATGCATCTGGAAGCAGCTTAGCCTTCCATGACTTTAGCTTGAAGCCTTCTGGTGGAACAGGGATCCTTGTTTGTGGTGCTAGCTCCAAGATCATGCTGGACTAGCTGCTCCCTGGACAGGCCACAGCCACACAGCAACTGCTGCAGCTTGGAGAGGGCAGGGAAAGGCCGGGCATAGGCCAACCCTGGTTGTGTGCTGCTGATTCCTGTCCTGGGAGATGACCGTGTTCGATTTTCTCTGCAGCTTTGTCTGTAACTGTACAATACCATACATGTGTCATCTTAATACAAAACCCCTTTAACACGGTCCACCACGTAGGTGCTGTCACCCAGCCCCGCTGTGTGACACCCCAGCCCTGTCTGCCCCTGCCCAGCCCCGCTCCGGGGCCCCTCCACCTGCTGACAACTGGGGACCCCACGCCACCCCCCTGGGGCTGCTCCAGCAACCCAGCAGAAGGACCAGCCTCCAACTCCCCACAGCCCTGCCATTCCCAGCCAGGGGTGCCACAGAGCTGGGCCCACCCAGTGGCTCACATCCCAGCCTCAGACACCCACAAAGCCAGCGAGATGCCCCGTGCCCAGGACTGGGGCCTCCCTGGTGCCCCCCTGGTGCCCCGAGCTGCTCTGGGCTGGGACAGTGGGTTGGACCTGCGCTGCCCTGCCCTCACACTCCCACGGGGAGCCCCCACATTCCTGGCCCCAGGGGAGCTGTCCTGCTCTTGCTGCACCCTGAGATGTGCAAGAATAGTCAACCAAGTGTATTAAATTAGTCCTGAAGTGTTAAAGGGCCATGGCCATGCTGTGTGATTCATACATAAAGTGATTTCTGACTGTGCACATTAGGTTTGCTGGCAGACACCTCAGTGCTCTGCAGAGATACAGCTCTAACTGGGTTTTCTTTAATATTTCCACTATATGAATTTGGATTCAATGTGCTGGGCACATGTCTTCTTCACAAATATTTGAAAGAGTAAAACTCTGTCTACACCATTCAGAGCAGAAAAAATATATTGTTGATTTAATATATAAGTTGTTCAGACTTGCTAATATATTTTAATCATGAACAGATCTGACTAAAAGCTGCCTTTTAACTCTGCAGGTAATTGAAGAATTTCACAAGAGAAGAATGACCTCTTACTGTGTTTTTCCTTTGTTTCTGTTGAGAGTAAAGATTCAAATGCTTCTTTCTAACTTCCCAAATCCTTTTTAGTCATAAACCCTTCAATCTAAGTGCAATTATTTAAAACATTTTGGTGGAAATTCCTCTACAATCACAATGATTTATCAGAGCAGTTGCCTCACAGCTGACAGGTCAATCTGTAGATACACTTGAGGATGACAATAATTAAAAAGCCCTTGACAAAATGTCATTCAGAAATAGGAGTTTGTTGCAAATATTTTGAACGCAAATTTAACACTCGAGGATAATCCCCAACAGTCAGTCCAGGAAGACGAAATCTGACTTTCTCCACAGAAAAGAACTTGATGGCAAAAAACCCCAGTGGAGCCTTGCTCCAAGACTCGTCTTAAAAGAGGCAGGTATTTAGCCTCCAGAGGTGCATGGTGGTCCTTGGATTTGCTGGGAGAGCCAATGTGAGAGTCCATTAGTTCCCATTACAGTGTGGTTCAGTAACGTGCAAACACGACTGGCTCGGATGGAATTGTGACCTCACACTGATGTCACACAGACAGGTGAACAACAATGCACGTGTAAAATACACCAGCTGCTCCTGGGCTGTGATAGACTTGTACAGGGATCTGAAAAGACTCTGAAAAGCCTTGGTCAAATTAAACTCATGTTAAAAAGGCCTCTATAAATTCATACAAACGTGAGCTGGAAATTACAATTTTAACAATGGAAAATTAGAGTAGTGCAGCTCCTCCACTCTTTCTGCATTTCAGAGGTTTAACCATTTCAGAAAATACCATATGTGTGTTTTGCCCCATTCTCAACCTGCAGCACATCCAAGTTGTCCAAAAATCTTTACACCACTCCAAGATTTTTGCTTGTTTAACAACAATTTCCTAAGTCCTAAAGGCTCAAGTTTCTTAACATTTGCTCTTTAGAATGATATTTTCTTTCTTAGGCAGTAGTGCTTATAGAAGTAAACTAAGCTCTATTTTACCAGCAAGGTGAAGCAGAAGTACTTGATCACTGGCTTTTTTTTGCACCCTTTTGCCAATTTATTTTGTCACTGGTTCTCTACTTAACAAAATGCTGGGTCATTTTGATGAATGCCTTTAAGTTTTCTGCTTCAGGTGTATGATACTCAGAGCAAAACTTGGTAATTTTATTTGTGTTCCAATATTTGTTGTCTAACTTTATTATTAAGTCAATGACAGGACTATTATGTGCATATTTTTTCTACCTCCACTCACATTCCTAAAATTAAATGAGTGAACTTACACCTACGCCAGACTAGGAAAATGGAGAGTGAAAGTGCTCTTGTACTTTTTTGACTGAAGAAAAAGCATTATTCTAGGCATAAAGAACAAACCATAACCTATGCATATAATCATGCACATGCCACACACATAGTGATCTATTCTTTAACTCTTCCTCTGTAAAAGGTAGCCCCAGCAGACGTGCCCAAACAACTATGAAGAACACATTGAAAGTTAGATCAAATACAGCTCACACTAAAATATAAGACTTTTGTCAGAAACTTTTAGGGGAATCAGGAATAATTATTACAGGAAGTGAAAACCTGCTATACCACACCAAAAAAAAAAAAAAAAAAAAAAAGAAAAGAGGAGAAAATATAATTAAAAAAATATATAAAAGTACTCTTTGCTGTTTTAAACAACTACTACAGTGATGTTGAGAAGAAAAGAATATGGGAGAAGAAAACTTTCCTTGAGTTTGGAGACATTCCAGGTCTCTCTGGAACTAAACCACTTCATCCATGGATTGAACGTTCCTTGGATGTGATGGCCAGTTTCATCCAAGTGTAGATATATTTATACTAGATTATTTGTAATGGACTATAACACTAATAGAAATAGAAGAAAGATTTGGTGAAGAATACTTAAAAAAAAATTTAAATAGACTGTTTCATTGAATTTGTAGGCACAGTAGTGTTGGATCCAGATTATTGTGACAATCTAGTTTTGTTCACAAGTTTCCAACACAGACAAAATTTCAAACACTCTTCCAAGAGACAAAATTTCAGATACTTTGGCTTTGGGAAAAGGTCCCTAATGGTCCCTAATTTATATAAATTAGAAATGAGAACTAGATGTAGAAATATCTTTGAGGATAGGGACCAAAACATTTAAGCATTTACTGCACATGACAGTATAAGCCAAAAGATGCCTAATGATAGCTATGAAAATGTAATTAGGCATTACTTCACAGAGTGCTTAAGTCTATGCATGAGGCACTGCTGATTGCCTTTGTAAATATGGTTATGAGTGCTGTAACTGAGAGGTTATTTTGTAACTTTTTAATAGAAGGGCTTTAATACAGGATACATCATTGTGCAATAAATAATTCCTTTTGGCATTTATTTTTATTTAGTTTCAGTTACTTAAAGACCTTTTTATTAAAGACTCAACATACATTTTTCTCCAGAATTAAGTACACCAAAAATCAAATCTAAAGTAAACATTTCTCAGCACTGCTTTATATGCAAAGCTTTCTAATAAATCTTCAATGTTACAAATATCATAGCAGCAAAAAAAGGCAGATAAAAAGGCATAACATGATCCATCACAAGTACATTTTCATGAGGAAGCCCATGACAAGATTTTGTGCTGTTCACCAGTATTCGTGTTCCCAGGAGGTAAGCAGGTCACCAATTTAGTAAGTACTTATCAGCAAATAAGCTTTCAGGTTTTTCAGTGTATTTAGGGTGCTGACTTTCAGTTTTGCTTGAATAGATTATAAAACTAATTCTAAGATGAAACCCAAGCTTTTTAATCAACTGTGACAAAAGCCTATATGCAGTTTTGAATAGCACTTCTGAAAGATGGAAATAAATTACCTCTTTATTTTCAATACCAGTAGAGGCTCATTTTCCATTTACACCATGTGATTCTTGTTAGCTGAGGGAGTTGCCATAAATTAGTTAGGGCAGATGAAGTCTGTAGTACAGCCACTTCCTTTTTGCTTCAAAGCCATCTTTTAAAAGCATAAATTATCACAAGGAAAGCTTTTATGTACTTTTCTGACTGTTTACTCATTTTGATTTATAGAATAATTAAAAGATAATATGAGAATCAAAATCTTAGATAGCCAAAAAACTGGTTTTAATATAGGATAGGTCATTCACTGTGGTTACAATAAATAACAATTTTTTTTTTCAGGGAGGACAGTGTTTTGGTAGACTTTTACAAACAGCTCCCTTACCTAGCTTAATCAAGCTATAGAAATAGTTCTGATGCATCACAAATGGCCTGGCTAGAGCCAGAATGTAACATGAACTCCTGGAAAAGGCATGCATTGTTTTGTAGGATTTAAAAAAGATTTTAATCCAGAATGTTAAATTTTCTCCTAGAGTTTTAGACCTTTCTTGCCAAGGAATATGATCACCAGCCTGAAAGTTGGGATATCTTCCCATATAATCTTTTGGTCCTATTTTAATATTTATTAGGTTGTTTATATTAATGAAAATTGTGGATAAAGTCTAATTTTGACCAAGTGAATGCTTGTTTCTACTTGTAGTTGACAATAAGCAGCTGCCTCAACATGACTAGCAACAAGTCTGCCTTTAAACATGCATCTAAAAAAAGATCAGTATATTTAAGTCGAATCAAAGCATACAGATGCCTTTAAGGATAGATAATCTATCACCCAGAACTTCCAACCTCAGACTCTGATCATGTTTGAGAGTCTATTATTAAGTCAATAATTTGCTGAAATGGTCTTTTAATAATTGTGACTTATCCCATTAAAATATATTGCTCATCCTAAAATGTAATTTCTAAATGAAGGCCTCCCTAGTATTTTAATTAACCAGCCTCAGCTTTTGACAAAAAACTAACCAAATAATTCCAGTAGCATGCATTAAAAACACAGTGTAAGATTTTTTCCATGAGTGACTATATGACTCCATGACTGAGTGAAACTTGCTTTCTGGGACAAGAATTGACTAACAAGGGTTGCCAGTTCTTGTTCAGCATCATTGATCCTGACCATGCTCTCTTCATCCATAATTAACAATGCATGTTCTACATGAACGTATACACACACAGAAGTACATGCACACGTATTCACACACACATATGCATCCCAGAGAATGACTTTAAAAGTTGCATGTCAAACGTTCACTATCAAAACCAGCTAATTACTCTTGTTGCTTGTTTAGTGTTTTTTTTCTTCTTTTAAGCACACAGTATGTTAGTAAGTTTTGGGAATGGTAGTTTCCACTGAGGTTTAAAGAAGCGACATATTTCAAAATTCACAGAGTGTGTTGAATGCAGGTTTTGCGGTGCTACAGGCACCAATGTGATCTTCTAAGAGTTCTCCTCTGCATCTGAGCTTAAAACACCCATGTACTGTTGCTGAAATCAGGGACAATTTTAGATACAGGGATTCTATGATTCCATGTGATTAGACAGTCACAAACCAAACTCTTCACTATACGGTTGTTGTGTGATGAAGACATTTACTGTGACATTTAGGGGCCTCGGTAGAAAACCCTCTTCATGAATAGAATAATTGTTCTGTGAAAGAGGTATATAAAACCTTTTTTTTTTTTCCCCTGATTAACATGATGGAATAACGTTATCAAAAGAACGTAATATATGTTTCTCTAGTGTCTCAACTTGAATTGGACTTCAGGAGTTTAAATATTTCAGAAATATTTGTGATTAGATTAGCTTCCTGGAGACCAGATCTGTCTCAAACAGGATTCTTGTTTGTGGGGAAACAAGACCCATAAGCAGAATGATAATAATTGTAACGCAGGGAAAGCAGGGAATTCTTGCTGGAGACTCTCTGAACTCAACCAACAGTAGTGCTGCAAACATACATATGTGTGTGAGTAGATACATATGTAGGTGTAACAGGTAGTGTTTGCAGAACTGGGATGCACAATTTGGACTCAGCCCCAAAACATGAAGTACTGAACACTAAGGGACTGTGCCTGCTCATAAAGTCAGTCAAATCTGTTAGCATTGAAGTTCTGCATACAGTCTTGCTGGGTCTCTAAAACAAAGTAGAACAGATTCACCATTTAAGAATGTGCTCTTAAGTGCCAAATATAAGCGTATATTCATATAAGATAGTGTTCTTCCTGTTATCAAATCACAGTAATGAGATTTTGGCTACTGATACAGGCAGTCTGGAGTGACAAGTGTCAGTCATGAAATGTTTGTCTCTGTCCTGATTTCCTTCCTTCTACATTGCTGTTATGGAAGAACAGGGACCGCAACTTGGCCAAAATGAGGTTAAATTATCTTCTCTCCATTTTGGCCTCAGGAACAGACAGAAGATGAGCTGGAGTAAGAAGAGGGAAGCAGCTAGACTGCCTCCCCACATGGGTTTTAGAGACAGAGCAGACAACGTTTGGGAGGCTCTGGATCAGCTGTTGAGAAGTGCATGAATCCCATTTTAAATTCTGCAATGCTGTGCATGTCATGGGGGAGGGGAAGGCGTGCGGGAACTGCCACCTTCCCCAAAGCACCAGAATGCAAAAAACAAGTCAGCCTAAAAAGGAGAGGCAGAGGACGGGAAACCAAGACACAGGGAGACAGACACAAATTACCGAATGTCTGGATTGCTGTGGGACAGGGAGAATCTAGCTGATAGCTCGGGAAAAACTTGGCAGTGGGCGATAACAGGGTACAGAACAGTAACATTGGAGGAGAAACTACAGGCTCTCCTCACTAGCTGGTGTAACCCAGCCTGCAATTTGATCTCAGACAGGTTTTCTAGCAAGAACCCCTGTGGTGGGAGTCAAAATTGCATCACTGGAAGTTTGTGAGAGTTGGCACACACCAGGGGCAACCAGAGGGAACTGAAAATGGGAATATGGACAAAGAAATAGAATATCTCTCCCCTGAATAATCCAAGGACAATTTCATGTGTTTTCTGAGTAATGCTTTTTTATTATTTAAGGCTGGCAATACTTCATTCTTTTCCCACTCACTTTGTTAAAGTAATAAACACTGATCATCACAAATAAACCTTAAAAATACTTTTGGAATTGTCAGATTATGAAAAAACTCCACATCTACTTAATCTCTTAAGACTCTTTATGAACAACAGGAGGGCAGAACCCAGCCATGAGACACCCCCTGTGTGGAGGGTGGTACCCATTGCTTCACATGGGGGCAAGCCCCTTTCCTCAGAATCTATCATCACATGCCTTGCTGCCTGTAAATAGTTTTCCTCTAATTGTTCATTGTCTCTGACCTGGTTTTCTTGCCTAGTTTTATTCTGTTTAACTCTGTTATCTTCAAAAGAGTACGTTTCTTCTGATATACTCTGGAATACAAGAAGAGATGCAAGTCCTTTATCTACGCAAATACAAGTGAAGGCATACATCCTTTCTACAGCTTATTCTTAATTTCCTGTCCCTCTATATCTGCTTATGAATTATCTATGAATTAGTGTTAAAGCTGAGAAGCAGCTAGGCTACATTTGTATTAAATAAACTACATTGTTGTCCTATAGACTAGCAAAACCAGGTGATTATCTGCTTGTCTGTATTTTAAGGTGCAGCTTTTAAGAGCTTGGATTTCTCTTGTAAGGAAAGTGGGTGTTTAAATTCATCCAAGAACATTTATTTCCTGTGCCTGGTTACTTTCCCCATGAGGTGATGCAATCTGCTTAGGGGCCTGGAGAGATGAAGGAAACAGCATAAAAGGCAAGTCCTGAAAGTTGGTGTGGAGAGAAAATTGAGAGGAAAGGAATAATGGTGGGCTGGAGGCAGCCATCCAAATTGACATTTAATGGAAGGTTGCAAGGAAGCAGTGCCAGCGGAAAGCATTTTGTCCCTTGACTGCGGTGAGAGGGGACAAAGATGTGCCTTTCCTGTATTAAACACAAGAGGAAATGTTTTCCTGTGTCCCGTGTTCCTGAAAACGGATGAGGGATTTGACCAGCCTGCAGGTGCCAATAGGCTGCCACCCGGGTGGCTTTGGAGCAGTGTCACTGGACGAGGTATTCAGGACCTTCGCCCCTCCGAGGATGAACTACAAAGGAGGGAGCAGAAGACAAACTCTAGCGCGTTTGTCCTTTGATCCCTGCGACAGGGCTCCCACCCCGCGGGGCACGCACGGCACTGCCCGGGCTCGGCAGGGCTGCGGGGCATGGGCATCCCCGGCTGCCCTGGCCCCTCTGCCGGGACAGCCAGGGCTGCTCGGGGCCGCAGCCAGGGCTGCTCGGGGCCGCAGCGACGTGCGCCTGAGTGGATACTCCCCCTGAAAAGTTGGAACCCCGCCGCTGCCAGGGACAGGGTGGCTCCGTCCCGTCCGCCCCCTCGCTGCCGCGGGCGGTGCGCCGGGGCCGCTCCTGCCCCGGGGGGGGGGGCACTGCTCGCTAATTGCGCCTCTCCATCGACCGCGGGGGCGGGGGGCCGGAGCCGCCGCCCCGGCGCTATTTCAGGGCGGGCAGTGCTGCTCCACACCTGGCCCGGCCCGGGTCCCTCCGCCCTCGCTCCCCCGCCTCCCTCGGCAGCTCCTCGGGCATGGCTGAGCCGGGACGCCTCGGCCCCGCTGCCGGGGGCGAAGCGGCCGCCGATGAGTTCCGCGATGTCATCCGCAGCCGCTCGGGTAGGCGCCGCTCCGCGCTCCCTCCTCCCGGGGCGGGCGGGGGTCCCTCCGCCGCCGAGCGCGGCCCCACGCGGGGAGCGCGATCCAGCGCTCGGGAATTTGATTTATCAGTGCTTTGCGAAATTACTTTTTTTTATTAGCTGAACTTTTTCGTTTCGCTGTGCGGCATAGAAGGGGTTCTCCCTCCGGCCCGCTGCGCGAATCGCGCATCTCGGTGCGACGCTCTGTCCGTCTGCCAGCGAATGAGTGTCGCCGTGCGGGTCCCCCCGGGTGTCCCCTACCTTGGGCTGTGCTTGTGCCGCTCGTGTTGGCGGGCAGGTCGTTAAAGCTGTAAATGGGAACAGCTGTAGCGCTCTCCCAGCGGATAAAGTTTCAGGTGCCTGGGCCTT